>CAWUFW010013715.1:0-457620 GCA_963921515.1 Calotriton arnoldi
ACCGAAACCGCCATCGGCGGAAAAATCACACAAAATACCGCCCGCCATCGTCCGAGTCGGAGTCAAACCGCCCGCCACGGACGGAAACACGCACGACAACACAAAACCGCCCGCCCACACGGCCGACACACCGCACGTGAAATTACGATCGCACCGCCATGAGCGCGGAAAAACAACAAATATACCGCCCGCCAGCGCAAACAACGCCGATGAGAATCGACACGGCAGAAGCCATGGCGCCCACGTACCTGCACAGAAACCATCCGCACACAAAACCAATAGCACACAACATGGCCAACAAGTCCACACAGCAAGGCACACACAAATACACAAGCACAGTACACATCCCGAAAACACCCCCCGGACAAACAAAAAATACAAAGGCCAGAACCCCAGACACAACACACCTGAAAACAACAGACCATGAGGACACACCCACATAGGTGAGTACAAAAGCAGCACTCCCACAGACCACAACCCCTTGCTACATTGCAAACCAGAGAGGAGAGGACACAGTGACACAGCAAGGACAGCAGCACACCACAGAAACGCACACATCACAACCACCACCACCACCACCACCACCAAACACCGGCACCACAAACCCCCTGCACATTACACAACACACACCGCACCAGCACCACAAACACCATGGCACCACAAAGGATGCCCAAGTTCACGCCCATGGAGCTGACGGTCATGGTCGACGAGATCATCAAGGTGTACCCACAAATCTATGGGAACATGGTCCAGCACACACCACTAGCCACCAGAAACAGAATGTGGACCCGGATCGTAGACCAGGTCAATGCAGTCGGGACCCTGCCCAGGAACAGAACCGAGATAAACAAACGTTGGAATGACGTAAAGAGCCTGGTCAAGAAGAAGGAGGGCAAAAACAGAGAGCTGGCTGCCGTCACTGGCGGAGGGAATCCCGCGCTCTTTAAGACCTTCAAAGCGTGGGAGGAGAAGGTGCGAGTCGTAATCCATCCGGAGATCCTCGCCGGATTAGCAGGGGGAGTGGAGGCTGGTAAGTACAAACTAATGTATACCAGCACACCGCTATGTACTCACATGCGCAACTACCATGCCACAGCTCCCAGGGACAAACACCCCCATGTCCAGCACACAATACACAACACATCACACACACATGCAACAGACACTACCACACACAGCCCAAACCGAACAACTGTAAGATGCGTGGGGACATGTGTACACTAAGCCAGCCACGTAACCACCAACAGGTCCCCAAATATGCCAGAAGCGCCACAACGAGCACCCACCACACCCATGTGTCCGCCACAGCTGCACTAACCGACAAGTAACAGGTAAGTGGCAGGAACACAAAGTGCAGTGGGTGGGACGGTGGACAGCCCAAGTACAACACACACCAGGCCCCAGTCCCACAGCACAGCAAGGAGGAGCATCCCCACACCCCACAGCCACGTGTCAGCCACCGCAGTGCACAACGACAGCCGAAAGGCAGACATCACGGTCCACAGCAATCGGTGTCAGTGGGTGTACAGCCACCCCCACGACCCACTACACCCCCACCCCCACAGACCTGCAACATGGAGCACCCCCCGCTTAGAGCCATGTGGCATCCAGTACAGTGCACGCACGAACAACTTGCAGGTGGGAAACTGGACAGGGCTGGATTACTGGAGGCATGAGGACCATAACACCACCAACACATGGGACATGTCACGTAGCACACGGACACGCAGCACCGCCCACCGTCACGAACAAGTGAACAATGTGCACACGGACATGAACAGCAGACTCACACCCCACATGACCCATCACAGACATAGCAACACCCAAGGAGCCACGTCTGCATGCACAAGCCACACTGAATATAGTCCCACACGGCAGCCACTGTGCAACTCATCACACACAACCGAAACACCATTGAAGTCCTGTCCATGTAGCCCCCACTGCCTGTCAACCCCACACCCCACAACTACGCCTATGTAAGACAAACAACACTAGACGCAACAGAGCGGAACAACAGAAATGCACACGAACACCACTGAACCCATCAAACTCACAGACACACCATGCACATACAACATACCATCCATCCCATCCGTCAGCCCCAGTCACATGAAAGGCATGTCATCCGCACAGCTGCCACACATACAGCAGTCACGCTAAGACACATGCCCATGACCAACCATGTGCCAGAAGTCAATTAAGCGCACGACACACTGTGAGCAACAACACACAACATGGGCCACACCCCCCGAGCACTGCAGTGATGCACATGGCACAGGGCAGCACGCACACCAAGGAGATGGGACAACTGCAATACGTTGGCTGGCACACAACCATCACTCACTCATAACGATGCGTCCAATGCCATGTCCAGTAATCACAACAGACAGCAAATATGCAGGGCATGTCAGGCATGCACACACCTCAGACCATGCACTGTCATGCTGCCACAACACATGTCACGTTCGGCACCCATGGCTCACAGCATGTACCCCAAAAGCATATCCCCTCCCAAATGCGAATCTGGGGCATGGCCCCCATGTTGCCATATGCGTTCCTAAGCGTCCCATTTGAACCCCAAAAGCAAAGTACAAACCAGACCCAGGATGGGCCAGGAGCCCGCATACACCAGAGTCACAATGAGTAGGGGCAAAGCAACACACCCATCGGCATGGCCAATCCGTCCCATGCCACATGTGCACAGCACACAGTCCCATTGCCTAGCACACACAACTACAGATTGCCACAGCCACACACTCGCCTCCGGGAAACCCATGTACGAGATTGCACGAACTGCCAATGTCAGATGACTAATACATACTTCGCCAGGTGCAACACAATAACAAATCTCATTCTCTCCACAGGTGACGAACTGCTGGACGCTGGGGATGGAGACAGCAGCCAGCACAGCCAGCCTACAAGCCCCCAACGAGGACACACGGATCTGGAGGATCTGTCCACCTCTTCGGACACGGACCACCAAGCTGGCCCATCTGGCGTGGCAGGGCCCAGCCGCTCCCAGGACCCCTCCTACCCACCAACCCATCATCCAGGGATGCTGAACAGTCCCAGTCCCCTGCTGCCACTGTCGTTGCGGCCACACCCACGGTCATTGCGGCCACTACCACTGCCGCAACCGCCACCATCGCCGCACCGACCACCACCGCCTCCACCACCACCACGTCTTCGCTGGCACCAGCCCCAGCGCAGGTGGTGGCCCGGCCGACTGGATCCACCCTGGGAGCCACAGCGAGGACCGTGGTGAGCAATGTGGCTAGTGGGCAGGCCGGTGGCAGCAGGACTGGTAGGAGGAGCAGGGTCAGGGAAACGCCAGCCTCCCCTGGGAGCCATGCCCTGCCTCAAATGGCCAGAGTCCTTGGGGCCTATGAAGAGGCCCAAGGACAATGGGCCAGGTCTGCTACTGACACGCGGGAGGTGCTGGGGGTGCTGAGGTCCATGGACGCCCATATGGGCCAATTCGTGTCCCGTATGGACCAACTCGTGGACCTCATGGGCCAGCTGGTGGTGGCGGTGGGGTCACAGGCAAGGCCAGCAACACCACCTCCGCCACCACCTGCTAGGGCGCAGGGTCGGCCAGCAGTGTCCACTTCCCCTGCATCCACAGCCAGTGAGCACACCTCACCCACCACCAGCAGGTCGCCACCACACACCCCCTCCCAAACGTGGAAGGGGCCGTCCGAAGAGGAAACAGATCTCCCGGGAGGACTTCGCACGCTCCAGTCGCAAGTGAGGCAGCCAGCCAGCCTTCCGCCAGCCTTCCTTGACCAGCCACTGCATTGACTTGCTCTACGATCCCACTCCACACAGCCAGCTGGATGGCATGTGTGTGTTGGACTATGGACATAGAACCAGTGGGTACACCCTGATCATCACGCAGCCATGACCGACAGCTCATTGTCACTGCACGCACCACTTTTGTCATCACCTTACACACAATCACATGTCACAGTTCGTAATAAATGCACCTTTTTCACTAACTGCTGGTTGTGCCCTGTGTTTTATTTGTACGGAATACAACGGCCA
Source organism: Calotriton arnoldi (assembly GCA_963921515.1). Taxonomy (NCBI): domain Eukaryota; kingdom Metazoa; phylum Chordata; class Amphibia; order Caudata; family Salamandridae; genus Calotriton; species Calotriton arnoldi. The sequence continues at coordinate 4,045 of CAWUFW010013715.1, forward strand.
CCTTGGGCGGAAGGGCACCTGATGCGTGGCATGGCAATGGAATCCGGAGGGCCTGTAGGGACCTAGGGGTGGGAGACAGAACAGGAGCACATTCAATGAGTGTGTCACACACCCATCACACAGTACATGTCAACAACTACAAGCAATGTACACACATCGCACAGAGCAATAGGGCACAATGCCACAGTCACCAACAGTGGCATACTACCCTGGCCATGGAGCGTTGACACACTGCACGCAGTGAACATACGGCCACCCTGACACAGCACACACACACCTGCATAGATACAGACACATCATCCATCGTACATGGACACTCACCGTCAAGTGAAGTAGCGGGCGATGAGCTGCTGGCGCACATTCCCAGCTTCCTCCTCTCCGCTGTCCACCTCACTCGAGCTGTCCTGGTCTGCGGGCTGGGGCCCTGGTTGATCTCCGTCATCCACAATGAGGGGGATCTGCTTCCGAATGGCCAGATTGTGCAGCATGCAGCACGCCACCACTATCTGGCACACCTTCTGTGGGGAGTACGCCAGTGCACCCCCGGTGCGGTCCAGGCACCTGAACCTGGACTTGAGGAGGCCAAAGGTACGCTCGACCACACGTCTGGTCCTCCCATGTGCCTCATTGTATCGATCGTCTGCTGGGGTGCGAGGATTCCTCAATGGACTGAGCAGCCATGCCCCATTCGGATACGCAGAGTCACCTGGGTGTGAGGGACACAGAGAACCGTTGCTATTCCAACTGGACAGGGGACAGCATCGCACAACCAGCACGCTACACCACTCCACATACTCACCGACAATACAGCCACGATCCTGTTGCAGATTGGCCATCAGTCGTGGCAAGATGCTGTTGCGCATTATGTGTGCGTCATGGGCCGAGCCTGGAAACTTGGCACACACGTGGGTGATCACCATGTCCGCAAGGCACACCACTTGCACATTCAGGGAGTGCGTGTGCTTCCTGTTGCGGTACAGGTGCTCAGTGGCCTGTGGTGGAACAAGGTCAACATGAGTGCAGTCAATGGCTCCCACGACGTGTGGGATTCTGCCAAGGGCATAGAATGCACCCTTCACTGCCGCCAATTCACGAGCCCTGGGGAAGCGGATGTACCTGTTCCGGTACAGCATCATGGCTGCCAGTACATCCCTCAGCACCTTGCTGAACATGGGCTGGGACATCCCTCCTCCACTGCCCACTGTGTGCTGGAATGACCCAGTGGCGAAGAAATGCATGGCGGCCATCACCTTAGCCGTGGGGGTGACAGCAGTCGGATACACCCTGCGGGGACGGAGATGGGGCTCTAACATGGCACACAGTCGATGCAGAGTTGGCCTGTCCAGCCGAAACTTCCTGATTACCTCTGTATCGTCCATGTCCGCCAGCAATTGGTATGGGCGGTCAATGTTCGGTCTCCGCCTGGGGTAAATGGCAGAGGACACATGTCAAAGCAACACGGCACATAGCAATTTCGCATACACATCACTGACATGACTGAGCAAGCACATGAGCCACAGCCCAGCTGTCAAGCTGGGACGGCACGGCCACAATACACTTACACAGGTCTCCCAACAATGGCAATGGCAAGTGAGACATACCACTGCCATGTGCATGCACATGGGGATCTAGGCCCCAATGACTTGCGGGGCGTGCTGATGGGGACTGACTGCATATTCGTCAAGCGGCAACACCACGGCAACATGAGTGTCTGCTGAGCATGGAACTGCTTCCGAGGCTGGATGAGTATGGCACACGACGACGACGATGTGGGCACGGGCTGAGCGGCCAATACAAGTGGGACCTGTGGCACGAGGGGATATGAGACAGTAGTAGGTGTCAGCACTGCACCCTATGTACAGCACTGTACGGATCACAGCTCCCGAAACATTGACTGGTGTCCACATTGACAGCCCCATGCCAAGACGGCTGTGTGCTTGCAGTCACACGTCACAGGTGAGAGGTTACATTGCACGTGCCAGGTGGCAGACGTACATAGTGGGAGCTGGCATGTGTGTGCATGTGTCTCCTGTTCAGGATCCACCAGATGGGCGCTGACTCTGTACTGACCATTGGACACAGCATGTTCCGTGGAAGGCTTGTGTGTGTGGGATGGTGGCACTGGATGTGCCTCCGTTGGGTGGGGGGCCATGCACAGGGCGGGTACGTCGATGATTGCGCATTGTTGGTCACGGTGGGTGCACCAACTAAGATGTGTTGCCCTGTGTTCAATTCCTATGTCCGCATGATGATGGACTGTGGATGTGGGCAGACTACACATTGGTCGATGTGCTGTCTATATGCATGTGCCTTCACACCAGGCACAGCTGCCCCTGCACATGTGACCCCTGCTGGACTCGCTGCTGGGTCTGTGGAGCTGATGCACCTTCTGCGCGTGGGGCGGACAGCTCTCCTCACTTCCCTCATTGCGCATGTCATGTCTTTGCCGCAGGTGACATGGATCATGGAGGGCCCACATGTACGCGTGGGTAGGCTACACATGATTGTTCACTGGTCGCCACCCCAGTCAGTGTTTCGAATGGGAAGGTTGTCGTGCTGGTGGTATGTTCGATGTGGCGGATGGGCGGGCCTAGGTGCGGGCTTACATTCCGGACATGGGGGGTAGTTGGATTGGCGACTAGTTGCAGTACACACGGGACACGTCTCTTCCTTTCCACATCTGGGTCATCCCTTGTACTAACTGACAGTGATACAGTCATCTTTGCCCCAGCCCTCATGTCCTCCCCTCGCCCCCCAATATGCATGCTCACCTGCGAGGCTAGCGCTTGCACAGGCAGCCCCAAGCTCGCACCAGAGAGGGCAAGGAGTGTATGTGTGGGTCCAGTTGCACGAGTGGGCTGTCTCAGGGTATGATGTGCGGCGGGACGCCGTCCACCTGCGTGGTGCCCCAAATGGAGACCCGGCCTGCATGGACTATGCATCACAGTCTTCGCCTTCCGGATCCGCCACCTGCGACACCCAGTGGCTGTGGCTGCCCTTGCGGCCAGGCCGCGTCCGTCTGTGGCTGATGGCCCACACATTCACTCTTTGGCCTCTCTGGGGAGGGCTCGGGGGTGGTGGCGCACGCGCTTGCACTTAGTCGCAATGGCATGTGTCGTGGTTGGTATGATGGGCAATGGATGGGATGGTGCGAGCCACCTCCCGTGACGTCAGTGCTGCTCGTGCTGGGGTGCGTCCCCCTACACTTCCATTTGACTTGTGCCATGCTAGACGTTGAGGTTCTATTGCCTGCGTGATATGACCAGGAGGAGCGCGAGGAGACCTCTCACACACCATGCTCCACTGCCATCCCGTGCCCTGTATCACCTGTGCGGATTGACTATGTTGGGGTTACACCTGGTCGACTGGGGCTGTGTGTGCCTTGTCAAGGGGCATGGCGGGTGCACAACAGGATCCAGCTTGTCCACAGAGGGTGGGCTGAGGTGCGCCTGGTACCGCCTTGTATGTGTGCCCGGCTGCTGTGCACACACGTGTTCACTCCCCCCGACAGGTGTCCTCTCACAATGCCCAGGGAAGCGGTAGTGTACTGTTCATGAGCCCTCCCAACACGGCGTGCTCCAACTTGGCATGTGCGCATCTACCCGTCGCACCCACCCACCTGAGCACTGCGTCCATACGACTTCACACGACACATGTGTGTCTTCCACAGTAGTGCTACTCATTTGCGTTGACATCCAATACCAGTGGACTACATGGTCATGTCACGACTGCCGTGTACTTCACATACTCTCATCCTCTCTCATTCGTACTTGTGAGATGAGTCAGCGGAGACAGTTTTGGTTTCAAACATTATATTGAGTCTTCTGTCCTCTGTGATGCAGTATAGTGGACACTACTGGCAGCGGAATACATGTTGAGGATATACTGAGCATGATTACAAATGGGATAGGGTGTGGGGGTACATCTGCTTGGCCAAGGCTGTGCTAATGTACATTTACGTATAGCTGCGGAGCTGCGGACTTTGACACAGACGGTATACATGTAGCCTACCAGACCGCTCGGCATCATGGGCACAGTCCATCTCAGTTCCATGTGACAGGTTTGCTGCGGTTGTTCCTCATGCACGCGTGCATGTGAGATGACATCAGGGCATGTGCTTGCGTGCATGCAGCGGCGTGCCACTTGTTGTTGCACTGTGGTGGTTACTGGACATGTCACAGTCACTGGGGTCGTGTTGTTGTTGTATGCACTTGTCGTCCAAGCAAAGGTCCTGGTATGGGATTCCCGGGGCGGGGGTGGGAGGGGTGCAGCACCCACAGACTCCAGGCGACCTATTCATGTCCACTGAGCGGTGTGTGTGTCCATGTGCGCTGGATCCATGTCGTGTCCTGGTTGTTCGTGCAGTTCCGTCCATGTGGGTGCGATGCACAGAGCCCATGCCACTGCCTCCCACGATGCATGCGGTGTTCCTGGATGTGATGGGGAACAGTGTGCATGTCCCGGTCATATCCGATGTCATGGCGATGTCGTTGATGGTGTGGTTACAGTTGCCGGTCGTTTGGTATGGCTGTTGTGGTGGTGACTGGCCAGTCCGTGCGGAAGCTGAGCATGGGTGCGGGGTTGGACTTCATAGGTCACTCGGGGAACCTGCGTTGTGGTCCGACGTATTTACAGGTTGTCAGGTATGCAATGCCGTCCAGCAGGGCTTCCATGTCATTGGTGGTGTACATGTTTGCCAGCCAATGAAGCGGATGGTGGCTGTCAAGGTGTTGTTCGTAGGTTGTCCCTTGGAGGACCATGATGGGGCATGCTGGGTGACATTCGATGTAGCTGTTCTCGATGATCCGTCGTGTGGAGGCACAGTGGTTCCATTTCAGTGTGCGTGCGATGTTGGCCACATACGCCATGCCCCCATAGGCAGAGCAGGCCCTGTCGTGTGCGTCCAGAGGGAGGAGTAGTGGTAGCAGGTCCGCCTTCAGACATGCCGGGTTGGAGAGGCATATCTCGACGGGATGCTGGTAGGGACACCTCCGACAGTAGAAGACGGGCATGACGCAGCTGAACAATGTGATGCGGTAAGTCAGTCGGTAACTTACGTTCAGCAGGGACAGGAGATCGCATCCCAATGTATGTATCGTGTTGGTTTGGTACAGCTTGAGCTCTTCGGCGTAGTTGGGTAGGTGTGTTGCGGTTGCCATTTCGCAGCGGTTCGTAGGGGTGGCGTGCTCCGGCTGTGTGTGCAGTCTGCAATGTGCATGCTCCGGGGTTGCTGTGAGCTCTGTGTAGTCGTGGGGAGACAGGACTTGTGTTCTGTTTGCTTGTTTGGAGGACACGGGCCCTCTTCCCACATGCTTCTCAGACAGTTCAAGGTCGGTGCTGTGTGACTCCTTCCAATTAACTTGCATGTGGCCGACATGGGGGAGTGTTTTCTTCTTTCTTCCCCGTCCGTTGTGTGCTTCTGTGATATGCGCTATCTGCCCTGTGGTCGGTCTCCTCGGCATGCCTGTGTTGGTCTATTCTTGGACAATGGCTGTATTCACCGGCTTCTGTCGTAGGGCTGTGGTTTCGGTGTTGGAATGGAAGGTCATTCAGTGCTGTCTGCTCTCCCTTGTGTGGGCGGCAGGCTGCCTTTCCGCTCTGCGTTGGGCCTTGTGTGTGGATGTAATTCTTGGGCCACCTGTTGTCGGTCCCCGGGCTCTTTGGTGTTCCGTTTCATGTGTCTTGTTCATATGTGCAGGGTGGTATGGGTTTTTCAGTGTGGTACTGGCGTTCCTCTTCCCGAAGGGGCCCTGCTTCTCCTAGTTGGTGTTGCCGCCGCTGTGTGCTTCGCCATGTTTGTTACACTGGGGTGTGTCCTGCTGTTGCGTGACTTCACTGACATGTGTGCGTCGGTTGTGTGGCGTTGGGTGTTGTCCGTGAATTGGGCGTTGGGGACATGTCTGTGGCCGGCCTGTCACGTGTCATGTGCGTTCGGGGTGGGGCTGGTGTGTGTGCTGCTTGGTTGTGTCCCTGTGTCTGTGTGCGACGCATGCATGGCGCTGCGGTTGGCCTCTGCGTTGTGCGCATGTGTGGCGGCGTCATCGGCGCTTTGGGGCCGTGACGGGGTGGTTGGTTCCTAGTCCCAGGTGGTGTGTACACATGTGTTCTGCGATGTTAGGATTTGGCCTGTGTGTCATATGTGGATGCAATGGTGGATGTGTAGTGTGCACGCGCTGGTGGGGGGTTGTCCGCTTTTCCGCCCTTGCACTGTGTGCGCTGTTTGCGTGCACTTGTTGTGTGTGTGCCTACCTGCGTCTCCGCGGTACGTTGCGTCCTTGGTGGTGCATCAGCAGAAGCATGGGAAGGGCCTGCAGTGCTGGATTCATGCCCGGGGTGCCGCTTCTTCGTTGTCCGTGCTCTGCGTCCGTGTTTCCGCCTCTCTTTCACGTGCGGTGTCTCTTGGCCGTGGGAGCCGTTTGTTTGCGGCATCGTAATTTATGCGCCGGGCGGGACGTGTTTCGTCGGACGGTGTGTGTCAGTTGGGCTGCGCCGCTACGTGTACGGGCGCACTTTGATGGCGGACGGTGTTGCTGGCTTGCCGGCGGTGTTTGGCCTGCTTTTCGCATCGTAATTGGGCGGGCGTGTGGACTGCTGCGTGCCGGCGGTAACTGGTAGTTTCTGCATCCGCCAGCACGGCGGTTGTGCTTCCGCCCGCCATCGTAATGGGCCCCTAAGAGATTACTTTTAAGTCCTGCCACATTCCATGAACTTTCTGCTCGTACTATCTCTAATTTTCCGTCCTGTTATAAGGATAGATTTGTGATGCTCCGTTCAACTGACCTATAAGTCATTAGTCAATCCCTTGAGGTTCTGGGTATTTGGAGTCCCATGAAAGGATGGCTTATGGAGCTTAAACCTTATTATTATTTTAAATGGTGGCTCTGCTCTCAAGTCCATAGCAATTAACCCATCCACAGTTGTTTTATCCACAACTGTGAGGGAGATAGTATCATAACCCTTCTCCCCGCCATGCAACAGTACTTCCCTTGCTATATCTGAACGTACTTCTGACAGGCATTGTTGATTGTGCCTGATCCAGTGAGTGACAAGCTCCATTTGTCTAGCTTTGGGACTTTGGTTAAATACATTCTATGTTCTCTAATTATATTTGGCAATTCTCCAACATTATTATTATCCCTTGTATTGGGGTTTCCCCTCCACTGGGCCATAAAACATGGTATATGTACACTCCCTATTTGTTGATAGTGATATACTTGATAACATGGGGCCCTAAGTCATAGATGGGATTGTTCTGCTAATAGTGTACAAGGGTCCTCTATATTTGGCACTCTTGCCTGTCTGCCTAAATTACAACTATTCTCAATAACGTCTTTCCTACCCCAGATACATGGCTCAGTAAGACTGGAATATATTTGAGCAACAGTCTGCAATGATCTTTCTTGCACAAGTTGTGGTTTGTGAATTAACTGTTTTGATGGGTTGGGGATTTCATTACTATTTTCTGGTATCATACTTTTACAATCCTTTACTTGCATCATCAAGGATTGTATGGGTTCTTTTAGGCCCAGGACTTTGTTAATTAAATCATTTATTTTTGTTAAAAGTTAATTTACTTTGTTAGCGCTGCATCTACAACTATCGATTCCTGGGAATAGTGTCAACTCTGTTTCTGTTTGAGCTCCCTTGGATATTGTAAGAGCTTGGTCTAAGCAACTAGAACTTTTTGGGCTTTGGTCTGATGTATTTAGGACAGGCTCTTCTTCTGACAAGGGTGCAAATCTATTCGTGCAAGTAATTGCCATTACCACCCCCATGCTCTTCCCCTTTTTCTGGGTTGGGGTGTGTCTCCTCTACCAAGTGCTTATGTATCTGGTTTACCACTATTACATTTGCATCAATAGGCCTTGCTGTCAGGGGTGTAGGTCCATAGTTCCCCAACGTACTGATTTCTACAGGTTTGCTATCCAGGTTCCCCTTCTGTTTCACCTTTCCTTTCTTAGTATAATAGGAGGTTATTTTCTCTTTCTGCGCTTTAGGTTATTTTACCTTATCTGGGTTATTTTACCTAATCCCCTGCATAGACTCAACCTCATCTATTAAATCATCTATTTCTGTGATTGTACAATTACCCCCTCCATGTCTCATTATCTTTGCCATTTTTCTGAAGGGTGACTCTACTGCCTTTCGTTTCCCCATTATTATTTAAACTTCTGTGTCACTCTTTGACCCAAGGTAGACTATCCCTATCTTACAAGCTAGACAAGAGGGGAAATTAATGACACTGCTAGCGGGTTTCTGGGCACTGGGTTGCACAAACATCAAATACCAATACAATACAAGAGCTCAATCTGTGTTGGGACTCAGCCGCACTCAGTATGGGTAATCAACTTTGCCTGTGGAACAATGCTATTTACATGGTCCTTCTCAAAGTCACAAAATTATGTTCATATCCACTAGATCTTAGAGACACAAGGATCACAGTACCTTTTGTCCAATTATTGGCGTACTTGGGCAATGTCAGAAGCTGCAAGGGGTAAGTCGCCAATGCTACACAAAATAGCTGGAGCAAGATGAAGCGGGGGGCCAGCCTCCTCCAGGGTCCTAAGGGCATGGACGGGCCCACCCTTGGCCCGGGCCAGACGCAAGTGTCCGTCACCCCAGGACCGCAGTACCCTTTAATAGCACCTGGTTGATGGTGAATGGATGCAGGTGCGGGCTCACAGGGATTCTAGGACTTATGGTCCCTAGTGGCTGCGGAGTGCAGTGGCTCTCACGTGAACTATCCCCTCAACGTTGCATTGCCTGAATCCTCAGCGTGGTGGGGAAACCAGACACACAGTCCCTCTCTTGATATTACATGCTCCAGGGAGCGAAGCACAAGATGAAAAAGCATCCTTTGGAGTTTGTTATGAGCCTGTTGCTCACACAGGAGGCCAGCCAACTAGCCGTTGGAGTCACTCTGGTAGTCCTGGGTTCAAATAGCAAGGCAGGCCTCTAGCAGCAGGGTTACCCTAGTGAAATTGTTCAGTTTATTTATTGTCTCATATATGAATGACACAAATTGTTGTCTCCCTTTCTAAGAATGGTCCCGACGTTAATGAGACATTGCAGAACTGCATGCGGGAGGTCAGTGCATGGATGGATGCAAAGTGGCTTAGACTTAACTTTGCAAAAACAGAGGCCATCTTATTTGGGAAAAAGACCTCCTTTTGGAATCCCTCATGGCGGTCAGTCAAATTGGGTTTGCTCCCGGTTCCACTGAAAAAGGTAAAAGACCTGGGTGTCCTGATTGATGATAAATTGACTTATAAAGAACAAGTCAATAAAGTAACTTCTGCAGCCTTCTTTATGCTTTGGACGATCAGGAAAATAGCACAGTTTCTTCCACCTAACCTGTTGAAAACAGTGGTCCTTTGCCTTGTAATGTCCAAGTTGGACTACTGCAACGGACTATATGCAAACGTACCTAAAGCTCCCTTGAAAAAGCTGCAGACGCTACAGAACACAGCGGTGAGGCTGCTGATGAAAATACTGAGGTTCCAGTCGGCCTCACAGGCCTAGATGAGCCTTCATTGGCTACCTGTGCATCAAAGGATTTGTTTTAAAACACTTTGTATTACATATAAGGTGTTTCTGGGACAAGGTCCGGCCTTCTTAAGAGAAAAACTTAGGTGGTATATCCCTAACAGGACTCTTGGATCCTGCTCAGCTAGGAATCTTGTCGTGCCACCCTACAAGCTCTCCTCCTGGGGGCAGGAGCTTTATGCTGTGCACGACTCAAAATTGGAATCGTCTTCCCTTAGAAATAAAATCTGCTCCCTCTCTTTTGAGATTCTGCAAGCTTTTAAAAACATGGCTCTTCACTAAACCCTAACTGTGTTCATTTCATTCCTTGTTCTTTAGCACTGAGACGCCTCAGGGTAGTTGTTTGCGCTTTATAAAACTCAAATCAAATCAGGGCAGTCCACTGGAAAACAAGGAAGGCCTCAAGCAATAGGGCAGTCCTCTGGGGCTCCAGGCAGTCCTTCTGAAGTCTTCCACAGTTCAACAGTGTACTGAAGAGGTGTTCTGAGGGTCCAATGTTTATACCAGGTGACATCCTTTGAAGTTGAGGAATTTTCTAGGGGACCCGTACATCTGGTTCTGGAAAGTTCTTCCCTTCCCCTGCAAAGGCTCCAAGAATTCTGGGCTGACAAAAGGCTAGTATCAGGTTCCTTTGTATGTGTGCTGGAGACAGCCTTTGAAATGTAAGTTGTGCAGGAAGCAGCTCCAGACCAATCATCTTGCCAACACCCAGTCCCCTTTGTCTCAGAGGAATACAGAAAGCCCAATAGCTAAGCTATTCTCAGTCATGCAACCCAGGACACTGGCAGCAAACACCAACTGGGGAGAGGATGTGGCATAATGGCTAGAGCGATCAACCTCAGAGCTAGGGAATCGGGTTTGAGTCTCTGCAGGGACACTCAACATCCTGTGATTCTGGGCAAATCACTTAATCTCCCTGTGCCTAAAAAAAAATGAATGTGTCCGTCTGTAACACAACTGGTGCTCATGTAAAGCGCTCTGATACCTTTGGGTTCAGTTTGCGTTATATAAAACTCCCCCCTCCCAAAACAATAATAAACTGGTTAGGGCAGGAAACCAAGGGCCAGATGTACGACCTGCCAAATAGCGCCTCGCAAATTGCGTCGCATTTGCAACTCGCAATTTGCAAGGCGCTATTTGGCATGTACAACAGTGTGTTTAACACTGTTTGCGATTCCCAATGGGGTCGCAAATTGCGAGGCTCATGAATATTAATGAGCCTCTCGCAATTTGTGAGTCCATTGGGAATGACAGGCCCTCCCAGGGATGGTGGCCTGCTGAGCCCAGCAGGCCACCATGTCTGGGACTGCTTTTAAATAAAGCAGCTTTTTTTTTTAAATGCAGCCCGTTTTCCTTAAAGGAAAACAGGATGCATTTAAAAAAGAAAAATGAAATGTTTTCGTTTCATTTTTTAAGGGCAGGCAGTGGTCCCTGGGACCATTGCCTGCCCTTAAAAAATAATATTGCATGCATTTGCGAATGCATTACCACCTACTTGAAGTAGGTGGTAATTTGCAAGTGCTTTGCGACCGCAATTGTGGTCGCAAAGCATTGGTACATAGCTTTGCGGTCGCTAATAGGAAGGGAACGCCCCTTCCTAATAGCGTGTCACAAAACAGTATTTTGCGAGTCGCAATTTATTTGGGACTCACAAAATACTGTTTGTACATGGGCCCATGCTTTTTAGCGTGTGCAAATGGGTCTAAGACCCGTTTGAGCACGCTAAAAAGCGTTGTACATCTGGCCACAAATTTCTAAAAGTGGCATTTTCAGAACTGTATATCTAATGGGCACACAGACCCGGCTGCGGTGAGCACTGTTCATTCTGAACAAAAGTTCTTAACTGTATTAATCACAATTTAAACAACAATTAACATGTTATGTTTGTTATTCTTTTACTGTTTAACTGTCTATACAGGATCTTGTTTCCACACATTACATTACATTTGATACCCTTTTGTACCATACATGTATTCTTGTACAACCTGAATTGGCATAAATTTTCATAAAGTATATATGCAGACATGCATTATTGATAACAATGTGAACATAAACAAAAACATAAACATAGAAGCATGATTATTCATGCAATGCATAGCCAATTTTGCGTTCCATTCAATGCCGTGCCTGATGCATTTCGGGACTGAAGGGTCCCTTCCTCAGGGGCATGTCTGCAACCAAACAAAATGACCAATGATAAAGCATTTTAGATTAGCATGGAGATACATATGCAGCCACAACCTTTTACAACCTTCTACTGTGCTGTGAGATGGCATAATTGATGGCTGTTTATCCTTGATAACTTGCTATAGTTAAAGACTAACAGAGAGCTCACGAACAGTGTAGAGAGAAGTGTATGTTAAATAAATTAATTCATGCAAGATACCAGTCAAATTTAGATACCGTGACTGCTGCTCGTTATGAACTAATGCACCCGACGTGTGCTTTTATAAATCATGTTGGAACACTGTCCCAGCCTACCTATTATCCTTATGTTCAAAATTGAACTTGTGATGATCAACGCACAAAGGCAAATGAAATCTGCAATTAAAGAAGGAAACTGTGATAAGACACCAATTCACTAACCCAATGACTAGAGAATCAAAAAAATGCAAAAGCGCTCATCTCCAACATACATGTGTGTGTGTTACTAGTAATCTGTTACGGACGCTGCAGGAAAGTCTATGAAAACACCAAAGAAAATCATTACCAAAATGCTCATAAGTTAAGAGGCATGAGGCAAGATAGTCTCGCCGCTAAAATGGTCATTGCTAATAGTCCTACCGGTACTTTCGTGATATACTCTTCCCGAACCTTGCCGCCAGTGTGTGTGAGAGGAAACGCCGAAAGGAAAACAATATAAATCAGACCTCGCGGTCGGGGAGTATAAACATAGACAACGGCCTGCATTAAAACAAATACGTCCACATCCTAATCGGTCGGCCGCCATATTGCAATGTAAAAAATCCCCAAACTGAATGTGAAAAAACTGAAATAAATGGATACTGGTAAATAGGTGTCCTGCCAACGGTAATAATACCGAAAAATGACCAAAATGCTCATCAGAAACTGAAAAACCTTCAAACCACAAGCCTAATATTACCTTCATGACAACCTTTAAGATAACATCCGTCATAACCAGCTATTTGACGAAAGATGCCAATAAGATGAGCGAAAACTCACTACTCTCTAATGCGCAAATAGTGCCAATTAAGGGATAATCCATCCTACTGTATCCAAAATAGCTTCCAAAATAACAATTGTGCAGTGCCCTCCACCAAAAGATAAGAAAAATAAAAGAAAATGAAAAAATAAAAGATGAGAGAGAAATTGTTTAATGACCCTGTTAGTTATGAGGGTGAGGTATGTATACTAAATCCTGGCTGGGCAAAAAATCGATTTGATTATCAAAGAAAACAACTTATGTCTATCCTGTTGTTAAGTCCCTTCGGTAACAGTGTATCTAAGTAATTAATCCAAAAAATCTCACGCTGTAATAATTTCTCATTGTTATCTACACCATGTGTCAGTTGTACAACTTCAACAATTTGAAATCTTAGTTGTGATATCGAATGATTGGCTTCCTACCAATGCACTGCTACACTAGAGGTTTTGTTTTTAGTGCGAATTTTACTTTTGTGCTCAGTCAATCTGAGTTTGATTTTCTGTTCCGTCTTGCCAATATAAGCTTTACCACATGGACATTTTATGCAATAAACAACATTGCTCGTGTTACAATCTGATGTTTGTCTCAATTGTATGTTTTTGTCAGGAATGGGATGTGTCAATATATTTCCCATAATTACGTTGTTACAGTGAGTACAGTTCAGGCACTTTCGCTGTGCCTTTGTATGTTGTGGAGTCAAAACATTTGTCAGGTATTGTTAGTAATTCCCGTAGATTTTTCCCTCTTGTGTAAGCGAATACTGACTTTGCTTGAATAAATCATTGAAATCAGGTTCGATTTCAATTAATTCCCATCTCGTGTTGAAGATACGTTTTATGGCTTTTGAACATGTGGAATACTTGGACACAAATACAAGTACATCTATTTTGGGGTTGCTTGATTTGATGAATAGTTCCACCCTCTCTCTTTTTACACTTTTCTAATGCACTCCTCAAAATATCTCTGTTTGTACTCTATGATTTTTGACCTTTCTACTGTTGGATCTGAACATATTCTTTTGATGCAGGTGAACTGAGAGAATGGTAAATTTTGTATCAAACTTCTTGGGTGGAAACTGGTAAAGTGCAATGCACTGTTCCTATCAGTAGGTTTGATATACACTTGTGTGTGCAGGCCTGTACCTGTAGATTTTTTCGTAACAAGTACATCTAGAAAGTTGATTTGTTTGTCCCTGATGTTATGAGTAAATTGTATCCTAGGATCTTGGGTGTTTAGAATGCGTATCTGTGTGTCCAATTCAACCTGAGTCCTGGTCCAAATTACAAATATATTGTCGATATAGGCAACATCATCATCTTCAAACTGAAAAGCATCTTCTGTGATTTTAATTTCACAATATATATTTTTGTTCTTTTTCCAAACTAAACAGCATTTTCGGAACAAATAATGTCCTTCTGTGTGAAAAGTCAACACTCTCTTTCTTTGAAATTATTTTTAAAAAAAACATTTTACTTCATTTTCACACAATCAGTTCATTGTCACTGGCTAGGTAAGTCCATTTTGGTGATTCAGCCAAAGGATTTCAGCAACAATGGTGGTTTGTGTTGTCTGGTGATCACTTCAGGGTAGGGGGGGACCCACACCCTCACGGGCCCACTCATACAAAGGCACCCACACGCAGTACAGGGACATCAGGTACACCAACACATCGCAGTATGATCTGAAAAAGAAACAAGTATCACTCTGCAGTAATGTAGTCCACGCTGTATGATGAAGTTCAAGTAGGTTTATTGAAATAAGTAACAAGTAGCATAAGACCTATGTATAACAGTCTATAAGTCCTCATCAGCAGCCCCACCAGGAGCAGCCTGCTAGCTGCTCAGCCCCATCCACCAACTGTCATCACTCACACCAGTCACTCAAACATTCCACACATGGCCCACACACCAACATTCCACACGGAACACTCACACAGGCTGAGCAGCTAGGAGCAGGACAACATAGTACATTAAAATACAACATGAGAATACTACACACTCTTCTTGCAAAAAATATTTTTTCAAAAAGCGCACGTTCTCCTTTTTCTGTTTTGGGTCTGATGGCACAATATTATCATTCCTGTCTGCACGGTTCTCTGCTGGCTCTGGGGAATTATCTGAGAATTCTACCCACACTATGGTCTCTGAATTCTTGGTATTGGAGTGAAACTCTCCTTCTCCTTACTCAGTAAGAAGGGCTGGGGCAGTCTCCTTCCTGACTATTTCTCCACACATTGCTGAATATGTGCACGCTTGATCATTTGGCATGAGCCCAAGGCAATCCATCTGCCCTATCTGCTCTGGTAATTTTCCTTTCTCCAACTGGCCCCTCACCTTCTGTGGGACTGGTCTGTGCTGTGCATACTGACACATAGGAATCACAGTTCTAAGTAAGTCTAGAGGAATATGCATCCCTTTATTATCTGCCCACCTGCTGGTATTGTCTTTCTCTCCTAGGTGCCCACACTTAGTCATGCACACCAAATCAGAATCGTGTGTCACCACCTCTGTCTCCAAGATTTTAGCCTTTTCATCTGTAAGTGAATTAAAGGTTCTGTCTAGTGAATGTGTAGGACAATGAGCATCTACATGATACACAGTAGCTGTGCTTTGCAGTAAAATGTGCCACTTCACTGGGGAATCCTGTGTCTCAGGCACCTCAAACACCACCCCTGGACTTTCTACTGGGACCTGCACCAACTGTTCATGCAAAACTGCAGTTTCTGTCTGTATGTACCATTTGATCACATTTGCTTCTTTTGCATTACCTGTTCTGTATAACTCAAGGAAAGGCATCAGCCATTGTATATGAGAAAATTCAGAAGTCAAAATCACATTATGTCTTATTGTCATCTGCCCAGTGTCTGTCAGCGTGCAAAAGCACAAAAGCATCTGTATCTGCCCTGTGTCTGTCACAGCACAACTCCAAAGCAACTGTATGTGCCCTGTATCTATCAGAGCACAAGTCAAAATCTACTGTGTCTGCCCTGTATCTGTCAGAGCACAGGAACACATACACAATTGTGTCTGCATAATGTCTGTCAGAGCACAACTCAAAATCAACAGTGTCTCCCTGTATCTAGCAGAGCACAAAAACACACACACAACTGTGTCTGTCCTGTGTCTGTCACAGTGCAAGCAAAACATTCTCCAGCATTTCAAAATGTTTCGGGCCAAAAGTCTAAAAGCACACTCTTCTTTACTTGTTTTTCGCACATACTCAAAGTGGCACACTGCCCCTGAACTGTCACATGTAATTCAATGTCTCCTTTCTGTATTGGCCACACGTTTAAAACACATTGCATAATCTCTTTTGCAGATTCAAAAGCACATTGCTGCTCCTCTTCAAATCTAAACTCAGAGTCAAGTTTAAAAATAACATTTTTTGTCAATTCTTTGTTCAAAATAGCGTCTCTCCATGTAAAGCAAGGTTTGTCATTCACTGACATGTCCGATTTATCACAGTAACCAATGATCGCTAGTTCTAACAGGCTGGTTTGTTTATCTTCCTGCATGTTTACATTTTCTCAGTTCAACGTTACTTCGGAAGCTTCAAATTCAACCAGGATAATATTCATTTCTGGCTGAGGAACGTCCTCAAAAGAATTAATTAAAACCTCCTGTGAGCACCGTAAATTAACCTGCAGCTTCTCTGCATCCACATTTTTCACGAATGAATCACTCTGGCTATCTAAACTGCCTGGAAAAAATAAACTGCTTCGGTGCTTGGTACATTTTCAACTCTCTTTTCAAAGATTTATTTGCAAACTGAGCGTCAACTAACTCTCTTTTTAGCTCATTACGTTCTTGTCCATATTTTTGATACATTCTGAGCTATGCATTTAAAATGACACCACTATTTCTGTCTGACATACCAAGTTCTTTTCCCTCTTTGGGCCATATGTAGGTGGGCTAATACCGGTCGGTAACGCCCGAAAATCGGTAAATTTCCCATTACCGACCGGTATTTAGCCCTTTGCGATGTAGGAGGCCGGATTTAAGGAGTCGGTAATTTACCGATTCGTTATTTTAAGGAATCGGTAAATTTCTGATTCCTTAAATCCTATGTAGAGAGCACTCAAGTGAGTGCATTTTTGGTTTAAGGATTCGTTATTTACCACCAACTACAAGTTGGTGGTAAATACCGAATACCTTTTAAAAAGCAATTTTGTGCTTTTTAAAAGTGCCATGTGGCAGACATACATGCCCTTAGGGCATGTATGTGCGCCACATGTGCACACATGCACGATTCAGGGTGCAACAGGGTGTCAATTTGACACCCTGCCACCCCTGAATATGCTCCCCTATTACCGATTCGGTATTTACCGAATCGGTAATAGTGAATGGCTTCCCATTCATTCCTATGGGCCTCCAGGCCCATAGGAATGAATGGGAAGGTATTCCTTATTACCGATTCGGTAAATACCGAATAGGTAATAACGAATATTACCGAATCGGTAAAATTTACCGAATGTTTACCTACATTCTATTTACCGATTCTTAAATACCGAATCGGTAAAATTCGGTATTTAGGAATCGGTAAATAGAAATTACCTACATATGGCCCTTAAAGAGGAAAATCATGTACACATTTAAATACCTGTGCTTGCCCCTCATATTTTAAATATGCATTAGAGGCAATATCCCACTCAAATAACTCAGTTGGCATCTGGGAATCTGTATCTGAAAACATGGGCATTTTAGAGAGCATCTTTCCCTTTTAAAAGTGCACTTTTTGTAAATCCTGCGAGTGACGCCAAATGTCTTGCTTCGCCTTTCAGATAATACAGAGTTCCACAAATACCACTTCCACACGGTGGCTCAAACACGGCGAAGCAGGAGACATAAAACACAACAACCTAGAAAGGGGTTTCACTTTACAACATGCAAAGACTCTCTTTTTAGAATAAGGCTTTGGGTTTTATTTATGCAATGCTCTTTAACAGAAAGGCTTTCCCAGATGTCAAATGAACCACATTCAAATGT
Source organism: Calotriton arnoldi (assembly GCA_963921515.1). NCBI lineage: Eukaryota > Metazoa > Chordata > Amphibia > Caudata > Salamandridae > Calotriton > Calotriton arnoldi. The sequence continues at coordinate 21,742 of CAWUFW010013715.1, forward strand.
ATATAGAGATATATTTTTAGTAGTAGTAGTAGTATATAGTCTTTATTTCGATCACACAGATCATAAATGACAATTACGATATTATTTTAAAAAATCACAATACAACATATTAATACAAATATAGGTAAAAACATGCAATTTTTGGCTCAACACTTGTCGGTGTACAAATAACATAAAAAGTGGAGTTGATATGGAGACATAAAAGATTTTTAAAAAGGTTGTCTATAATATGACACACATAAAACCGCTAAAAAAGTACAAAGTATAAAAACTGGTACCCAACCATTGAGGCTAGAAAAAGTGCGAGTGCAATTCTATGAGATAGATATAGAGATATATATATTTATATGCAAGCAATAATAACATACTTGGTAAATGCAACAGTTAAATGCATGGATAATAATATGAAATACAAGCAGCAAATAATATGAGATAAAACTCAAGCAAATAATACTGGACGTCCTGCAAGAGATCAGAAAGATATATATCCCTGAAAAAGAAATTGTTATTGTTATGGGATCTTTATCAGTCATGTATATTTTACCTACCTGTTATTTGTTTTAATTGTTTTTAAGATGTATTCTTTTATGGTTGAAATTCAACCGAATAAAGATTTTTGATTGACTGACACTAAATACATCAAATGTGGATGTGCACTCTGAGTCACCCATTCACACATCACAAAGAAAACACCTCAAATGACCACAGCCACTGGAACCACGCCTCACAATGGCACTCGTCAGAAACGAATCCCCTCACCTGATCGTTCACTCAACATCCTTGCCAACTCAAGCTGCAGGAGCTCGTAACAGCCAGGCAATGGACTCGCGGTCAGGACTTAAATCCAGATTCTTGTGGCAGTACGTCTACTCCACAAGTGAACTCCCAAGCTGGCTGTCAACAACCCTCAGCTTTATAGTCTCAAAACACACTAGAAGGTTTGAGAGTCTTTCCCTCTGCGCCAAGGAAACCTACTGAAACTGGCCAGTTTCCAGGCAAGTATTCCACGGCAAGAAGGAGTTCCCACGTTCCGTCTACATTCTCACATGTTCCAGCCTTTATCTTGACGAAGCTTATGAAAAGCCTTCCAGGGTACATTAAACAATCTCTCACAAAACAAAGCTTGAACGTGATTAACCCAAGCAACTTGCAAACACTATGGGGGCCCGTCTGTGTGCGCAGAAAAGCTCAAGCAAGGCAGAGTCAGAATTCAGGATGACATGAGGCCATGTCAAAGCCAATAGTAAGAACTTCATAATACTTCCCAATGTACAACACAATGCACATTTGTGCACCACTGCCTATAGCATCACATACTTCATCTCTCAATGTACAACATAATGCACATTTGTGCACCACTGCTTATAGCATCACATGCTTCATCTCCCAATGTATAACAGAATGCACATGTGTGCACCACTACTCATAACACTGTACTTCGAGACCAAAAAGTACATTCCACACCTCTCTCTCTCTCATGCTTTCAAATGCACATCCCACACGATCTGTTCTTGGCAAGGCTGTTCTACTGTGATAGCTCCCACTTCAAAACTACAAGAAGAAATCTTCAAGAGAAACAAGGCATATGCAGGACGTCGTACATTTAGGCTAGGGTAAAGTAAAACACCAAAGTCTATTAAAATGATGGTAGTCAAAGGTCATCACATGGTGTCAGACCATAAGAGTGCCTCTAGCACTACACAAGCACAACATATTTGTATAGGGGCCTTATTTACATAGTAATTCAACAAACCAGAGGGCATGCAGCAAGCCCTCTTTTCTGATGCTGGACATTGATCATATAGAATTATGAAAAGGAAACTGTAAAAGCCAGATAGAAACCCAAACAGGAAATCAAGCCCAGATGAGGATAACCTCTGATGCAAGAAAGAGGTATGGGAAGGGCTACTACAATGATGTTATAACTAGCAAAAAGGCCTAACTGGCAAAACAGATCCGGGAGGCCTCAAACCAAACTAGAGAAATCGTTAACATTTATTTTGAGATTACTTGAAAAAGAGCCCATTTGCGACTCAACAACACTATATAGACCTCCTTCTGTTTTTATATACAAAATTAACAAAATCCATGACTCAATCTTTAGCAACATATAACTGTCTTCTTATCATCCCGTGCCCTATACTCTGCTGCATTCCTGTGTCATCTCCTACCAATCTTTGACTAAAGTATCAAATTTGACCCAAGGGGCAAAAGCATCCAACACACCAGCGGAATCCTGCATTAATTTGTATATGAAATAGTCCTATCTTCCTTCAAGACATAGCTCACAATCATGATCAACACATATTTTCTGTGTGGAGTCATACAAGGCCCCTTGGAATATACTGCCATCACTCTTCTACTAAAAAGTACCCTCTGCTACATTGAAATCTTTGACCAACCATAGGCCAATCTGTTATCTTACTTGCCCCCGCAAGATCATGGACTTAACTTATCTTCATCCATCAGGATGACCAATCTGTGTTTAAGTCCACAGTGAGCAGCTCCTGTTGCCCTTGGATGAAAGCAAGAGTACAGCCCTTAAACACCTCGATCTCTCTGCAGCCTACTATACTGTAGACCATGACACACTGCTGAGCAGGTTCAATAATGGGGTTGGAGCCGCTGGCTCTAACTTGGAATTGACACAGTCCTTCTTTTCCCACCACAGCCAACAGGTACAAAATGGGTAAATGGAACCCTTGTCTCAGAAGGTGGCATGTGGATTTCTTCAGGGTTATTCCTTTCACGCCCGCACTTTAACATCTACATGCTTCCTCAGGTGCTCCAAAACAGATTGGAGAACCAGATCAGCATTTCCACCTACATGGACCGGTAAACAGTCTAAATATCGAGTTTTTAAGTTCGACCTACAATAATATCGAGTTTGAAATATCGTAGGGACACAATATCGAAGTCAAGAATATCGACGACCAGAATATCGACCTGAAGGTAAGAAATATCATTTTTGTTAATATCGAAGTTAGTAATAGCGATAGAAAAAATATTGATGTTACTAATATCGATATTTATATTAGTGTCATGTATTTTATTATGTATTTTATATGTTTGTGTTTATATTTTTTGTTAATTATTGTACTAGTTTTAGAATATATGTATAAAATTTTTAGAAGTTACTAATTTTTTTTAAAGTAAATTATGTGTTGTAGTACCGTAGCGGGTTGTGGGTTTATAGGGGAATAGGGTGGGAAGTAATTTAATTATATTAAATTAATTTAAAAATTTTAGGAATTAGTAATTATTTTTAAGTAAATTTTGCGTTTTAGTTCTGTAGCGGGTTGTGGGTTTAAGGGGAATAGGGTGGGAAGTAATTTAATTGTAATTAAGGGGCACATTACGATACCTGGCGTAAATAATTCCGCCAGGCATGGAAACGGCAAAAATCCGCCCGCACACACCGCCTGAACACCGACCACGCCATTACGATTACACAAACCGAATACCGCCATCGGCGGAAAAAGCACACAAAATACCGCCCGCCAACGTCCGAGTCGGAGACAAACCGCCCGCCACGGACGGAAACACGCACGACAACACAAAACCGCCCGCCCTCACGGCCGACACACCGCACGTGAAATTACGATCGCACCGACATGAGCGCCGAAAAACAACAAATATACCGCCCGCCAGCGCAAACAACGCCGATGAGAATCGACACGGCAGAAGCCATGGCGCCCACGTACCTGCACAGAAACCATCCGCACACAAAACCAATAGCACACAACATGGCCAACAAGTCCACACAGCAAGGCACGCACAAATACACAAGCACAGTACATATCCCGAAAACACCCCCCGGACAAACAAAAAATACAAAGGCCAGAACCCCAGACACAACACACCTGAAAACAACAGACCATGAGGACACACCCACATAGGTGTGTACAAAAGCAGCACTCCCACAGACCACAACCCCTTGCTACATTGCAAACCAGAGAGGAGAGGAGAGGACACAGTGACACAGCAAGGACAGCAGCACACCACAGAAACGCACACATCACAACCACCACCACCACCACCACCACCAAACACCGGCACCACAAACCCCCTGCACATTACACAACACACACCGCACCAGCACCACAAACACCATGGCACCACAAAGAATGCCCAAGTTCACGCCCATTGAGCTGACGGTCATGGTCGACGAGATCATCAAGGTGCACCCACAAATCTATGGGAACATGGTCCAACAATAATACACACAAAAGAAGGGGTGAGGGTACGGACTCACCTACTCCGAACCCCCTGTAAACACTTTATGCACCAGAAGGAGTAGGGAGTAATAAAATCTGTAACGTACTGGCATATACGATACGTTCTAATACTGCCCTCACTCACACAAATGTGTGACATGCTTCATCATTGGGCTGCTACAAAAAACACCCCGGCGTAGCCACGCCTGGGGTGGAGCAATAGGGTGGGGGAAGACAATACAACACAGAGAAAGACACAAATAAATTCTGTAGTGACTGGGAAGGACGGTAGTGAAAGTGCAGTTAAGTGAATTAAAACTAGCTCGGAAGTATCGCTGTGCCTGAAACTTTAATTCCTGGATCTTCCGGCCAGAATAAAAAGTGTGAAGGATGATGGTGAATGGGAGATTCTATGTGCTCCTAACACCCCTCCTATACTGCGAAGTGGTCAACATGTTTCGACCGTCAATGTGTGCCCCTCATACCGGGTCACGCCGGCCTTCTTCAGGACTCTACCTTTCCCAGTGAGTTCTCCCTCACCTCCAATTGAGATGAGAGAAAATTAAAAATTAGTTCCTTACGTATTCAGGGTTTTTTTCTCCCATGGATCGTGTAGTTACTACGGAACCAACAAGACAAACAAAACAAAAAAGGAAAACCCATCAGGAATAGTAATCTCCTGTAGGTCAACACTAAATCATATTGAAAAATTAACGCAAGCCATAGTACCAACCACGGTGTCATTCATACTCCAAGGAATGACTAATATGTCTATCCCATCTTGTATTTACTTGTGCCAAAGAAAATCAAATAAAATCTGCGATCATATCCCCAATAAAATAGTTCATATAATCATATACATATTGATTATATATATATGTATTTCTATATTTTGTTATTGTATATCTTTCCAGCATCATCAACCAACAGGCATTAGTACACACAACCACAGTCATTGTCCAATAGGGGTCCGGTGTATCTCTTTACTCACCGAGTTTACCCTAAAGTCAAATTTGAACTGGCGGCGGGCAAGGAGAGACCCCCTATGGTCACACTCTTTCCAAGAGGAGAATAAAACCACCAGCCGCGTTTGGCTTCTTAGGGACTAGCAGCTATCATCATTTGCTAATATACGCCAGTTACGCATTTGAAATTACCCTATTTGACATAACCTTGACTTCGTAAAACTGTTAACACATATTAGATAGAGAGAAAAGTTCCGTAGTATGGATCTCTATTTTGTGTGTAATGATTTCATTTGAGTAAAGAGATACACCGGACCCCTATTGGACAATGACTGTGGTTGTGTGTACTAATGCCTGTTGGTTGATGATGCTGGAAAGATATACAATAACAAAATATAGAAATACATATATATATAATCAATATGTATATGATTATATGAACTATTTTATTGGGGATATGATCGCAGATTTTATTTGATTTTCTTTGGCACAAGTAAATACAAGATGGGATAGACATATTAGTCATTCCTTGGAGTATGAATGACACCGTGGTTGGTACTATGGCTTGCGTTAATTTTTCAATATGATTTAGTGTTGACCTACAGGAGATTACTATTCCTGATGGGTTTTCCTTTTTGTTTTGTTTGTCTTGTTGGTTCCGTAGTAACTACACGATCCATGGGAGAAAAAACCCTGAATACGTAAGGAACTAATTTTTAATTTTCTCTCATCTCAATTGGAGGTGAGGGAGAACTCACTGGGAAAGGTAGAGTCCTGAAGAAGGCCGGCGTGACCCGGTATGAGGGCACACATTGACGGCCGAAACATGTTGACCACTTCGCAGTATAGGAGGGTGTTAGGAGCACATAGAATCTCCCATTCACCATCATCCTTCACACTTTTATTCTGGCCGGAAGATCCAGGAATTAAAGTTTCAGGCACAGCGATACTTCCGAGCTAGTTTTAATTCACTTAACTGCACTTTCACTACCGTCCTTCCCAGTCACTACAGAATTTATTTGTGTCTTTCTCTGTGTTGTATTGTCTTCCCCACCCTATTGCTCCACCCACAGGCGTGGCTACGCAGGGTGTTTGTAGCAGCCAATGATGAAGCATGTCACACATTTGTGTGAGTGAGGCAGTATTAGAACGTATCGTATATGCCAGTACGTTACAGATTTTATTACTCCCTACTCCTTCTGGTGCATAAAACATGGTCCAACACACACCACTAGCCACCAGAAACAGAATGTGGAACCGGATCGTAGACCAGGTCAATGCAGTCGGGACCCTGCCCAGGAACAGAGTCGAAATTAACAAACGGTGGAATGACGTCAAGAGCCTGGTCAAGAAGAAGGAGGGCAAAAACAGAGAGCTGGCTGCCGTCACTGGCGGAGGGAATCCCGCGCTCTTCAAGACCTTCAAAGCGTGGGAGGAGAAGGTGCGAGTCATCATACATCCCGAGATCCTCGCCGGATTAGCAGGGGAGTGGAGGCTGGTAAGTACAAACTAATGTATACCAGCACACCGCTATGTACTCACATGCACTACCACCATGCCACAGCTCCCAGGGACAAACACCCCCATGTCCAGCACACAATACACGACACACACATGCAACAGACACCACCACACACAGCCCAAACAGAACAACTGTAAGATGCGTGGGGACATGTGTACATTCAGCCAGCCACGTAACCACCAACAGGTCCCCAAATATGCCAGAAGCGCCACAACGAGCACCCACCACACCCATGTGTCCGCCACAGCTGCACAAACCGACAAGTAACAGGTAAGTGGCAGGAACACAAAGTGCAGTGGGTGGGACGGTGGACAGCCCAAGTACAACACACACCAGGCCCCTAGTCCCACAGCACAGCAAGGAGGAGCATCCCCCACACCCCACAGCCACGTGTCAGCCACCGCAGTGCACAACGACAGCCGAAAGGCAGACATCACGGTCCACAGCAATCGGTGTCAGTGGGTGTCCAGCCACCCCCACGACCCACAACACCCCCCACCCCCACAGACCTGCAACATGGAGCACCCCCGCTTAGAGCCATGTGGCATCCAGTACAGTGCACGCACGAACAACCTGCAGGTGGGAAACTGGACAGGGCTGGATTACTGGAGGCATGAGGACCGGCACACGACCAACACATGGGACATGTCACGTAGCAGACGGAAACGCAGCACCGCCCACCGTCACGAACAAGTGAACAATGTGCACACGGACATGAACAACAGACTCACACCCCACATGACCCATCACAGACATAGCAACACCCAAGGAGCCACGTCTGCATACACAAGCCACACTGAAAATAGTACCACACGGCAGCCACTGTGCAACTCATCACACACAACCGAAACACCATTGAAGTCCTGTCCATGTATCCCCTACTGCCTGTCAACCACACACCCCACAACTACGCCTATGTAAGACAAACAACACTAGACGCAACAGAGCGGAACAACAGAAATGCACACGAACACCACTGAACCCATCAAACACACAGACACACCATGCACATACAACATACCATCCATCCCATCCGTCAGCCCCAGTCTCATGAAAGGCATGTCATCCGCACAGCTGCCACACATACAGCAGTCACGCTAAGATACATGCCCATGACCAACCATGTGCCAGAAGTCAATGAAGCGCACGACACACTGTGAGCAACAACACACAACATGGGCCACACCCCCCACGAGCACTGCAGTGATGCACATGGCACAGGGCAGCACGCACACCAAGGAGATGGGACAACTGCAATACGTTGGCTTTCACACACAACCATCACTCACTCATAACGATGCGTCCAATGCCATGTCCAGTAATCACAACAGACAGCAAATATGCAGGCCATGTCAAGCATGCACACACCTCAAACCATGCACTGTCATGCTGCCACAACACATGTCACGTTCGGCACCCATGGCTCACAGCATGTACCCCAAAAGCATATTCCCTCCCAAATGCGAATCTGGGGCATGGCCCCCATGTTGCCATATGCGTTCCTAAGCGTTCCATTTGAACCCCAAAAGCATATTCCCTCCCAAATGCGAATCTGGGGCATGGCCCCCATGTTGCCATATGCGTTCCTAAGCGTTCCATTTGAACCCCAAAAGCATATTCCCTCCCAAATGCGAATCTGGGGCATGGCCCCCATGTTGCCATATGCGTTCCTAAGCGTTCCATTTGAACCCCAAAAGCATATTGCCTCCCAAATGCGAATCTGGGGCATGGCCCCCATGTTGCCATATGCGTTCCTAAGCGTTCCATTTGAACCCCAAAAGAAAAGTACAAACCAGACCCAGGATGGGCCAGGAGCCCGCATACACCAGAGTCACAATGAGTAGGGGCACAGCAACACACCCATCGGCATGGCCAATCCGTCCCATGCCACATGTGCACAGCACACAGTCCCATTGCCAAGCACACACAACTACAAATGCCACAGCCACACACACGCCTCCGGGAAACCCATGTACGAGATTGCACGAACTGCCAATGTCAGACGACAAATACATACTTCGCCAGGTGCAACACAATAACAAATCTCATTCTCTCCACAGGTGACGAACTGCCGGATGCTGGGGATGGAGACAGCAGCCAGCACAGCCAGCCCACAAGCCCCCAACGAGGACACACGGATGTGGAGGATCTCACCTCCTCTTCGGACACGGACCACCAAGCAGGCCCATCTGGTGTGGCAGGGCCCAGCCGCTCCCCAGGACCCCTCCTACCCACCAACCCATCATCCAGGGCTGCTGAACAGTCCCAGCCCCCTGCTGCCACTGTCGTTGCGGCCACACCCACGGTCATTGCGGCCACACCCACGGTCATTGCGGCCACTACCACTGCCGCAACCGCCACCATCGCCGCACCGACCACCACCGCCGCCACCACCACCACGTCTTCGCTGGCACCAGCCCCAGCGCAGGTGGTGGCCCGGCCGACTGGATCCACCCTGGGAGCCACAGCGAGGACCGTGGTGAGCAATGTGGCTAGTGGGCAGGCCGGTGGCAGCAGGACTGGTAGGAGGAGCAGGGTCAGGGAAACGCCAGCCTCCCCTGGGAGCCATGCCCTGCCTCAAATGGCCAGAGTCCTTGGGGCCTATGAGGAGGCCCAAGAACAATGGGTCAGGTCTGCTTCAGACACGCGGGAGGTGCTGGGGGTGCTGAGGTCCATGGACGCCCGTATAGGTCAACTCGTGGACCTCATGGGCCAGCTGGTGGTGGCGGTGAGGACACGGCCAGGGATAGCAGCTCCCCCTCCGCCACCACCTGCCGGGGCGCAGGGTCGAGCAGCAGTGTCCAGTTCCCCTGCGTCCACAGCCAGTGAGCACACCTCAACCACCAGCATGTCGCAAGCAGGCACCCCCCCTTGCAAACGTGGAAGGGGCCGTCCGAAGAGGAAACAGATCTCCCGAGAGGACTTCGCACGCTCCAGTCGCAAGTGAGGCAGCCAGCCAGCCTTCCGCCAGCCTTCCTTGACCAGCCACTGCATTGACTTGGACTACGATCCCACTCCACACAGCCATCTGGATGGCATGTGTGTGTTGGACTATGGACATAGAACCAGTGGGTACACCCTGAGCATCACGCAGCCATGACCGACAGCTCATTGTCACAGCACGCACCACTTTTGTCATCACCTTACACACAATCACATGTCACAGTTTGTAATAAATGCACCTTTTTCACTAACTGCTGTTTGTGCCCTGTGTTTTATTTGTACGGAATACAACGGCCACCTTGGGCGGAAAGGCACCTGATGCGTGGCATGGCAATGGAATCCGGAGGGCCTGTAGGGACCTAGGGGTGGGAGACAGAACAGGAGCACATTCAATGAGTGTGTCACACACCCATCACACAGTACATGTCAACAACTACAAGCAATGTACACACATCGCACGGAGCAATAGGGCACAATGCCACAGTCACCAACAGTGGCATACTACCCTGGCCATGGAGCGTTGACACACAGCACGTAGTGAACAAACGGCCACCCTGACACAGCACACACACACCTGCACAGATACAGCCACATCAGCCGTCGTACATGGACACTCACCGTCAAGTGAAGTAGCGGGCGATGAGCTGCTGCCGCACATTCCCAGCTTCCTCCTCTCCGCTGTCCTCCTCACTCGAGCTGTCCTGGTCAGCGGGCTGGGGCCCTGGTTGATCTCCGTCATCCACAATGAGGGGGATCTGCTTCCGAATGGCCAGATTGTGCAGCATGCAGCACGCCACCACTATCTGGCACACCTTCTGTGGGGAGTACGCCAGTGCACCCCCGGTGCGGTCCAGGCACCTGAACCTAGACTTGAGGAGGCCGAAGGTACGCTCGACCACACGTCTGGTCCTCCCATGTGCCTCATTGTATCGATCGTCTGCTGGGGTGCGAGGATTCCTCAATGGACTGAGCAGCCATGCCCCATTCGGGTACGCAGAGTCACCTGGGTGTGAGGGACACAGAGAACCGTTGCTATTCCAACTGGACAGGGGACAGCATCGTACAACCAGCACGCTACACCACTCCACATACTCACCGACAATACAGCCACGATCCTGTTGCAGATTGGCCATCAGTCGTGGCAAGATGCTGTTGCGCATTATGTGTGCGTCATGGGCCGAGCCTGGGAACTTTGCACACACGTGGGTGATCACCATGTCCGCAAGGCACACCACTTGCACATTCAGGGAGTGCGTGTGCTTCCTGTTGCGGTACAGGTGCTCAGTGGCCTGTGGTGGAACAAGGCCAACATGTGTGCAGTCAATGGCTCCAACGACGTGTGGGATTCTGCCAAGGGCATAGAATGCACCCTTCACTGCCGCCAATTCACGAGCCCTGGGGAAGCGGATGTACCTGTTTCGGTACAGCATCATGGCTGCCAGTACATCCCTCAGCACCTTGCTGAACATGGGCTGGGACATCCCTCCTCCACTGCCCACTGTGTGCTGGAATGACCCAGTGGCGAAGAAATGCAGGGCAGCCATCACCTTAGCCGTGGGGGTGAATGCTGTTGGATACACCCTGCGGGGACGGAGATGGGGTTCTAACATGGCACACAGTCGATGCAGGGTTGGCCTGTCCAGCCGAAACTTCCTAATAACCTCTGTATCGTCCATGTCCACCAGCAATTGGTATGGGCGGTCAATGTTCGGTCTCCGCCTAGGGAAATTGCAGAGGACACATGTCAAAGCAACACAACACATAGCAATTTCGCATACACATCACTGACATGACTGAGCAAGCACATGAGCCACAGCCCAGCTGTCAAGCTGGGACGGCACGGCCACAATACACTTACACAGGTCTCCCAACAATGGCAATGGCTAGTGAGACATACCACTGCCATGTGCATGCACATGGGGATCTAGGCCCCAATGACTTGCGGGGCGTGCTGATGGGGACTGACTGCATATTCGTCAAGCGGCAACGCCACGGCAACATGAGTGTCTGCTGAGCATGGAACTGCTTCCGAGGCTGGATGAGTATGGCACACGACGACGACGATGTGGGCACAGGCTGAGCGGCCAAAACAAGTGGGACCTGTGGCACGAGGGGATATGAGACAGTAGTAGGTGTCAGCACTGCACCCTATGTACAGCACTGTACGGATCACACCTCCCGAAACATTGACAGGTGTCCACATTGACAGCCCCATGCCAAGACGGCTGTGTGCTTGCAGTCACACGTCACAGGTGAGAGGTTACATTGCACGTGCCAGGTGGCAGACGTACATAGTGGGAGCTGGCATGTGTGTGCATGTGTCTCCTGTTCAGGATCCACCAGATGGGCGCTGACTCTGTACTGACCATTGGACACAGCATGTTCCGTGGAAGGCTTGTGTGTGTGGGATGGTGGCACTGGATGTGCCTCCGTTGGGTGGGGGCCATGCACAGGGCGGGTACGTCGATGATTGCGCATTGTTGGTCACGGTGGGTGCACCAACTAAGATGTGTTGCCCTGTGTTCAATTCCTATGTCCGCATGATGATGGACTGTGGATGTGGGCAGACTACACATTGGTCGATGTGCTGTCTATATGCATGTGCCTTCACACCAGGCACAGCTGCCCCTGCACATGTGACCCCTGCTGGACTCGCTGCTGGGTCTGTGGAGCTGATGCACCTTCTGTGCGTGGGGCGGACAGCTCTCCTCACTTCCCTCATTGCGCATGTCATGTCTTTGCCGCAGGTGACATGGATCATGGAGGGCCCACATGTACGCGTGGGTAGGCTACACATGATTGTTCACTGGTCGCCACCCCCAGTCAGTGTTTCGAATGGGAAGGTTGTCGTGCTGGTGGTATGTTCGATGTGGCGGATGGGCGGGCCTAGGTGCGGGCTTACATTCCGGACATGGGGGGTAGTTGGATTGGCGACTAGTTGCAGTACACACGGGACACGTCTCTTCCTTTCCACATCTGGGTCATCCCTTGTACTAACTGACAGTGATACAGTCATCTTCGCCCCAGCCCTCATGTCCTCCCCTCGCCCCCCAATATGCATGCTCACCTGCGAGGCTAGCGCTTGCACAGGCAGCCCCAAGCTCGCACCAGAGAGGGCAAGGAGTGTATGTGTGGGTCCAGTTGCACGAGTGGGCTGTCTCAGGGTATGATGTGTGGCGGGACGCCGTCCACCTGCGTGGTGCCCCAAATGGAGACCCGGCCTGCATGGACTATGCATCACAGTCTTCGCCTTCCGGATCCGCCACCTGCGACACCCAGTGGCTGTGGCTGCCCTTGCGGCCAGGCCGCGTCCGTCTGTGGCTGATGGCCCACACATTCACTCTTTGGCCTCTCTGGGGAGGGCTCAGGGGTGGTGGCGCACGCGCTTGCACTTAGTCGCAATGGCATGTGGCGTGGTTGGTATGATGGGCAATGGATGGGATGGTGCGAGCCACCTCCCGTGACGTCAGTGCTGCTCGTGCTGTGGTGCGTCCCCCTACACTTCCATTTGACTTTTTGCCATGCTAGACGTTGAGGTTCTATTGCCTGCGTGATATGACCAGGAGGAGCGCGAGGAGACCTCTCACACACCATGCTCCACTGCCATCCCGTGCCCTGTATCGCCTGTGCGGATTGACTATGTTGGGGTTACACCTGGTCGACTGGGGCTGTGTGTGCCTTGTCAAGGGGCATGGCGGGCGCACAACAGGATCCAGCTTGTCCACAGAGGGTGGGCTGAGGTGCGCCTGGTACCGCTTTGTACGTGTGCCCGGCTGCTGTGCACACACGTGTTCACTCCCCCCCGACAGGTGTCCTCTCACAATGCCCAGGGAAGCGGTGGTGTACTGTTCATGACCCCTCCCAACACGGCGTGCTCCAACTTGGCATGTGCGCATCTACCCGTCGCACCCACCCACCTGAGCACTGCGTCCATACGACTTCACACGACTAGTACTGGGCATAATACTTTGCTACGCTCACGAAGCATGCAAAGTTTGTGCTACTACGCACTACGCAAATTGCACGTAGCAGAGTGAATAACTGTACTAATAAACGTAGCGTAGCAGGAGTATAATAAACTCCTTCAAATGCTTTGATAAAGCAATTTTTTATGCTAAAAAGCATATAACCAATTCACAAAAATGAATGTTGACAATAAAATATCAAGCAATGAGAGAGGTGATGATTTTGGAGTCCCCTAACCTAGGGGAGGACCAAGCAGATGCCTTGAACACAAAAAGCATATCATGTGAACGATTCAATGGTGGTCCCTTCCTCCTAGGACCACCCCAAGCACAGTTATGGGCAAAAATACAATCCCAACCAAAGGCCCTGCAAAGCATTATGGGACGAGATTAGCAGTGGGCAGTGAATATTATAGTGTCCAATATCAAAATAATTCTACAAAGAGCTGCAGTTCAGCTCAGTCGTCACTGGGTGTCGTCCCTCAAGAGTGAAATGCAAAAGTATTGAAAACCTTTCATGAAGCTTTTGCATTTGACTCGTGAGGGACGACACCAATGACGACTAGTTGAACTGCAGCTCTTTGTAAATTATTTTGATATTGAACACTATAATATTCACTGCCCACTGCTAATCCTGCATAATGCTTTGCAGTTGCTGGGATTGTATTTTGCCCATAACTGTAGCTGAGGTGGTCCTAAGAGAATGGGACCACCACCTAATCATTCAATAAGATGTGCTTTTTGTTTTCAAGACATCTGCTTGGTTCTCTCCTAAGTTAGCGAGGATACCAAAATCATCACTCTCTCACTGCTTTGTTTTCACTTTAGTGAAATGACTATATGCAATTTTAGCATATAAAGACAGAGATATTTATTTTATCTTAACTTGCACTGTACAAGTTTGCTTTTGGTAATTATTGTACAGTGCAGTGAGTCAAGCACACAGCTAGCACTACGCCCAGGCTTAATAATAATAACAAACTCCTTCAAATGCTTTGATAAAGCAATTTTTATGCTAAAAAGCATATAACCAATTCACAAAAATGAATTTTGACATATCAAGCAATGAGAGGGTGATGATTTTGGAGTCCCCCTAACCTAGGGGAGGACCAACAGATGCCTTGAACACAAAAAGCATATCATGTGAACGATTCAATGGTGGTCCCTTCCTCCTAGGACCACCCCAAGCACAGTTATGGGCAAAAATACAATCCCAACCAAAGGCCCTGCAAAGCATTATGGGACGAGATTAGCAGTGGGCAGTGAATATTATAGTGTCCAATATCAAAATAATTCTACAAAGAGTTGCAGTTCAACTAGTCGTCACTGGGTGTCGTCCCTCACGAGTCAAATGCAAAAGCTTCATGAAAGGTTTTCAATACTTTTGCATTTCACTCTTGAGGAGCGACACCCAGTGACGACTAGTTGAACTGCAGCTCTTTGTAGATTATTTGATATTGACACTATACTATCACTGCCTAATGCTATCTAGTCCTATGCTGCAGCATTGGGATTATATTTTGCCCATAACTGTACTTGAAGTGGTCCTAGGAAGAATCAGTTCAATAAGATGTGCTTTTGTTTTCAAGACATCTGCTTGGTTGTTGGTTCTCTCCTAAGTTAGTGAGGATACCAAAATCATCACCTCTCTCACTGCTTGTTAACTTTGTTTTCACTTTAGTGAAATGACTATATGCATTTTTAGCATATAAAGACGGAGATATTTATTTTATCTTAACTTGCACTGTACAAGTTTGCTTTTGGTAATTATTGTACAGTGCAGTCAAGCATCACAGCTACCACTACGCAATTTGCATAGCTACGTGTAGTTGAAGCTGTACTTCACGTAGCTACGTGAAGTGCTACTACGCAAACTACGCCCGGGCTTACACACGACACATGTGTGTCTTCCACAGTAGTGCTACTCATTTGCGTTGACATCCATTACCAGTGGACTACATGGTCATGTCACGACTGCCGTGTACTTCACATACTCTCATCCTCTCTCATTCGTACTTGTGAAATGAGTCAGCGGAGACAGTTTTGGTTTCAAACATTATATTGAGTCTTCTGTCCTCTGTGATGCAGTATAGTGGACACTACTGGCAGCGGAATACATGTTGAGGATATACTGAGCATGATTGCAAATGGGATAGGGTGTGGGGTTACATGTGATTGGCTGTTGCATGTGGGATGTGGGCTTCAGAGTGACATCTGCTTGGCCAAGGCTGTGCTAATGTACGTTTACGTATAGCTGCGGAGCTGCGGACTTTGACACAGACGGTATACATGTAGCCTACCAGACCGCTTGGCATCATGGGCACAGTCCATCTCAGTTCCATGTGACAGGTTTGCTGCGGTTGTTCCTCATGCACGCGTGCATGTGAGATGACATCAGGGCATGTGCTTGCGTGCATGCAGCGGCGTGCCACTTGTTGTTGCACTGTGGTGGTTACTGGACATGTCACAGTCACTGGGGTCGTGTTGTTGTTGTATGCACTTGTCGTCCATGCAAAGGTCCTGGTATGGGATTCCCGGGGCGGGGGTGGGAGGGGTGCAGCACCCACAGACTCCAGGCGACCTATTCATGTCCACTGAGCGGTGTGTGTGTCCATGGGCGCTGGATCCATGTCGTGTCCTGGTTGTTCGTGCAGTTCCGTCCATGTGGGTGCGATACACAGAGCCCATGCCACTGCCTCCCACGATGCATGCGGTGTTCCTGGATGTGATGGGGAACAGTGTGCATGTCCCGGTCATATCCGATGTCATGGCGATGTCGTTGATGGTGTGGTTACAGTTGCCGGTCGTTTGGTATGGCTGTTGTGGTGGTGACTGGCCAGTCCGTGCGGAAGCTAAGCATGGGTGCGGGGTTGGACATCATAGGTCACTCGGGGAACCTGCGTTGTGGTCCGACGTATTTACAGGTTGTCAGGTATGCGATGCCGTCCAGCAGGGCTTCCATGTCATTGGTGGTGTACATGTTTGCCAGCCAATGAAGCGGATGGTGGCTGTCAAGGTGTTGTTCGTAGGTTGTCCCTTGGAGGACCATGATGGGGCATGCTGGGTGACATTCGATGTAGCTGTTATCGATGATCCATCGTGTGGAGGCACAGTGGTCCCATTTCAGTGCGGGTGCGATGTTGGCCACATACGCCATGCCCCCATAGGCAGAGCAGGCCCTGTCGTGTGCGTCCAGAGGAGGAGTAGTGGTAGCAGGTCCGCCTTCAGACATGCCGGGTTGGAGAGGCATATCTCGACGGGATGCTGGTAGGGACACCTCCGACAGTAGAAGACGGGCATGACGCAGCTGAACAATGTGATGCGGTAAGTCAGTCGGTAACTTACGTTCAGCAGGGACAGGAGATCGCATCCCAATGTATGGCACAGGTTGGTTTTGTACAGCTTGAGCTGTTCGGCGTAGTTGGGTAGGTGTGTTGCGGTTGCCATTTCGCAGCGGTTCGTTGAGGTGGCGTGCTCCGGCTGTGTGTGCAGTCTGCAATGTGCACGCTCCGGGGTTGCTGTGAGCTCTGTGTAGTCGTAGGGAGACAGGACTTGTGTTCTGTTGGCTTGTTTGGAGGACACGGGCCCTCTTCCCACATGCTTCTCAGACAGTTCAAGGTCAGTGCTGTGTGACTCCTTCCAATTAACTTGCATGTGGCCGACATGGGGAGTGTTTTCTTCTTTCTTCCCCGTCCGTTGTGTGCTTCTGTGATATGCGCTATCTGCCCTGTGGTCGGTCTCCTCGGCATGCCTGTGTTGGTCTATTCTTGGACAATGGCTGTATTCACCGGCTTCTGTCGTAGGGCTGTGGTTTCGGAGTTGGAATGGAAGGTCATTCAGTGCTGTCTGCTCTCCCTTGTGTGGGCGGCAGGCTGCCTTTCCGCTCTGCGTTGGGCCTTGTGTGTGGATGTTATTCTTGGGCCACCTGTTGTCGGTCCCCGGGCTCTTTGGTGTTCCGTTTTATATGTCTTGTTCATATGTGCAGGGTGGTATGGGTGTTTCTGTGTGGTACTGGCGTTCCTCTTCCCGAAGAGGCCCTGCTTCTCCTAGTTGGTGTTGCCGCCGCTGTGTGCTACGCCATGTTTGTTACACTGGGGTGTGTCCTGCTGTTGCGTGTCTTCACTGACATGTGTGCGTCGGTTGTGTGGCGTTGGGTGTTGTCCGTGAATTGGGCGTTGGGGACATGTCTGTGGCCGGCCTGTCACGTGTCATGTGCGTTCGGGGTGGGGCTGATGTGTGTGCTGCTTGGTTGTGTCCCTGTGTCTGTGTGCGACGCATGCATGGCGCTGCGGTTGGCCTCTGCGTTGTGCGCATGTGTGGCGGCGTCATCGGCGCTTTGGGGCCGTGACGGGGTGGTTGGTTCCTAGTCCCAGGTGGTGTGTACACATGTGTTCCGCGATGTTAGGATTTGGCCTGTGTGTCATATGTGGATGCAATGGTGGATGTGTTGTGTACACGCGCTGGTGGGGGTTGTCCGCTTTTTCCGCCCTTGCACTGTGTGCGCTGTTTGCGTGCACTTGTTGTGTGTGTGCCTACCTGCGTCTCCGCGGTACGTTGCGTCCTTGGTGGTGCATCAGCAGGAGCATGGGGACGGCCTGCAGTGCTGGATTCATGCTCGGGGTGCCGCTTCTTCGTTGTCCGTGCTCTGCGTCCGTGTTACCGCCTCTCTTTCACGTGCGGTGTCTCTTAGCCGTGGGAGCCGTTTGTTTGCGGCATCGTAATTTATGCGCCGGGCGGGACGTGTTTCGCCGGACGGTGTGTGTCAGTTGTGCTGCGCCGCTACGTGTGCGGGCGCACTTTGATGGCGGACGGTGTTGCTGGCTTGCCGGCGGTGTTTGGCCTGCTTTTCGCATCGTAATTGGGCGGGCGTGTGGACTGCTGCGTGCCGGCGGTAACTGGTGCTTTTTGCATCCGCCAGCACGGCGGTTGTGCTTCCGCCCGCCATCGTAATGGGCCCCTAAGTAATTATTTATCTTTATTTATTGGTATTGATACATAATTTTATGTTAATTAATTATTAATTGGTAATTAATTTTTATTAATTGGTAATTAATTTTTATTAATTGATTAATTTGTAATTATATTAAGTGTATTAATTTATTATTGAAGTGTGTTGTGAGTTTATAGGGCAATAGGGTGGGAAGTAATTTAATTGTAATTAAGTAATTATTTATTTTTATTTATTGGTATTGATAATTAATTTTATGTTAAATAATTATTAATTGGTAATTAATTTTTATTAATTGGTAATTAATTTTTATTAATTGATTATTTGGTAATTATATTAAGTGTATTAATTTATTACTGAAGTGTGTTGTGATTTTATAGGGCAATAGGGTGGGAAGTAAATTAATTGTAATTAAGTGATTATTTATTTTATTGTTGAGTATTGATAATTAATTTATTGTTAATTAATTATTAATTGGTAATAACTTTTTAATAATAGATATTTTTATGTTTTGGAAATAAATTAATTTGTTCATTAATTAATAATTGGTAATTTATTGTCATTAATTATTATTTATTGGTATTTATCAATAATTTATTGTTAATTAATTATTAATTGCTAATTTTTTTAAATAATTATTGTTTTTTGGTATTGCAAATTAATTATTTTTTATTTTATTATTATTTGGTAATTAATTGTTAATAATTATTATTTAATTGTATTTATCATCTATTTAATTGTTAATTAATTATTAATTGGTAATTATTTTTAAGTACTTATTTATTGGTATTGTTAATTAATTTATTGTTATTTAATAATCAAATTATTATTTATTTAAAACATTTTTTTAAATTATTAGTAAGTTCTTTTTACCCCTACGCTATCCAACACTTTCCCTACTGTTGCACTCTCTGGATTTGGAATAGTAATTTTAACATCTACACTATCCAGCACTCTCCCTACTGTTGCACTCTCTAGAGTTGGAATAGTAATTTTAAACTCTACGCTATCCAACACTTTCCCTACTGTTGCACTCTCTGGAGTTGGAATAGTAATTTTAACCTCTATGCTATCCAACACTTTCCCTACTGTTGCACTCTCTGGAGTTGGAATAGTAATTTTAATCCCTATGCTATCCAACACTTTCCCTACTGTTGCACTCTCTGGAGTTGGAATAGTAATTTTAACCTCTATGCTATCCAACACTTTCCCTCCTGTTGCACTCTCTGGAGTTGGAATAGTAATTTTTACCTCTACGCTATCCAACACTTTCCCTACTGTTGCACTCTCTGGAGTTGGAATAGTAATTTTAACCTCTACGCTATCCAACACTTTCCCTACTGTTGCACTCTCTGGAGTTGGAATAGTAATTTTTACCTCTACGCTATCCAACACTTTCCCTACTGTTGCACTCTCTGGAGTTGGAATAGTAATTTTAACCTCTACGCTATCCAACACTTTCCCTACTGTTGCACTCTCTGGAGTTGGAATAGTAATTTTAACCCCTACGCTATCCAACACTTTCCCTACTGTTGCACTCTCTGGAGTTGGAATAGTAATTTTAACCTCTACGCTATCCAACACTTTCCCTACTTTTGCACTCTCTGGATTTGGAATAGTAATTTTTACCCCTACGCTATCCAACACTTTCCCTATTTTTGCACTCTCTGGAGTGGGAATAGTAATTTTTACCCCTACGCTATCCAATATTTACTGTTTTAGTTAATGTCGTGTATAATTTATTTAACAATTTTTTTAAATTTGTTATATATATTTTTTATATTTTTATTTATATTATTGTTGTATGTGTATGTATGTATTTATAATTTATAAAATGTTTTTTAACAATTTATAAGTTATTACAATAATTAATTGTAAATATTATTAAGTAAGTATATAAATTATATTTTATATGTATGTTTAATTTTTTCTTACATTATATGTATTACTTATAATTTTAAACATATTTTTAACTATGTTTATTTTAAATATATGTATCATTTACTTTATTTTACATTACTTTTTAACATTAAAAAAAACACGATATTTTTAACAACGATATTTTTGACGATATATTTTTTTCGATATTTTTGTACTTACAATAATGTAGATAGGACTTCGATATTCTTGACATCGATATTTCGGCTCCGATATTTTTGACGTCGATATTTTTGACGTCGATATTCTGTCAGTGATTCACATGGACCATGTATTTTTTCTGAAATTCAGATCTGACAGGAATATACCTCATTGATGCTTGAGTGGCCTACCAGTCTGAGAGCAGTTGCTCACTAGAGCACCATAGGTTATTAACCTGAAAGGTATATTATGGTTGGTTGGTTGGTTAATAACTTTATTCGACCTTAATTGATAAGATCATAAAAGTATACAAATCATACATCACAGGCAGTATAGTTAAAAATGACATAAATGTACAGACAATTAAAAAGCCAGATAGGAACCATTTAAAATAATAATACCATCCATTATGTTTTTCAAACTGAATCATCTGTAAAGTGCATAGTGCTTAAAGTGCTCACAGTGCCTCTTATGAACAATACCATTTAGTTAATAAAATACATTACAATAACAAATATCTAAAATCTAAAAATATTTTAAATTCTTATCAGAATAAACTCCACCCAAACAATTATTTTAAAGTGCTAATTAGTGCAGTTTTAAAATTACGGCCAGTCTAATACCTCACTAACCTCCTTTTTGATAAAGCCGAACATAAGTACGATGCTACACAATAATTAACATATGGATTGGGGAGCATTTGAAGGAAAAACAGGGCAGGTCGACATTGAATAAAATGATATTTTAACAACAGCGGGCGAATATACTTTTTCCGAATACATGAATAAAATTTACAGAAAAATAACAGATGTAATGTAGATTGTATAGATATTTTATCACAGGGACAAACTGGAAGTTCATTTACTGAATAAGTCCCTGATGGATAACCTAGCAAACAGGGAATACAATTTAATCTAAATCTTAACAGTATAAATCTATGTCGAGGATTTGTTACAGTTGTCAAATATGAATTCATTTCTCCTAAAACACACGGTAGGGTTAGATATAGTGCTACTGTAGGTTTGGCCCCATTTAGATTATATCTTTCTTTTTCTCTAAGTTCTTTAGCTCGTACTTTGATTATGCTTTTTGGTGTACCCCTACAGGCAGATGGATTTAAATACAGGGCCTCTAAACCCAACTTCGTCAGTGTGTTTTTAACATAACACAGCCAAGGGACTCGATTTGCTTTATCAAGCTGCATACAATCATGGATAATGCCTTGTGTAAGCCCCACTGAATCTCTCTTCCAAATCGAATACCAAAGTAAAACTGGGGCTAAAAACGTAAAGTCAGAAATGAAAGGGACTTGTAATTCTTGGTGCACAATATAGTTAGAACACTCTTTGGGGATAGCAAATAACTTTTTAAAGAACAAATCTTCCTTTTTTGTAATAAGTCAGTATTAGCTACACCCCAAATGCCTGCGCCATATGTGGCAGAAGCAACAGCTCTGGCGCCATACATTTTTGATGGGTTCTACAGGCTTAGTGCCCAATTTCCTTGTAAAAGAACAAATAGCCATAGTATTTTTTTCCAAGGCATTACATCTATTCAAAACCATGTCCTTCCAGGTCCCTTCACTATTAAAAAGTACCCCCAGATATGAAAAGGTTTTAGTTATTTCAATTTTTCGTGAGGCAATATAAAAAATTGGTAATTTCTTTGGCTGTTTCCCTACTACTAAAACAAATGTTTTAGTTTCGTTTACTTGTAAATCTAAGCCCGACATATAAGATACATAATTATTTATTAATTTTTGTAAGGCTATGCCAGTTCTTGCCACCAGAACGGCATCATCTGCGTAAAGTAGTATGGGTAGCTGTTTTTATTTACTCTAGGTACATCGATAACATTTGCATTTACTGCTAACTCTACCCCATTTGTGTACATAGAAAATAAAAGGGGGCTAAGACACAGCCTTGCCTAACCCCCGGTGAATTGGAAAGGCCCTTGTGCATTCTCCCTGGGATCCATATCTTACACAAGCTGTGGACTGGGAATATAACTGTCTAATAAAGGAGATAATGTTTGCCTCCACACCCATTTCTTTTAAAATAAACCATAATTTCCCGTGTGAAACTGAATCAAAAGCGGCGGAAAGATCCATAAACGCCATAAATATGTTACCCTCTTTTGCTTTAGTATATTTTGCCGCAATTAGGTTTAAATTTAGACATTGATCTAATGTCCCCATCCCTTTTTTAAAACCATATTGAGTGGAAATTAAAATATTTTTGTCTGCTGCCCATTCCTCAATTCTATTTAAAACCAGACGGCCCATTAATTTGCAGGTGCCGTCTATTAGTGAAATAGGCCGATAGTTCTTTGGCAATGCTTTATCTCCTTTTTTAAAAATTGGTACAATTACCGTTGTTTTCCACGAGGCCGGTATTGGACCTTTTGCAATAGCATTTAAAACATTTGTTAAAAAAGGAATCCAGAGTTCCAATGGTTCAAAGAAAAAATCAATTGGGGCGCCATTGGGACCCGGAGCCTTGGCGCTACTACACTGTTTTATTCCCTTTTCCACCTCTATCATTGAGAAAATAATCGGTGTATTTATTTTAGAGCTAGATGAATACTCATCATTCGGATTTATCGAATCAAATATTGCAGTATAATGATCCACCCAGGCTTCCTCTCCCACGTGCGTACTTATAGAAAAATCTGAGTCTTCACACAAGAATGGGGAGTTAACTATCCCCCAAAACTCTTTAGAACTTTTTAGGAGGGAAGCTACCCGCAATTTTTCCCATTCCTCTTCTTTTAGGGCCGCTAGTCTTACCTGTCTGCATTTTTTATATTCGCCTCGCAAGAGGCTCACCAAAGCTTTATTTCTTGGCTTTTCCTTTAATGCATTAAGGAGTCTACTCAAAGATTTTGTGCAGGTCCTATCAAACCAACGTGGAGTTTTTCCTACACTTGCCTTTAGGTTAGATTTTAAGTTATCCTCCACCACACTCAGCAAAGTAGCAAAAGCTTTCACTATACCTTGTGGTTCTCCCTGCAGATCAAGGCATGTATCAATTTCTTCTTGGGTAAGACAAATTACTTTAGGGATTAGTGTATCTTTATTTATTTTAGCCCATTTAAGCACTATACCATTTTTCCTAACTATACTTGGTGTCATAACTTTTTTGATATTACTACTAAAACAGCCCTTCCATTCCAATATAAAAGTCAAAGCGACATGATCACTAAGATTTGAGACAAAGGTTCCCACCTGATATAAACATTTCTTAAAAGGAGTTTCCACTAGAAGATAGTCAAGCGTTGAGCCGTTCCTGGGATCCCCAAAAGTTTTTATCAAAGTGCCCGTTTCTTCCTCTACAGGGTTACAAATCTCCAAATTCCTAGTTACCATAAGCCTATTTAATTCCTCCCCATATTCATGATGTATAAAATGATATGGTGTAACCCCGTCCTCACCAACTATTCCACAAACTGGCCTTAGAATTTTTGGGCAGCTATGGCAATTAAAATCACCCACCCATAATATGTGCAAATGTTTGCGGTGGTTGCCTATAGCTTTTTCTATTTCATATTCAAGAGAACGTATTACATCTGCCATATTGCCTTCAAAAAAATTATTATAAAAATTTACTGACAAAACATCTACTTGACTAACCCCACTAAAAACTAGTAGATGATAATATGGTGACTGCACATTTAAGTCAATTATTTTTATAGCTAAAGTGTTCTTTATCAACGTTACTATACCACCTCTCGCTCTTCCAGACCGAGATGGAATTGCGGGGGTGTTGAATGTACGGAACCCATCGTAGAACACAGTACCCACCTCCCACGTTTCCTGGATGCACACTATGTCATATCCATTTAATATTATTAACCAGTCTGCGTTATCCTTCTTAGATCTGAGCCCCGCTATATTCCAAACCAATACTTTTATATTATCCCCTTCTTCAGCCTGTAAGTGACCTACTCTAGTGTGGGTCATCTCCTGATGTGTCATAGGGAGCACAAACTCCTCATTTTCCCTATGTCAATCGCATGCCTCCAAATCCTCCAAAGACGCAAACCTATTTGTCAAATCTAAGGCATTTGCTTCTCTAACAGGGGGTGCTACAACTTGAATAGCAACAGGGGGAACAGCAGGTCCCAGAGTATAGTTCAACCTAGTCTTCATCGTTTGTTGTGACCCCAAAGGTCTGTAGAAAAAATCCAAAGGTACAGCAAAAATGTGTGTAGACGCCACCGGAAAGTTAGGGATTATACCCAAAAGGTATTTCACATAGTGCTGTCTCTTAAAGTTAATTACTACACAATCTCCCCCAATTGACTTTGGAATATTTCCCACCCATGGTACTCTTCTAGCCATGTTAATTTGATTGCCTATATTTAATCCTTCAGAGTTCATAGCAGATGTGGATAACCAGTACATGGCTTTATTAATTAGTTGTTGAGTTGTTTCCATTTGATTAATTTTCAAAGGGGGGACATTTACCAAAATCATTACATAGGGACATGCCGCTGGGGGGAGTTGGAGATTAAACTTATGGGGGGGTTTGTATCCCCCCTGTTCCCCCTGAAATTCCCCTTGAGTGGTGTAACTCTGAGTCTGATTTCGAGATAGGATTCTGCTATCTAGCACCCCATCTGGGTGTATACCTGGGTGTATACCTGGGTGTATACCTTGTTGGTTCTGGAGCGATGAGCTACCATGGTTTGCAAGATGACCCGAGTTAGTATTATTAGCCACATTAGCCATATTAGTAAAAGGATACAGGGGAGTGTTATCCGGCGGTGTCACACTTGTATTGGGTTTACTATCAAAATCAGTGGTAGCTACTGGCTGCTTCTCACTAAGTACAGATTTACCACATTCACATACACCTATTAAATTCGCCCTCTGTACAGTGGTGCTAGCATTAGTACAAACAAAATCCCCGTTATTAGTAATTTTTTCCAACTGTCCCTCGATACATTCAAGTCTCTTCAAAACTGGTTGCAACAAGCGGGTCAGTATAATTTCCATATCTTGCAAGGACTTCCCAGGCTTCCCAAGGCCAAAAAATGTCTTTTTAGACGGGCCCTTTCCCCCCCCTATATTCATAGTTAAGTTTTGCTGACATGATGATTTACCTCCTCTCTTTTTCTTTACCGGGGTTCAACCGGGGAACCTGCGAGGTTTGAGTTAACTGTGCCATTCGGCTGAGAGTCTGAAATCAGTACTGGGGGCTCTAATTGCATAACAGGAACTAAATTTGCACCCACTTGGTCCTTTGTAGCTAAATTGTAGCGGGGTGCTCCTACCACAGAATCCATATCAGCTCCTGTGAGTCTCCCCTCTGTTCTCTCAATTTCTTTAGTCAAGGCGTCAGCCGCCTTCATGAGGAATGAATCCAAGGTATTTACAACATCCCCTCCTTGGTCACGCAAGGGCGTTTTTCTTTTCCCCATATTCTCACCTTAGAGCTGGAGGGATAGCCCAGCCCAGCCTCCTCCGGGCTCCGACGGGCGTGGACGGGCCCGCCCTTGGCCCGGGCTTCGCCCGGGCACGGCCCGGGCGCGTCCCGCGCTGCGGGCCGGCGTCGGACTTTTAAAGCGCCTCCCGGCGCTTGGGCAGTTGGGAAGTGTAGTCCGTGGGCAGCCCCCACCGAATTTCCTGCTGGTTCTGGCACACCACGCTGCGGGCCGGCGTCGGACTTTTAAAGCGCCTCCCGGCGCTTGGGCAGTTGGGAAGTGTAGTCCGTGGGCAGCCCCCACCGAATTTCCTGCTGGTTCTGGCACACCGCGCTGCGGGCCAGCGTCGGACTTTTAAAGCGCCTCCCGGCGCTTGGGCAGTTGGGAAGTGTAGTCCGTGGGCAGCCCCCACCGAATTTCCTGCTGGTTCTGGCACACCGCGCTGCGGGCCGGCGTCGGACTTTTAAAGCGCCTCCCAGCGCTTGGGCAGTTGGGAAGTGTAGTCCGTGGGCAGCCCCCACCGAATTTCCTGCTGGTTCTGGCACTTTCCCTACTGTTGCACTCTCTGGAGTTGGAATAGTAATTTTAACCTCTACGCTATCCAACACTTTCCCTACTTTTGCACTCTCTGGATTTGGAATAGTAATTTTTACCCCTACGCTATCCAACACTTTCCCTATTTTTGCACTCTCTGGAGTGGGAATAGTAATTTTTACCCCTACGCTACTATCCAATATTTACTGTTTTAGTTAATGTCGTGTATAATTTATTTAACAATTTTTTTAAATTTGTTATATATATTTTTATATTTTTATTTATATTATTGTTGTATGTGTATGTATGTATTTATAATTTATAAAATGTTTTTTAACAATTTATAAGTTATTACAATAATTAATTGTAAATATTATTAAGTAAGTATATAAATTATATTTTATATGTATGTTTAATTTTTCTTACATTATAAGTATTACTTATAATTTTAAACATATTTTTAACTATGTTTATTTTAAATATATGTATCATTTACTTTATTTTACATTACTTTTTAACATTAAAAAAAAACGATATTTTTAACAACGATATTTTTGACGATATATTTTTTCGATATTTTTGTACTTACAATAATGTAGATAGGACTTCGATATTCTTGACATCGATATTTCGGCTCCGATATTTTTGACGTCGATATTTTTGACGTCGATATTCTGTCAGTGATTCACATGGACCATGTATTTTTTCTGAAATTCAGATCTGACAGGAATATACCTCATTGATGCTTGAGTGGCCTACCAGTCTGAGAGCAGTTGCTCACTAGAGCACCATAGGTTATTAACCTGAAAGGTATATTAGATTTTAATCTCTCTTGCTCTGCTTCATTCACCAGGTGAAGTTCATGGCCAGGGATATCAATCTGCACTCAGGAGACTCATCCAAAAAGACATCTGGGAAGAGCTGCCAGGAATCAATATGCTGGTCCCCTTAGATTACAGTACCAGGACTTATACTGGGCTT
Organism: Calotriton arnoldi; assembly: GCA_963921515.1. Classification (NCBI taxonomy): domain Eukaryota; kingdom Metazoa; phylum Chordata; class Amphibia; order Caudata; family Salamandridae; genus Calotriton; species Calotriton arnoldi. The sequence continues at coordinate 49,323 of CAWUFW010013715.1, forward strand.
CTAAAGAAGCTTGTCACCAGACTGCAGAGGCTCCAGAACCAAGCAGAAAAAGTGCATCTAAATCTAGTGTTATGTTAGCACACAAAAGCCCTCCTCAAAGAAGTAACTTAGGGGCCCATTACGATACCCGGCGTAAATAAATCCGCCAGGCATGGAAGCGGCAAAAATCCGCCCGCACACACCGCCTGAACACCGACCACGCCATTACGATTACACAAACCGAAAACCGCCATCGGCGGAAAAATCACACAAAATACCGCCCGCCAACGTCCGAGTCGGAGTCAAACCGCCCGCCACGGACGGAAACACGCACGACAACACAAAACCGCCCGCCCTCACGGCCGACACACCGCACGTGAAATTACGATCGCACCGACATGAGCGCGGAAAAACCACAAAAATACCGCCCGCCAGCGCAAACAACGCCGATGAGAATCGACACGGCAGAAGCCATGGCGCCAACGTACCTGCACAGAAACCATCCGCACACAAAACCAATAGCACACAACATGGCCAACAAGTCCACACAGCAAGGCACGCACAAATTCACAAGCACAGTACACATCCCGAAAACACCCCCCCGGACAAACAAAAAATACAAAGGCCAGCACCCCAGACACAACACACCTGAAAACAACAGACCATGAGGACACACCCACATAGGTGAGTACAAAAGCAGCACTCCCACAGACCACAACCCCTTGCTACATTGCAAACCAGAGAGGAGAGGAGAGGACACAGTGACACAGCAAGGACAGCAGCACACCACAGAAACGCACACATCACAACCACCACCACCACCACCACCACCACCACCACCAAACACCACCACCACAAACCCCCTGCACATTACACAACACACACCGCACCAGCACCACAAACACCATGGCACCACAAAGAATGCCCAAGTACACGCCCATTGAGCTGACGGTCATGGTCGACGAGATCATCAAGGTGTACCAACAAATCTATGGGAACATGGTCCAGCACACACCACTAGCCACCAGAAACAGAATGTGGAACCGGATCGTAGACCAGGTCAATGCAGTCGGGACCCTGCCCAGGAACAGAGGTGAAATAAACAAACGTTGGAATGACGTAAAGAGCCTGGTCAAGAAGAAGGAGGGCAAAAACAGAGAGCTGGCTGCCGTCACTGGCGGAGGGAATCCCGCGCTCTTTAAGACCTTCAAAGCGTGGGAGGAGAAGGTGCGAGTCGTAATACATCCGGAGATCCTCGCCGGGTTAGCAGGGGGAGTGGAGGCTGGTAAGTACAAACTAATATATACCAGCACACCGCTATGTACTCACATGCGCAACTACCATGCCACAGCTCCCAGGGACAAACACCCCCATGTCCAGCACACAACACACAACACATCACACACACATGCAACAGACACCACCACACACAGCCCAAACCGAACAACTGTAAGATGCGTGGGGACATGTGTACACTCAGCCAGCCATGTAACCACCAACAGGTCCCCAAATATGCCAGAAGCGCCACAACGAGCACCCACCACACCCATGTGTCCGCCATAGCTGCACTAACCGACAAGTAACAGGTAAGTGGCAGGAACACAAAGTGCAGTGGGTGGGAGGGTGGACAGCCCAAGTACAACACACACCAGGCCCCAGTCCCACAGCACAGCAAGGAGGAGCATCTCTCACACCCCACAGCCACGTGTCAGCCACCGCAGTGCACAACGACAGCCGAAAGGCAGACATCACGGTCCACAGCAATCGGTGTCAGTGGGTGTCCAGCCACCCCACGACCCACAACACCCCCCACCCCCACAGACCTGCAACATGGAGCACCCCCGCTTAGAGCCATGTGGCATCCAGTACAGTGCACGCACGAACAACTTGCAGGTGGGAAACTGGACAGGGCTGGATTACTGGAGGCATGAGGACCGGAACACGACCAACACATGGGACATGTCACGTAGCAGACGAACACGCAGCACCGCCCACCGTCACGAACAAGTGAACAATGTGCACACGGACATGAACAACAGACTCACACCCCACATGACCCATCACAGACATAGCAACACCCAAGGAGCCACGTCTGCATGCACAAGCCACACTGAATATAGTCCCACACGGCAGCCACTGTGCAACTCATCACACACAACCGAAACACCATTGAAGTCCTGTCCATGTAGCCCCTACTGCCTGTCAACCACACACCCCACAACTACGCCTATGTAAGACAAACAACACTAGACGCAACAGAGCGGAACAACATAAATGCACACGAACACCACTGAACCCATCAAACTCACAGACACACCATGCACATACAACATACCATCCATCCCATCCGTCAGCCCCAGTCTCATGAAAGGCATGTCATCCGCACAGCTGCCACACATACAGCAGTCACGCTAAGATACATGCCCATGACCAACCATGTGCCAGAAGTCAATGAAGCGCACGGCACACTGTGAGCAACAACACACAACATGGGCCACACCCCCCGAGCACTGCAGTGATGCACATGGCACAGGGCAGCACGCACACCAAGGAGATGGGACAACTGCAATACGTTGGCTGGCACACAACCATCACTCACTCATAACGATGCGTCCAATGCCATGTCCAGTAATCACAACAGACAGCAAATATGCAGGCCATGTCAAGCATGCACACACCTCAAACCATGCACTGTCATGCTGCCACAACACTTGTCACGTTCGGCACCCATGGCTCACAGCATGTACCCCAAAAGCATATTCCCTCCCAAATGCGAATCTGGGGCATGGGCCCCATGTTGCCATATGCGTTCCTAAGCGTCCCATCTGAACACCAAAAGCAAAGTACAAACCAGACCCAGGATGGGCCAGGAGCCCGCATACACCAGAGTCACAATAAGTAGGGGCACAGCAACACACCCATCGGCATGGCCAATCCGTCCCATGCCACATGTGCACAGCACACAGTCCCATTGCCAAGCACACACAACTACAGATGCTACAGCCACACACACGCCTCCGGGAAACCCATGTACGAGATTGCACGAACTGTTAATGTCAGACGACAAATACATACGTCGCCAGGTGCAACACAATAACAAATCTCATTCTCTCCACAGGTGACGAACTGCTGGATGCTGGGGATGGAGCCAGCAGCCAGCACAGCCAGCCTACAAGCCCCCAACGAGGACACACGGATCTGGAGGATCTGTCCTCCTCTTCGGACACGGACCACCAAGCAGGCCCATCTGGTGTGGCAGGGCCCAGCCGCTCCCCAGGACCCCTCCTACCCACCAACCCATCATCCAGGGCTGCTGAACATTCCCAGCCCCCTGCTGCCACTGTCTTTGCGGCCACACCCACGGTCATTGTGGCCACTACCACTGCCGCAACCGCCACCATCGCCACACCGACCACCACCGCCGCCACCACCACCACGTCTTCGCTGGCACCAGCCCCAGCGCAGGTGGTGGCCCGGCCGACTGGATCCACCCTGGGAGCCACAGCGAGGACCGTGGTGAGCAATGTGGCTAGTGGGCAGGCCGGTGGCAGCAGGACTGGTAGGAGGAGCAGGGTCAGGGAAACGCCAGCCTCCCCTGGGAGCCATGCCCTGCCTCAAATGGCCAGAGTCCTTGGGGCCTATGAAGAGGCCCAAGGACAATGGGTCCGGTCTGCTTCAGACACGCGTGAGGTGCTGGGGGTGCTGAGGTCCATGGACGCCCGTATGGGCCAAATCGTGGACCTCATGGGCCAGCTGGTGGTGGCGGTGAGGTCACAGCCAGGGACAGCAGCTCCCCTCCGCCACCACCTGCCGGGGCGCAGGGTGGAGCAGCAGTGTCCAGTTCCCCTGCGTCCACAGCCAGTGAGCACACCTCAACCACCAGCATGTCGCAAGCAGGCACCCCCTCGCAAACGTGGAAGGGGCCGTCCGAAGTGGAAACAGATCTCCCGGGAGGACTTCGCACGCTCCAAACGCAAGTGAGGCAGCCAGCCAGCCTTCCGCCAGCCTTCCTTGACCAGCCACTGCATTGACTTGGACTACGATCCCACTCCACACAGCCATCTGGATGGCATGTGTGTGTTGGACTATGGACATAGAACCAGTGGGTACACCCTGATCATCACGCAGCCATGACCGACAGCTCATTGTCACTGCACGCACCACTTTTGTCATCACCTTACACACAATCACATGTCACAGTTTGTAATAAATGCACCTTTTTCACTAACTGCTGTTTGTGCCCTGTGTTTTATTTGTACGGAATACAACGGCCACCTTGGGCGGAAAGGCACCTGATGCGTGGCATGGCAATTGAATCCGGAGGGCCTGTAGGGACCTAGGGGTGGGAGACAGAACAGGAGCACATTCAATGAGTGTGTCACACACCCATCACACAGTACATGTCAACAACTACAAGCAATGTACACACATCGCACAGAGCAATAGGGCACAATGCCACAGCCACCAACAGTGGCATACTACCCTGGCCATGGAGCGTTGACACACAGCACGCAGTGAACAAACGGCCACCCTGACACAGCACACACACACCTGCACAGATACAGCCACATCAGCCGTCGTACATGGACACTCACCGTCAAGTGAAGTAGCGGGCGATGAGCTGCTGACGCACATTACCAGCTTCCTCCTCTCCGCTGTCCTCCTCACTCGAGCTGTCCTGGTCTGCGGGCTGGGGCCCTGGTTGATCTCCGTCATCCACGATGAGGGGGATCTGCTTCCGAATGGCCAGATTGTGCAGCATGCAGCACGCCACCACTATCTGGCACACCTTCTGTGGGGAGTACGCCAGCGCACCCCCGGTGCGGTCCTGGCACCTGAACCTGGACTTGAGGAGGCCAAAGGTACGCTCGACCACACGTCTGGTCCTCCCATGTGCCTCATTGTAGCGATCGTCTGCTGGGGTGCGAGGATTCCTCAATGGGCTGAGCAGCCATGCCCCATTTGGGTACGCAGAGTCACCTGGGTGTGAGGGACACAGAGAACCGTTGCAATTCCAACTGGACAGGGGACAGCATCGCACAACCAGCACGCTACACCACTCCACATACTCACCGACAATACAGGCACGATCCTGTTGCATATTGGACATCAGTCGTGGCAAGATGCTGTTGCGCATTATGTGTGCGTCATGGGCCGAGCCTGGGAACTTTGCACACACGTGGGTGATCACCATGTCCGCAAGGCACACCACTTGCACATTCAGGGAGTGCGTGTGCTTCCTGTTGCGGTACAGGTGCTCAGTGGCCTGTGGTGGAACAAGGCCGACATGTGTGCAGTCAATGGCTCCAACGACGTGTGGGATTCTGCCAAGGGCATAGAATGCACCCTTCACTGCCGCCAATTCACGAGCCCTGGGGAAGCGGATGTACCTGTTTCGGTACAGCATCATGGCTGCCAGTACATCCCTCAGCACCTTGCTGAACATGGGCTGGGACATCCCTCCTCCAATGCCCACTGTGTGCTGGAATGACCCAGTGGCGAAGAAATGCATGGCGGCCATCACCTTAGCCGTGGGGGTGACAGCAGTCGGATACACCCTGCGGGGACGGAGATGGGGTTCTAACATGGCACACAGTCGATGCAGGCTTGGCCTGTCCAGCCGAAACTTCCTAATAACCTCTGTATCGTCCATGTCCGCCAGCAATTGGTATGGGCGGTCAATGTTCGGTCTCTGCCTAGGGACAATGGCAGAGGACACATGTCAAAGCAACACGACACATAGCAATTTCGCATACACATCACTGACATGACTGAGCAAGCACATGAGCCACAGCCCAGCTGTCAAGCTGGGACGGCACGGCCACAATACACTTACACAGGTCTCCCAACAATGGCAATGGCTAGTGATACATACCACTGCCATGTGCATGCACATGGGGATCTAGGCCCCAATGACTTGCGGGGCGTGCTGATGGGGACTGACTGCATATCCGTCAAGCGGCAACGCCACGGCAACATGAATGTCTGCTGAGCATGGAACTGCTTCCGCGGCTGGATGAGTATGGCACACGACGACGACGATGTGGGCACAGGCTGAGCGGCCAAAACAAGTGGGACCTGTGGCACGAGGGGATATGAGACAGTAGTAGGTGTCAGCACTGCACCCTATGTACAGCACTGTACGGATCACACCTCCCGAAACATTGACAGGTGTCCACATTGACAGCCCCATGCCAAGACGGCTGTGTGCTTGCAGTCACACGTCACAGGTGAGAGGTTACATTGCACGTGCCAGGTGGCAGACGTACATAGTGGGAGCTGGCATGTGTGTGCATGTGTCTCCTGTTCAGGATCCACCAGATGGGCGCTGACTCTGTACTGAGCATTGGACACAGCATGTTCCGTGGAAGGCTTGTGTGTGTGGGATGGTGGCACTGGATGTGCCTCCGTTGGGTGGGGGGCCATGCACAGGGCGGGTACGTCGATGATTGCGCATTGTTGGTCACGGTGGGTGCACCAACTGAAGATGTGTTGCCCTGTGTTCAATTCCTATGTCCGCATGATGATGGACTGTAGATGTGGGCAGACTACACATTGGTCGATGTGCTGTCTATATGCATGTGCCTTCACACCAGGCACAGCTGCCCCTGCACATGTGACCCCTGCTGGACTCGCTGCTGGGTCTGTGGAGCTGATGCACCTTCTGCGCATGGGGCGGACAGCTCTCCTCACTTCCCTCATTGCGCATGTCATGACTTTGCCGCAGGTGACATGGATCATGGAGGGCCCACATGTACGCGTGGGTAGGCTACACATGATTGTACACTGGTCGCCACCCCCAGTCAGTGTTTCGAATGGGAAGGTTGTCGTGCTGGTGGTATGTTCGATGTGGCGGATGGGCGGGCCTAGGTGCGGGCTTACATTCCGGACATGGGGGGTAGTTGGATTGGCGACTAGTTGCAGTACACACGGGACACGTCTCTTCCTTTCCACATCTGGGTCATCCCTTGTACTTACTGACAGTGATACAGTCATCTTCGCCCCAGCCCTCATGTCCTCCCCTCGCTCCCCCAATATGCATGCTCACCTGCGAGGCTAGCGCCTGCACAGGCAGCCCCAAGCTCGCACCAGAGAGGGCAAGGAGTGTATGTGTGGGTCCAGTTGCACGAGTGGGCTGTCTCAGGGTATGATGTGTGGCGGGACGCCGTCCACCTGCGTGGTGCCCCAAATGGAGACCCGGCCTGCATGGACTATGCATCACAGTCTTCGCCTTCCGGATCCGCCACCTGCGACACCCAGTGGCTGTGGCTGCCCTTGCGGCCAGGCCGCGTCCGTCTGTGGCTGATGGCCCACACATTCACTCTTTGGCCTCTCTGGGGAGGGCTCGGGGGTGGTGGCGCACGCGCTTGCACTTAGTCGCAATGGCATGTGGCGTGGTTGGTATGATGGGCAATGGATGGGATGGTGCGAGCCACCTCCCGTGACGTCAGTGCTGCTCGTGCTGTGGTGCGTCCCCCTACACTTCCATTTGACTTGTGCCATGCTAGACGTTGAGGTTCTATTGCCTGCGTGATATGACCAGGAGGAGCGCGAGGAGACCTCTCACACACCATGCTCCACTGCCATCCCGTGCCCTGTATCGCCTGTGCGGATTGACTATGTTGGGGTTACACCTGGTCGACTGGGGCTGTGTGTGCCTTGTCAAGGGGCATGGCGGGCGCACAACAGGATCCAGCTTATCCACAGAGGGTGGGCTGAGGTGCGCCTGGTACCGCTTTGTACGTGTGCCCGGCTGCTGTGCACACACGTGTTCACTCCCCCGACAGGTGTCCTCTCACGATGCCCAGGGAAGCGGTGGTGTACTGTTCATGACCCCTCCCAACACGGCATGCTCCAACTTGGCATGTGCGCATCTACCCGTCGCACCCACCCACCTGAGCACTGCGTCCATACGACTTCACACGACACATGTGTGTCTTCCACAGTAGTGCTACTCATTTGCGTTGACATCCAATACCAGTGGACTACATGGTCATGTCACGACTGCCGTGTACTTCACATACTCTCATCCTCTCTCATTCGTACTTGTGAAATGAGTCAGCGGAGACAGTTTTGGTTTCAAACATTATATTGAGTCTTCTGTCCTCTGTGATGCAGTATAGTGGACACTACTGGCAGCGGAATACATGTTGAGGATATACTGAGCATGATTGCAAATGGGATAGGGTGTGGGGTTACATGTGATTGGCTGTTGCATGTGGGATGTGGGCTTCAGAGTGACATCTGCTTGGCCAAGGCTGTGCTAATGTACATTTACGTATAGCTGCGGAGCTGCGGACTTTGACACAGACGGTATACATGTAGCCTACCAGACCGCTTGGCATCATGGGCACAGTCCATCTCAGTTCCATGTGACAGGTTTGCTGCGGTTGTTCCTCATGCACGCGTGCATGTGAGATGACATCAGGGCATGTGCTTGCGTGCATGCAGCGGCGTGCCACTTGTTGTTGCACTGTGGTGGTTACTGGACATGTCACAGTCACTGGGGTCGTGTTGTTGTTGTATGCACTTGTCGTCCATGCAAAGGTCCTGGTATGGGATTCCCGGGGCGGGGGTGGGAGGGGTGCAGCACCCACAGACTCCAGGCGACCTATTCATGTCCACTGAGCGGTGTGTGTGTCCATGGGCGCTGGATCCATGTCGTGTCCTGGTTGTTCGTGCAGTTCCGTCCATGTGGGTGCGATACACAGAGCCCATGCCACTGCCTCCCACGATGCATGCGGTGTTCCTGGATGTGATGGGGAACAGTGTGCATGTCCCGGTCATATCCGATGTCATGGCGATGTCGTTGATGGTGTGGTTACAGTTGCCGGTCGTTTGGTATGGCTGTTGTGGTGGTGACTGGCCAGTCCATGCGGAAGCTAAGCATGGGTGCGGGGTTGGACATCATAGGTCACTCGGGGAACCTGCGTTGTGGTCCGACGAATTGACAGGTTGTCAGGTATGCGATGCCGTCCAGCAGGGCTTCCATGTCATTGGTGGTGTACATGTTTGCCAGCCAATGTAGCGGATGGTGGCTGTCAAGGTGTTGTTCGTAAGTTGTCCCTTGGAGGACCATGATGGGGCATGCTGGGTGACATTCGATGTAGCTGTTCTCGATGATCCGTCGTGTGGAGGCACAGTGGTCCCATTTCAGTGCGGGTGCGATGTTGGCCACATACGCCATGCCCCCATAGGCAGAGCAGGCCCTGTCGTGTGCGTCCAGAGGGAGGAGTAGTGGTAGCAGGTCCGCCTTCAGACATGCCGGGTTGGAGAGGCATATCTCGACGGGATGCTGGTAGGGACACCTCCGACAGTAGAAGACGGGCATGACGCAGCTGAACAATGTGATGCGGTAAGTCAGTCGGTAACTTACGTTCAGCAGGGACAGGAGATCGCATCCCAATGTATGGAACAGGTTGGTTTTGTACAGCTTGAGCTGTTCGGCGTAGTTGGGTAGGTGTGTTGCGGTTGCCATTTCGCAGCGGTGCGTTGTGGTGGCGTGCTCCGGCTGTGTGTGCAGTCTGCAATGTGCACGCTCCGAGGTTGCTGTGAGCTCTGTGTAGTCGTAGGGAGACAGGACTTGTGTTCTGTTTGCTTGTTTGGAGGACACGGGCCCTCTTCCCACATGCTTCTCAGACAGTTCAAGGTCAGTGATGTGTGACTCCTTCCAATTAACTTGCATGTGGCCGACATGGGGGAGTGTTTTCTTCTTTCTTCCCCGTCCGTTGTGTGCTTCTGTGATATGCGCTATCTGCCCTGTGGTCGGTCTCCTCGGCATGCCTGTGTTGGTCTATTCTTGGACAATGGCTGTATTCACCGGCTTCTGTCGTAGGGCTGTGGTTTCGGAGTTGGAATGGAAGGTCATTCAGTGCTGTCTGCTCTCCCTTGTGTGGGCGGCAGGCTGCCTTTCCGCTCTGCGTTGGGCTTTGTGTGTGAATGTTATTCTTGGGCCACCTGTTGTCGGTCCCCGGGCTCTTTGGTGTTCCGTTTTATATGTCTTGTTCATATGTGCAGGGTGGTATGGGTGTTTCAGTGTGGTACTGGCGTTCCTCTTCCCGAAGGGGCCCTGCTTCTCCTAGTTGGTGTTGCCGCCGCTGTGTGCTACGCCATGTTTGTTACACTGGGGTGTGTCCTGCTGTTGCGTGACTTCACTGACATGTGTGCGTCGGTTGTGTGGCGTTGGGTGTTGTCCGTGAATTGGGCGTTGGGGACATGTCTGTGGCAGGCCTGTCACGTGTCATGTGCGTTCGGGGTGGGGCTGATGTGTGTGCTGCTTGGTTGTGTCCCTGTGTCTGTGTGCGACGCATGCATGGCGCTGCGGTTGGCCTCTGCGTTGTGCGCATGTGTGGCGGCGTCATCGGCGCTTTGGGGCCGTGACGGGGTGGTTGGTTCCTAGTCCCAGGTGGTGTGTACACATGTGTTCCGCGATGTTACGATTTGGCCTGTGTGTCATATGTGGATGCAATGGTGGATGTGTAGTGTACACGCGCTGGTGGGGGGTTGTCCGCTTTTTCCGCCCTTGCACTGTGTGCGCTGTTTGCGTGCACTTGTTGTGTGTGTGCCTACCTGCGTCTCCGCGGTACGTTGCGTCCTTGGTGGTGCATCAGCAGAAGCATGGGGAGGGCCTGCAGTGCTGGATTCATGCTCGGGGAGCCGCTTCTTCGTTGTCCGTGCTCGGCATCCGTGTTACCGCTTCGGTTTGTCGTACGGTATCTCTTGGCCGTGGGAGCCGTTTGTTTGCGGCATCGTAATTTATGCGCCGGGCGGGACGTGTTTCGTCCGGACGGTGTGTGTCAGTTGGGCTGCGCCGCTACGTGTACGGGCGCACTTTGATGGCGGACGGTGTTGCTGGCTTGCCGGCGGTGTTTGGCCTACTTTTCGCATCGTAATTGGACGGGCGTGTGGACTGCTGCGTGCCGGCGGTAACTGGTGCTTTTTGCATCCGCCAGCACAGCGGTGGTGCTTCCGCCCGCCATCGTAATGAGCCCCTTGGCTACTAGTAGATGTCAAAATTCATTTCAAAGTTCTTTATACCATGCACAAGATTTACTCGGACTGTGATTGAGAATCCCGTCTAGGTCTAGCTCCTACCCAACAGTCTAGCAGAAATCTGTCAGCAGTAATACCAAACCTTATCTCCCAACAAGACTTTATACAGATTAAACATTGAGGCAGATCTTAAGGAGTCCAGGGACTCAGGCTGCAGAACTCATTAAATGGTGGTAGCAAACTGCCACATTCCAAAAATATTTACAAACAGCTCTGCTCGTGAATGCACTCAACTAAGTTCCAAACCCATGAGGGCAGTGACAGAAGAATATTGGACTGGAACTCTCCACTGACTGATTGGACTCAAGTTCCCAATTAGGTATTTTAACTAGCACTCTGCAGCAACTAAATGGAAACATTCAGATCTATATAAAAACTCTAAATAAAATAAATAACATCAATCTTTGGAGAATTTAATCTGACAATTCCTGGTACATTGGAAATGGAAGCTGAAAAAAAAACTGTTAAAAGACAAATAAACATGGTGGGAAATTTGGAATAGTGTCAATGAACTGGCCCTTCTGGAACTGCTTCTACCGCCATAACTGTGTCATGGGCTGAACTGTAATTAACTGGTTTGCAGCATTTCTTTCAGACCGAATGCAGCAGGCTGCCCTTGGTCCATTCTGTTCTGCTGTTTATCAGCCGCGGCCCATGCAGGTAAGAGCGGTGAGGCGGTGGGGCCAGGTCGGGGGGGATTGGACAAACGACCACAAGGGAAAATTAAATAAATAATTAATTTTCCCTTGCCATCTCTCGAAATCCCCCTCAACCAGACCCCACCGCCCCACTGCTCTTACCTGCACGGGCCACGGCTGCTGTTTATCCCATCTTCTGTAGAGTTCCACAGTGTCACGCACAAATTTATTTTTTGCCCTGATTTGTTCCAATGATCTCCAGCTCTACACCTAGGCAGATGATACCTAAATTCTATTTTGACGTAATCGCAGTGATGACGAGGATACCACTCTGTGAGGATGTATGCTTGGGTTCAGTATGGGAATGAGCAAGCATTAGCTTAAACTTGACACTGATGTGATAGAGATGCTAGTGGTGAAAGATAGCCTCACATTATGAACCCTACCTTCTGGCCTTCAGAACCCAATCTCGTTCTGTCACTACTACTGTACTGAAAATGTTTGACATTAAAACTGATTCTTCTCTTCAGATGTCAGCCCAAGTATCTGCAACAAGTTCATCCTGATCATTTCATTTAAGAGCAATCAATACAATTCTTTCTTATCTGACTCAAGAAGGCTATCGCTCCACACTATTGACTCACATTGGTACACTTTTAGACTACTATAATGCTGCCTACCTGTTATGTTATGTTATATCAAATTGTATGTAGCTAATTATCACCCGTGAGGGTATCCATGGGCTGGAGCAAGGACATAGGTCGGGTGGAGCTCCTAGTTGAACAGCCAGGAAGGACTTCAGTTTCTTGTGGAAGTTATGTAATGAAGGGGTGGTCCTGATGTGTTTAGGGAGTTCATTTCAGGTCTTGGCAGAGATGTAGGAAAAGGAGCGCACCCCTGAATTGCTTCTACAGATGCAGGGAACACATGCAGGAGGAGGTCACTGCGTTCACCTGTTTAGTCATTGTGAGTTTGTTGTCTAGGATGACACCAAGGTTTCTGGCGTTGTCTGTGGGGTGTTCATTGGCCCCAGTTCATCTGGCCACCAGGAGGAGTCACATGGGGAGTACTTGTTTTCAAAGATTAGGATCTCTGTTTTGTCTTAGTTGAGTTTTAGACAGTTCTCCCTCATCCAGTTGGCCACGTTGGTCATGTAGGAGGTGAAGTTAGTCCTGGTGGGGTTGTTCTCATAGTAGAGGGGGAGGGTGAGCTGTGTTTCATCAGCGTAGGAGACAATGTTGATGTCATGGGCTCTTATGATGACCACGAGGTGTGCTATGTACACATTGAAAAGGGTTGGGCTAAGAGAGGATCCTTGGTGGAATCCACAAACAAGATTTTGTGGTTAGGAGGTGTATGGGGAAGTCTGACTCATTATGTTCTGTCAGAGATGGAGAAGGTGATCCATTTCAGGGTGGCTCCTTGAATTCCTGAGTCATGAAGTCTAGAGATGAGGGTGCCATGGGACATGGTGTTGAAGGCCTCTGAGAGGTCGAGGAGGATGAGAGCAGCGGTTTCCTCTGTCCATGATGGTTCGGATGTCATCTGTTGCTGCCAAGAGGGTGGTTTCCATGCTGTGGTTGCTGTGGAACCCGGACTGAGTGATGTCCAGGAGAAGGTGCAGTTCTAGATGGGAGGAGAGTTGCCGTTTGATCTCTTTCTCCATGACTTTGGACAGGAATGGTAGGAACGAGATGGATCTGTAGTTTCTGAGTTCTTCCGGGTCTATCGAATATTTCTTCAGGACAGCTGTGGCCTCTGAGTGTTTTCAGTTATCTCTGAAAGTTCTGCTAAGGATGGAGGTATTGATTATTGTGGTGAGGTTGGCGCAGATCAGTGTTCATCACAAGTTATAGATGTGGTGATGGCAGGGGTCGGTGGGGAATCCTGAATGAATGGTCTTCATAATTCCAGTGGTGTCTTCTGTTGTGAGGGGGCTTCAGTTCTTTAGTTGATGGACATTCTTGGTGGTGGTGGGCAGTTGCCCCATGAGGTCTTCTGCAGGGGGCTTGGGGGTACAAAGGTACTGCAGATCTTGAGTATTTTATTGTGGAAGAAGTTGGAGAGGCTGTTGCAGAACTCCTGTGAAAGGGTTATGGATTTGGGACCTGCAGTTGGGTTGGGGAATTCTCTGACAGTGTTGAAGCTCTTTGCTGGAGTTGGAACAGTGTTCCACTCTCAGTATGAGGGCTGCTTTCCTGGCATCTTTTATCTGGGTGTGATACCTCCTAAGTGTTGATTTGTAGGTATCTCTTGAGATACTGCCTCAGCTGGTTCTCCATCTTCTCTCTAGTTGCTTACAGTAACGTTTGGAGTTTCTTAGGTCTTCTGAGTGTCAGGGGCTTTAGCGTTTGTTATTGCTTGCCTAGTTTAAGGGAGACAGTGTGTTGGTACACTCTGAGATCCAGTTGTTAAATGTGATTAAGTCATTCTGTAGGTCGCCTGCGAAGATTGGCTTGTTGTATCTGAGGGTGTGGGTCCAGTCCGTCTCTGCTATTTTGTTCCATTTGTGGCAGAAGTTGCTGGTTGGCTTTGACTTGCTGGAGTGGGGTACGTTGATGTGGAAGTGTACAATGGAGTGATCCATCCATGTGAGTGGGGTGAGGTGGCTGAAGGCAATGTTGTTGTTGCTGTGAAGACAGGGTCAAAGGTGTGACCTGTGTTGTGAGTCAGGATTCAGAAAAGCTATGTGAGTTGAATATGACTCGTTACAACGTGAGTCATTACATCGCGTGCCATTACAACGCGGTCATTATAACGACTGCGTTGTCACCACGCAAAGCCATTACTACGCAAGTCATTACATCGACTTGCAGTAGATGGCGCGCTGACATTAGAAATGTATAATTTACTATTCCAACTCCAGCCTACGTAACAGTAGGGAAGGTGTTGGAATAATAAACTATACTATTCTTAATGTTAGCGCGCCATCTACTGCAAGTCGATGTAATGACTTGCGTAGTAATGGCTTTGCGTGGTAACAACGCGGTCGTTGTAACGACCGCGTTGTAATGGCATCGCGGTGTGATGACCATGATGTAAAGGTCGTCTCCCATGTGAGTCCGATGTTGTTGAGGCTCTTGAGAAGAGGGTTGTCTTGGGGTCCGTTGGGTAGTCAAGATGAAGGTTGAGGTCACCGAGCAGTAAGAAGTCATTGGATCTGCTGGTGATGAGAGTGATGAAGTCAGTGAGGAGGTTGCTGAAGGAGGTGCATGTTCCTGGCGGTCAGTAAGCAAGGGTGCCTGTGATGGTTGTGGCTGAATTGTATTCGGAAATGTATGTGTTCCATGAATGCGGTGTGTTCGCCCAAGAATGTGATGCAGGTGATGGTATCTCTGTGGAAGATCGCAAGACCTCCTCCGGGTTTGTGGTGCCTCTCTTGGCAGGTGAACTTGTAGCCAGGAGGGATGGCTTTGGTGATGACAGGGGAGAATGACAGGTTGAGCCAGGTTTCAATGAGAAAAAGGATGTCGATGGAGTTTGTGTTGATGATTTCCCAGAACTTGGTGGCATGCTTGCAGAGAGATCTGGTGTTGAGGAATATGCATGCGATATGGGGTGAGGCATGCGTGGCGGGTCGAGTTGGAGTGAGGCTGCAAGAGAAGTGGCAATGAGCACATCCGAAAGGTCCTACCGTGGAGTGAGGTGTGGAGCAGGGGCAGCAATCGTGGCACTGTCCGCTGTGGAATGCTTGAAATTCGGAGAATGTGTAGTGGTGGAGGTCAGACCGACCAGGATCCGTGGCACTGGGCATACTCCAGGCACAGCAGATGGGATTGCCTTTGGTGTGCCAGCAGCGGAGTAATTCAGCTGATGCCATTAAGTAGGTCCTCAGAGAGGGAGGACCATGGGGGCTAGGCTAGGGTGGGTGGGATTTAAGAAGGCAGGAGAAGGCAGGAGAAAGATGCTGGAGAAACAGAAAAGGAGAGGGGGGAGGAGGGAGGCAGGAAAGTGCGAGAGGGGGAGACGGAAGAGTCCCTGGAGCGAGGGGAGAAAAGAGAAGAAAAACAGACATGGGCACAAAAAGAGTCCAAGCACAAAACAGGCACAAAAATTAGGCCGAGCACAAAATGGGCACAACAGATTAGGTAGAATACAAAACAGGCACAAAAGACGACGCAAAGGACAAAACGAGCATGAAAACAAGACAGATCACAAAACGGGCACAAAACATGGGGCAAAGCAGAAAACGGGCACAATAATAAGGTGAAGCGAGAGTGTAAGGAACCACAACTGAAAGCAGAAAGAAGCGAGAATGAGAAGAGCCAATACGGCCAAGAGTGAGAGAGAGCAAGAGGACAGGAGTGGGAGAGGGAGACAGGAGGATCACAACGAAGCGGGACTTTGAGGCAGACAGCCGGTTCCGAAAGGACTTTAGAATGGTTGGAAGACCAGTGCAGGTAAGTGGGAGCAGGGGCCTAAGTACATGGGCATTCAAATGTTTTTTATGCAATGAACTGGAGTCATTTAGAACCAGAGAGCACATTTAGTTGCTGTGGAAGTATGTTTTGAAACAAATGCATTGGTTCCCTTTTCGGGCAGAATCTTGTTCAAAGTATCTAATGCATAAAATAATTTACAGTGCTGTCCATAATTTCCATCTACAAAGCTGGCTGTCTGCACTCTTCTCACATATTACATTCATCCCATCAATTCCTCTAGGAAGTCTCACGATTCTGCAGGTTGAGAATTGAAGGCCGCGCTTCCTCCGTTTATACTCCTTCATTGTGAAGCTCCTTGCCTCTCAAACTCAGACTACTATTGTCTCACATACAGTTCTACAAGTATCTGAAGTTCTTTCTATATGATCACGCTGTTTAGTCTCAAGCCCATGTCATTCAACTCCTGTTAGATAGCACTCAGTTCTAAGAAGCCCAATGGATGGTAGAACACTCTAAAAGTCAACTATGACATAAGAAAATTAAAACAGACCTCACATGCCTATTCTTTAGTAAAAAAAAAACGCCTCATGGAGTTGGACTGGACATAATCTGCCATCACATTCTGAATTCAGGGAAGGATTTCTACAAGGGTTAAAATGCAATGTCTCAGGCAGTACTGCTGGAAAAACGTTGTCAAGTCGAAAAGAGGCTACAATGGGGAAGCCACATATGTTGTCAAAGATTGACCAGTCAAAGGTGGATGGGATACTAGATCATGTCCTTTGTGGCAAGTGTTATTTAAAAAGACATTTCAAAAACCTCAAAACAATTGATTTGTGATGTCCATTCCTCTAGGACAATTGCCGCAAGTCAAAACATGCTCTCCAAGTCTGTTGATTTGTATCAGACTTGATCTGGGGATGAACTGAAAATGACCCTTCTTTACCATTCCTGCCTTTGGTCTTTGCGGCGGGGGGGTTGGTTGAACTCAATGTAAAACCATTGAACATTCAAAGTTGCCAGGGGGCTGAGGCAATCACAGTCTAAGGGGCCGATTCCTATTCGGGCCGGAAATCTCACCGACTGAGTCGGATTCGGAGAGGTTTCCGACCGAACCGGACTCTGGCAGTCCGACCGAGCGAGTACGATGCGGACGCATGCTATCGGACTCGATTCGGTCGGACTCCCAGTGAAGTCAATGGGAGCCGGTCGTACGACGCGTACACGGGCTCCCATTGACTCAATGGGTGCGTCGCGTAACAAGGGCGCCCCCTACAGCGGGTACGCGTCGGTGCGACTCGCGCCGTACATGCATGTGTAGGGGGACCCATGGGTCCCCCCTGTGTGTGACTCGCGCGGCTACGCGTACAGGGGGGTCCGACACGGACCCCCGAATTCCGGCTCCAACTGCTCTTTCGAGCCGGACGGCGTGAGTCGGTCGGACTGTTCGAGGCGCGCATCGTACTTGCCCGGTCGGGGAACGTCTCCATTGCGTGGTGCGATTCGAGTCCGTACGAGTCGGTCGGAGCGGTTCGGAGCCGGGAACGAGTCGGTCGGGGATTTCGCGTACGCTCGCATCGTACTTGCTCGCGCGGACGGGTGTTCGAATCGGTCGGAAACAGGGCGTCCCAATTAGGATCCGGTAAAGCCGAATCCGATTCGGTGCCCTACCGGCCGAGATCGGAATCGGCCCCTAAATTTATAAAAGTCAAGCAAACATGATGGTTCTCCCAAGTGTTCTTAAGTCATGCTCTGAGACGTCTGTACTCCATTGGGTTAAGAAGATGTTGCTTAGGCCTGGGACACTGATGTAGTCTAATCAATTAAATGCAAGTTGGGGTACATGTGATCCCAGTTTCTTATTAAACTGACTTCTGAGCAACAGGCTATACATCAAATACAGCAAGCTCCTCCACTATGGTATTGATTTTAAGCAGAAGAGCCTTGCTTTGTTTGAGAGGTAAGGCAAACTTTGCATTTCTAAGCAGGAAAAACACACTTAGAGACAAAATACTCATAATATCGTTTTTAATGGGCTCAGAGGTATGGCAAGTTTCCTCTGCTCTCTAAATTTTATAAAATGGGCAGACTATATCAAACAAATTAGCGTAACAAGGGGACCATGTGCTGTCATCTCTCTTTATTGTCTCTTTGTGCAGAAAATCAGTAATTATTTATCTTTTATGAAAATGGGTACTGATTTATCAGTAATAGTCGGTCTTGAATATTCCAATTTGAGCCTGTTGAGTACAGCCTTATACAAAGGATTCATGTATGGTGAGGCTCAAATATCCGGCTGCATGATGGACATGATTTCTATCTCCAGAATTTGAATATTTCAAGCGAGATGAGTCAAACAAGAGTTGGCCATCATTGCTCATCATCACCCCAATATTCCACTAGAGAGACAAGTGGCTCAACACGGAACAGGAGCTTGCACAAGTTGTGCTTTGCCTCATCAAAGTATGAGACTCTGTATTATACAATAACTAGAACTCTCAGATTCTGCTCCCCAGCATTAAGATAGAGAATTGTTAAATTAACACCTGCGTGTTATACAGCCTCGTTGTCTGCTCCGAAACAGAAAGTTCTACCAAATTGCTGATATATTCTCATGTCGGTGGAGTCCCTGCCTTTCATTTTGATTGTGTCTTCAAAATTAATATGTCATTGTTTTGTTGCTGCTTTAAGTCCCTCATCTGACTAGATAGCAGAAGCATCCATTCATTAATTCATGCCTGGACCAAGAGACTCTTTGGGGCAATGTATGCAATACAAACTTGTTACAGATAGATAGCTATTACCACTAGACTGGATCTCCGCCATATGTTCCAATGCTTGTGCTATAAAACACTATTCTTAATTACTGTCTTTATATACAAACACACTATATTAAAAACAGAGAAGGAAAATGTGGAATCAATTCTCTCTTGCACCTTATAACTTAAAACTCCCTCCTCTGCATCCTCTACCCTTTCATCTTCCTTGGTCAGTAACGTGCTAGCCTCTTGAATCAACTAAAATCAACTCAAAATGCAACTAAAACATTTGAAAACCTTTACTCTTGGGACTCAGAGCCACATAATAAATGCTCTGCTGAAAAAATGTCAAACGCAGCAACCTAAGAGCAATTAACATGTATTATGGACATTTTCCAAGTTGTTCGGACCCTTCCTGAGCCAAAAGCAAGCTTCTTATTCCTGATAAAGTAAACACATGCTCTTCGCAATTTGGGGCACCACTGAGCGGAGTCGGAAAAAATGTTAAAACCACACTGTGTCACATCTGTCACTAGCAGACACTGTAGATTGCAGAGCCACAGCTGCAACCTGTCAATCACACTTAGTCATACAGAGGCCACTGGTTGTTAAGCACATCAGATAGAAGTGTCTGTCTGTCCTCATGGAGTCAGCGAGGTATCATAGGTTTTTCACCATCCCCTATACTTGTGGGGATCCTGAGAGTGCCTGGTATAGAAAAAATACGGTGCATGTACTCACCAAGTCCATTGTACACCGCCATGATAAAGAACTCTGGCGGCATAAAGTCTTCCTCTGTATGACATCCATAATAATAAAGGAAGGTCTACAGCCAGTAAGCCTACTTATATTGCCATCGAGGAAGAGGCAGAATTTTTTGTTCCCAATGCAAGGTAGTATCTGCGCAGCTCTTTTCACTACATAGTGAACCATGCTAAGATCGAGGAGCTGTTTCAAGACAAAGTTCTTGTCAAATGATGAATTGTAAAGTGTCTAAGGTCTCAATGCTACAGTTTATTTTTGCAGGTGAGTTTTGCCCATTTACCACTATTTTTAACCCTTTTTCCATCCTTGCTGATTCTGTGTTCCTATATTTGGAATCCTGCCTTGTCTTGTTCTTTCACACTTGGGTGTGCTCTACTAATATGGTTCAACTCTGTACTTTTAGGTTTTTTTGTACTTCAGCTTTTCCCCCAATTGACCGTTTCATCTGGGAGCACTCCCTCAATGCATAAGATGATCGCAAGGGACAGTCGCTATCAGGACTCATTCCTACTTCAGGAACCTGGGAGGGTAATCAAGGAACGACACCGACGTCTAGTCCTGTCCAGCCTCAAGAGCATCTACGTGCAAAGTGTTGATAAAATAAGAGCCATGTCTTAACTCAAACCCTGGACACAAAAATGCAAGCCTTTTACAGGATGTTTGCTATCGTTCTTGTTTATCATTATAGAAAGTGGTGGGAGGTAGAACTCAACAAGACTAAGGGGCCGGAAAACGTACCGACCGACTCGGAGCCGGAATTTATTCCGACCGACACGTACAGGTGCAGGCCGACCCGCAAAGTACGATGAGAAGCGTGCAAAATCCGACCGACTCGTACGGAACACAAGCCAAACGACAGAGCCGCGCGGAAAACAGCCATCCGGCCAGAAAACCACGCGAATCGAACCGACCGACACGCACCAGGAATGAACCCGAACGAAACGTACCCACGACCTCCTACCCGCCAAGTACGATGCAACGGGTGGAAAACACGACCGAGTCGCACGGAGCCCAAGCCGTACGACCGACACGCATACAAAACTGCGAGCAGAAGCAACCCAATACACCGCGACCGACGCGTACGCATCATAGAAAACAGCACAAGCACAGCGTGAACGACTCGGAGAAGCTCGTACGAGACAACTGCAGGGTCCGACTCGGTCACAAGAACATCTCCTACATGCACAAAAAGTACAAAGGGAAAAACACACAAAAAAAGGCCAAACAAGCAATTACAAAGCAATAAATACTGGGGGGGGGGGGACAGGGAACAAAGACACACCCACAACTCCACCCATATAAAGGACACAAATCCCTACCATGATCCTTTGTAAATTCAAATTACCTGCCAGCACTGAACAGACAGCAACCACACACCCACCCACAGCTCATCTATCACACAAGCCACACACCATCAGCAACTCAACAAATAGCACCCTCACATACACCCAGCTAAACACACACTCACACACCCTCACCTGCACACCAACACACACATCACTCACCATCACCACCCATCACCATGCCCCCAAAGAAGAATCATAAGTTCCTAGATAGTGAATTGGAAGTCCTGGTAGATGAGATCCTCAGGGTAGAGCCACAGCTGTTTGGTACACTGGTCCAACAGACACCCATGTCGCAGAAAACCAAGATGTGGGAGAGGATTGCCGACAGGGTGAACGCACAATCACCATGTTTGCGCACAAAGGGAGACATCCAGAACAGGTGGTATGACGTGCGCAGGAGGGTCAGGGAGCTGTTGAAGAAGGACTACCTCTTGAGCCAACACACCGGCAGTGGCCCTCCTGCCAAACCAGTATACCTCAGGCCCTGGGAGGAGAAGGTGCGGGCCATCCTACCACCAGTGAGCGTATATGGACTAGAAAACATCCCAGAGCCTGGTGAGTACATAACAAATGTACACAATATTGTGCGACAGTACACACACATCACTGTCAAGGGGAGAGTCAAACCATGCACCCTTAGCAAATACACACCAACCAGAACAGAATCATCCCAAATTGTGTATGTCAGTTAGATAAACACAACACATGCCATCTCATAGTGATATGTAACTGTGTCATCACATGTACAAACACAACTACAACTACAGCTAGGCAGTGGCACTAATATAACTAACAAACACATCCAGACATGTAGCCACCACTACAACACCACCTCACAGTGAAGCCCACTGAAAGGAAGGAATCCTGTGTATGCTGGGCAAGTCAGTGTAGCCAATAGCATCATGGGAGTTGTAGTCACAGACATTGCCCACCCTCACAATGCGCACATCAACACCACCATGAACCATGCTCGCATCACAGGGAGTGGAAAACAACTGACAAGATGGCTGACACTGGCTACTGCTGTGGGGAGCACAAGGTCCTGCTGGCAACTGTGCACCAACCAACAGCAGGACACCACTGACTGACATCCTGAAAGACAACTTGCACTCCCTGCAACGGAAGCACGTTCCATGGTGGAAAATCTGGCTGGGTGGGAAGGAGGACTGACAGCACTGACCATAGTTACCAGCAGCTCCACTCACACACCCCCTAACACAAACTCCACACAACTCACCTGGGAGAATGCATTGCCTCACACTCTAATCAAATATCCCACAAAGAACCACAACCCTGGGTCATGCAGTGTGAAGCACAGGGACACACATGTGATTTGCAGCAAAACTAACCCCAGGGTAACACTGTCAGCCATCTTGTCAGCACAGGCACACAACCCCACAGGGAAGCAGAATCAAAAGGAAGGAAGCATGGGCATGCTGGGAAGTGGGGTGGAGGCAATAGCATGATGGGAGTGGTAGTCACAGCCCAACATCCCCCACCCACATGGCCCAGCAAGCTCACACCCAAGCATGCACACCTCACAGGGAGTCAAAAGCCACTTCAAAGATGGCTGACACTGTTGCTCAGTTGTGGGGAGCACATGGCCCTGCTGGGAACTGGGCACCAACCAACAGCAGGACACCACTGTCAGCCATCTTGCCATTGCTCTCACACTCACACACAGTGAAGTCCACCCAAAAGCAAGTAAGTATGGGCATGCTGGGAAGTGGGGTGGAGGCAATAGCATGATGGGAGTGGAAGCCACAGCCCAACATCCCCCACCCACATGGCCCAGCAAGCTCACACCAAAGCATGCACACCTCACAGGGAGTCAAACACCACTTCAAAGATGGCTGACACTGGTGCTCACTTGTGGGGAGCACATGGCCCTGCTGGGAAATGGGCACCAACCAACAGCAGGACACCACTGTCAGCCATCTTGCCATTGCTCTCACACTCACACACAGTGAAGTCCACCCAAAAGCAAGTAAGTATGGGCATGCTGGGAAGTGGGGTGGAGGCAATAGCATGATGGGAGTGGTAGTCACAGCCCAACATCCCCCACCCACATGGCCCAGCAAGCTCACACCCAAGCATGCACACCTCACAGGGAGTCAAAAGCCACTTCAAAGATGGCTGACACTGGTGCTCAGTTGTGGGGAGCACATGGCCCTGCTGGGAACTGGGCACCAAGCAACAGCAGGACACCACTGTCAGCCATCTTGCCATTGCTCTCACACTCACACACAGTGAAGTCCACCCAAAAGCAAGTAAGTATGGGCATGCTGGGAAGTGGGGTGGAGGCAATAGCATGATGGGAGTGGTAGTCACAGATATTGGTCACCCCCACAACTGTCCCATCAACACCACCCTGAACCATGCGCACATCACAGGGAGTGGAAAAGAACTGACAAGATGGCTGACACTGGGTACTGCTGTGGGGAGCACAAGGCCCTGCTGGCAACTGTGCACCAACCAACAGCAGGACACCACTCACTGACTGACATCCTGAAAGACAACTTGCACTCCCTGCAATGGAAGCACGTTCCATGGTGGAATATCTGGCTGGGTGTGAAGGAGGGCCGGATGTCAACCAAATACAACCAATGCAGACCATGTACACACCCCAACATTCATATAGAAATGCCCAAAGTATGCAGGACAATGTGCTACACCAATATCAACCTCTGACTGTGACAACTTAGGACAATGCAATGTACAGGCCCGCATCCAGAAGTACAGTCACAACTGTCATGTGTGTCAACCATTCATGCCTTGCATAAACATTACATACATTGTGTGTGTCTCCCAAAAACAGGTGATGATGGGGACACAGCAGCAGACGCTGAGGAGTCCCCATCCCAGGCTCAAGGGGAAACGGAGCTCACTGGTGTGGAACAGCCTCTGCCCTTCTCGGATGACGAAGACCTACCTGGCACCTCCGGAGCAAGTCATCATGCAGCACCAGCAGGACCACCAGCTGCACCCCCTGCACCCACCCCTCCAACGACTGTCAACACACATACCACCCCTGCTGACATGGACAGACCAAGGAGCACCACCACCACCAGCACAGGGACCCTGGACCAACGTGGGGCTATGGACACCAACACCACCAACAACCCCCAAGGGGCCCAGGGTCACCTGTGCGTGCCACCTCAGGTACTGCACGTGTCGCCAGGGGTAGTGGGAGGGGTGGGAGACATAGGTCGCTGATCGCAGAGGGGTCTGGACTGCATGATGACCCACAACTGGTACGCATAGCCGATGCGTACCAGTCCAGCACCGGAGAGCTCAGCCAGGTAGTGCGGCTCCTCAGGAACATTAAACACCAGCAGGCTGCCCATCATGCCCGCTTGGACTCGCACATGTCCCGCGTGGAGTCCAAGTGGGACACACTGCAAGAGATGACGGCGGTGCATAGGGACATATTACAATGCCTCCGCCAGATGAGCAGCAACCAGTCAACACCTCCCTGTGTGCCCACAACATCTGGTGCTGAAACAACTGCAACTGCCACAGGGAGGGAGGATGACTCTGGCGGAGAGTCCCCTGCACCGCAGCAGCCTGCACTTGAGAGTCCCCCCCCAAAGAAGAGGGGTCGTCCGTGGAGGTGCAACTGAGAGGCCGATGGCCATGTGCAACCCCCAGGAAGCCTAAACCTGTTCTGGATAATCACCTTTGTGCGCAAACTGTTCACCCTGTTGACTGCAACACAACTCCCTCACATGACATGGGGAGTACAAGTTGGACAAATGTATCAGATGACTGTGGACTTTATTCTGGACATATCTGCTACCAGGACTTCCAATTCATCTAAGAACTTTGGATTGCAATCAAAATGTACAGCACCCACCATCCTGTGCACTATACACACACATGTATGACAATAAACACACTAATACACCATACCTGCCTCTGTTGTGATTCCAACGTGGTTTCTGTCATGGAGATGATGACCTGCGAAATTACACTGTGCATGCTAACTGCTACAGCAAGTACAACACAGGCATGTGAGTCATGGCGAACGTGACACATATGAGGGAGACACACCACCAGGGCTACACAACATATACACACCTAGGCCATCTGACTCATCGCCTACACTGATGTTGCCAGGAAATACGGTGCAATGCACAGACACAACACCTATTCACAGTCTCTGTCAACTAGCCCACTGGTGCAGTAAGCAAATGTCAGTCAGAT
Source organism: Calotriton arnoldi (assembly GCA_963921515.1). NCBI lineage: Eukaryota > Metazoa > Chordata > Amphibia > Caudata > Salamandridae > Calotriton > Calotriton arnoldi. Next base: position 74,450 of record CAWUFW010013715.1, read on the forward strand.
GTGTGACCACAGACAACGCACATCACAAAGTGAAGCACAGGTTTATTACACATTTGCAACATGTTGTAACCACTACAGATGCAAGGCAATCCCACCTGGCAGCGGGCACACAGTCAACAAGTGTAGAAGGAAGGAAGTCCATGGGTGTGGTGCACATCACCTGTAGGGACACGACAGCTACCACCCTGGAAGTCGAATCACGGTGTCGGGGATCACAGTTGACCAAACCACTCTGAAAGTACCCTGTGAAGGACAGAAATGAAACACAGTCAAAAGCACTGAAGAACAGGACAGAACTGCAATACTCATGCCCAATACATGTCACAAGATACCCACCCAGAACCAAGTTAGCATGTCAACACTGTTGGGGAGTACAGACTACCTGTAAGGACACATCGCTACACGCATACAGTCATGTAGCACATGGACACACTCAAACAGCACCAGAGCACCACCAACACATATCATGCATACTCACATCATTGACATGACATCTCTGGATACTCACATTCAGCTGAAGAAGTTGGTGATGAGCTGTGTGCGGACATCACCATCATCATCATCATCACTGGCATCGTGGTCCAGGCCAGGATCCTCCACAGGTGGCGGATGTTGGTCATCGTCATCCAGGATGAGAGGCAACTCCTTCCGCACTGCCAGGTTGTGTAGCATGCAGCAGACGATGACAATCTTGCACACCTTTGCTGGGGCATATGGGAGGGCCCCTCCTGTCTTGTCCAGGCAGCGGAAGCGGCTCTTCAGGAGACCAAAGGTCCGCTCAATCACTCTCCTGGTCCGACCATGTGCCTCATTGTAGCGCATCTGGCCTGGTGTCACAGGGTTCCTGAGGGGCGTCAGCAACCACGGCATGTTGGGGTATCCGGAGTCACCTACATACAGACAATTGCACATTAGCTGAGTTGGAAAAGAGGGTGGAACACTACATTGCAGAACACACACAATGGTACTAAGTCAGTACACACCAACAAGCCAGGCACGCTGGTTCTGCATCTGTGACATCATCCTCGGGATGCGACTACTCCTCATCACGTAGGCATCGTGTGCAGAACCGGGAAACGGGCACAGACGTGTGAGATGCTCATATCTGCAAGACATACCACCAGTGCATTGACCGAGTGGTAGTGTTTGCGGTTCCTGTATGCCTGCTCTTGGGTCTGTGGTGGTACCAAAGCAACATGTGTCCCATCAATGGAGCCAATGACATGCGGCATCCTCCCCAGGGCATAGAAGTCACTATTCACGTCAGTGAGTTGTTGGAGTCTAGGGAAATAGATGTACTGGTTCAGGTAAATCAACATAGCCTCCAAAACATCGCGGAGCACACGGCTGAACATGGTCTGTGACATCCCACCAGCAGTCGCCACAGTGTGTTGAAAGGTACCGGTGGCAAAGAAGTGTAGGGCTGCCATCACCTTCACCTTGGGGGTCAGCGCTGTAGGGTATGTCCGGCCAGCTTGCAAATGTGGGGCCAACCGCACCGTCAATACCTCAATCAGCGGCCTGGTGAAGCGGTACCGTCGGATGCAGTCCCGTTCCACCATGGTTGCAAGGTCAGGGAATGGTCGATGGACAGCTGGTGCCCTGCAGTGCATAGGTGAAGAAAGAAAGATTGTCAGTCACCCCACATATTTGGTATTGACCATACTCAATATCACATGATACATCATTATGAGGCACAAGTACATGATGTGTGCAGTTCCGTAAGGACATGTATGGCACATACATGGCCAACATCTAACATCACAGTTCAACAAGTGGCATCAACAAGTCCCAGGTTGTGCCATGGGATATCATGAGGCCGTGTCACAGTTCCCATCTCCTGCTGCCACGTTCCAAACACACCCCACAGTGACATGTGAGGACAGATGTGCCCCAGGCATCACAGCTCAACGACAGGTAGATTCCCAGGGACCCTGTATTGCCACATGGACACTGGCATGACATGGTGTATCATGAATACACCACAGCAAAACAACCATGACCCCCACAGGTAGTGGTCCCTGTTGCCTCGGCAGGACAGACATGGACGTCTGTGACACACACACGTACAACATCAAAGTCCATGCACAAACAACGTGGATGTGGAGACTGTCTCCCATTGTGCACATGGAATCAGAGACATTGTAAACACAACATGCACACAGACTGTGGAGGACCATCACTATTGTGGCAATGGGTCACCCTGGGACGTACATACCGTCACACATGGGACTCAGGGGGTATGTGACATGACATACACATATACCACCGTGAAATGTGACCATGCCACATGCACAGAAATAAACAGTTGCACATCACAGTGGTCATGTACACGAAGCACCAAGGATTCTGTCCCCATGAAGACGTGCACAGCCTGGGAGTGGCTGCCCCCAAGTGACACCCACAGAACAACATGTTCACCCCCATACACGGAATAGGTAATGCAGCCTTACATGCCTCAGGATACAGTGTGGACAGGCTGTGGTGTTGTAGGTGTACCCCTCACTCCCTGGGAAGTATATGTTGCTGGCATATATTCACCTGTGACAGGCATGGTGACATATGCCAGTGACTTGTACAGGGATGCGTTGGACAGCAATGGACCGATCGGTGCGCACACATTGGCCATTGCATTTAATGTGAGCGGGTACGCGTTGTATTCGCAATACGCGTTGGACAGCAATGGACCGATCGGTGCGCACACATTGGCCATTGCATTCAATGTGAGCGGGTACGCGTTGTATTCGCAATACGCGTTGGACAGCAATGGACCGATCGGTGTGCCCAGCCGGCCCATTGCATTCAATGTGAGCGGGTACGCGTTGTATCCGGGTACGCGTTGAACAGCAATGGACCGATCGGTGTGCCCGGCCGGCCCATTGCATTCAATGTGTGCGGGTACGCGTTGTATCCGGGTACGCGTTGAACAGCAATGGACCGATCTGTGTGCCCGGCCGGCCCATTGCATTCAATGTGGCGGGTACGCGTTGTATCCGGGTACGCGTTGAACAGCAATGGACCGATCGGTGTGCCCGGCCGGCCCATTGCATTCAATGTGAGCGGGTACGCGTTGTATCCCGGGTACGCGTTGAACAGCAATGGACCGATCGGTGTGCCCGGCCGGCCCATTGCATTCAATGTGAGCGGGTACGCGTTGTATCCGCAGATACGCGTTGAACAGCAATGGACCGATCGGTGCGCACCCATTGGCTATGGCCTGGCCTGGCAACGGACGCGTTTTCAAATCTTGAACGAGTCTGATGCTGGAAATTCAGTTGGTCACCCACAACAATGTTGCAAATTCATGGGTGTCATGAAGTTGAACTTTTGAAGGATGCTGTGGGCGTGTGTAAGTGGTGCAATTCCATGGATTGGCCAGATTCAGAAGATGCTAAACGACTTGGACCTATCACTTTGGACACATGGGACAGTATCTGCCTCTGCAGCACACATATAATGCTGGCTGTTCCCCTGAGAGCTCACTTGCCTGCACTACATGCTCCAGGACGACATCTGCCACCACCACTGCTGCTGTATCTGCACCCTCTGGACCCTGCAATGGCACGTACTGTGGAGAGAGCCCCAGCCTTCAGCACTGAGCGAGAACCAGGCCCTGCTGGACAGCCTCCTTCCACAGTACAGCAAGCTGTATGGGAAAGCAGGGGAGCAGGTGAGTGTGCTGTCCACTGCCTTACTAAATGTGCATGTTGTCTGACTAGCAAGGCTAACAGTCTGCACGCCACTGGCTAGCAGGCTCACTGAGTAGTTGTCACCCCCCATAGTGTGTAGTTACATGCACTGAACAGGTATAGTGCAGTGACAGTGCATTTAAACAAGGTTTTACTTCCCAGGCAATGATACCATGTAGTAACTGCTGGCATACTGTCCATAGCCATCGTTGCACTGCCTGTGTACATCATGTGCCCCTGTGATTGAGACATGTACATCCAACTGTGTAATGCACAGATATGTTGCATGTGTAGTAATGGCATTCTCACTTTGTCATCCTCACAGGTTGATGCCCACCAGAAGCAGAAGGTATGGCTGACCATCGTCCGGGCAGTGAGATCCGTGGGGGACTACAAGCGCCGGATCCGCAACTGCCAGAAGAGGTGGCAGGACCTTCGGGGCTGGACCCGGAGGATCGCACGGGTCCAGCTGAAGCTGTCGCCTCCTCGCAGGAGGGGCGGACACTGGACCCTGACCCCCCACATGCTCAGGATCCTGGCGGTGGTCTTCCCTGATCTGGATGGGCAGCTGAAGGCCAGAGAGCAGCAAGGAGGGGGTGAGTCCATGACTGCATTGTGAACTTTGTCTGCCATGCTATGTGCCCTCCTCTGGCCTGGTTAAACTTCCACAGTACATCAGTCATGTGGTCCAGGACCCATGTCCCTCGATTGTGCACTGCCCACTCCTCATCTGATACCCAGGTGTGGCCCTTGCAGTCAGGGAATTGTGTCACTTGGGTACTGTGTCCTTGCAGTTTGCTTGACTCAAGGTGGGGGACAGCATCTGTTCCCCTAACTCTGTGGTGGGCATCATGGGTGGGTCCTTTGCTTACACAATGCCTGTGTTCTGACATGTAATCTGCGTGTTACTTTGATATGTGGTCCAATTGCTGAGCTGATCCACCACATGTGCCTGGGGTATCTGGCACACACCCATGCTGCGGGTGGGAACAATGCTTGGGCCCCAGGAGTGTGTATATTACGTGTGTCACACATACTTAGCCAGCTGCCTACTGTCCAGGGCTCATCCCTCATTCATGTGGGGCAGGACAGTCATGCCTACTCCAGGCCATACAATACACTCTGTACTCCCACTCCCGTGTATCAGCTGACACGTTGTGCTCAGTGATATGTCCCCTCAGGTGTCTGCCTCTGTGTCAGTGTGCTGTGGCTTCGTTGTCATGACTGCTGGGGTGTCTCTCGGTTGGGGCTCAGCATGCCACCGGAGATGTGACCATAGGAGACGATACTTGGGTGACACATAGGTGTTTGATCACCTGACCGTGCAGACTGGGGTATGCAAATGTGAAGTTCAGGCAGCTGTTTCCCATTCACAGCAGATTGTGAGGTGCTCAGGTTCAGAGGGTTGTGTTACAGGTCTCCCATATGTCCAATCCGTATGACCTGGACAGATAAGGGTTCAGATGATGTGGTGTGTGGGGGATGTACATGTGCACTTGTTCAGCTCCAGGACTTGCATTCCCCATGACCTACTATTGTGACACAGTGCAGACTGTTGTTGTCTGGCTGCCCTGCCCATGTGACTGGAGACAGTGATGTATGACTTAGCAGGCATGCCTGTGCCATGGCATGTAACTTCCTATGAGTGATCCTGCAGGGGAGTGACATGTGCTACATGCACACCATTGTGGCAATGGCTATCAGGACATGGGTGCATCATGGTGTCTGTCGCTGGTATGCATCACATGCATTTCATATTTGACTCTGGGCATCCCTTTCATCCGGACACCTGTACTGACTCAGTGGCAGGAGTTGTGATGTGTGCATGTTCACATGCTTCACCGTGTTTTCTGCACTGTCCAACTACTGTGTAGGTGGTGCATGTGTCCACACTGGGGTATATCCATCCAACAGACACCAGACAGATGGGTGCAAGGCCAGGAGGGATGTGAGTGCCATGGTTGACCATCAGACTGACAATTGGCTACTCCTATTCTGTTTGGGCACTTTTGGCAATGTTCAACTAAGGATGCCAGGGCTTGCTCTGTAATGTGCTGTACTTACTGTGGTGTGTGCGTTCTGTGCAGGTGACTGATGTCTGTCTGTTTCCCTATTGTTTGCAGATACATCCACAGCCACAGGAGGGGACAGCTCCATGGACCAGGAGGAGCCGCAGAGCCAGACTGGGTCAGCAGCCGAGGAGTGGTCGGAGGGACCCAGTGGCACGGAGGGCGAGGGGAGCCACACCGAGGAGTCCTCAGCACCATCCACCTCAGCTGAGGACCACAGCAGCTCGGAGAATGACTCCCTTGTGGATGCGGGTGTCAGCAGCCACCACACCCCAGTTAGTGTTGCTGTCCCCGCCACCACCACCACCACCACCACCACCACCACCGCCCTCCCATCGGCTCCCATTCCCGAGGTCCGTGGAGGCTCCCATGTTCGGGAGCGTGTCTCCTTCGGGCCAGGCACCGCACCCCCTGCCCCTGTGTCCCCTGCTGCCCTGAGTGAGGAGTCTGTGTACCTCCTTCGCCAGCTCCATGTAGGGCAGACAGTGATGCTGAGTGTCCTCCATGCACACACCACTCTGTTGACTCAGCTGGTGTCATTCATGGAGGGAATCTCATCGGGCATGTCTGCCCTACAGAGGGGCAATAGGTCCATGGACTCCTCCCTGACGGCAGCAGTGTCCCTCCTCCAACAGTCCCTCACCCCTCCTGTCTCTGCCCCATCCACACTCCCCAGCACCTTACCTGTCCCAAGCACACACACACTGGCACAGGCACACATCAGCACAGACACGAGCAGCACACAGACACACACACCACAAACAAGACGCACACGCACGCACAGTCAGGGGACTGAAACCACACTCACAGGGGATGGGGCCCAGGCACACACACACGCATCCATGAGCACTGCGCAGTCCTCAGTTGTCTCTCCCTCCAAAGCCCCTCCCTTGCCTCACCTGCAACCCCAAAGACACAGCGGCTCTTCCTCAGTGACCTCGGCCTCTTCCCCTCCGATCCAGCTGATCCAGCATTCAGGGGGAAGAGGAAGCCCACCCACACGGAGCAGAGTGCCCCTCGCCCCCGGACACCCTCCCCCAGGCGCAGACCGACTGACGCCCCCATCTGCAAGTCCCCCCGGACCCGGAAGAGCAAGACCCCACCGCTGCCCTGCAGCTCAGGCACCAAGTCTCCTTCCTCCATCCCTCAGGCCCCCACTCCACAGGTGCCCCCACCACACCCTGCCCCAGGTTCCCCCACCCACAGATACACCATCCCCCAAAAGATCCGGCCTTCTCCCCCTGCCATTTGCTCTTCCGGCCCCACACCCCCCGCTGCGCTTGTCTGTGCCACTGGTGTGGAGACTGTGTCCTCCCCCTCTGTCCTGCCTGTAGGAGAGTAGGATCTGCTTCACATGGGTACCCCCACTTTTTGCTGATGCTTCACTGTTTTTCGACCTTAGTCTGGCTGGGGCCCTGCTAATCAGAACCCCAGCCTAGCTGCTTCCTCTCTAAAATGGTTTCCATGTGCCTTAGGCACATCACTGATTGGAATCTGGAGTGCCCTTATAAGTCCCTAGTATATGGTATACTATGTACCCAGGGCATAGGTACCTCAGAGGCCTACCAGGGGCTGCAGCATGTATTATGCCACCCCTGGAAGGCCATCCAAACTGATACCACAGGTCTGCTACTGCAGCCTGGGTAAGGTGGTGCATGCACCCCTTACTGTGATATAGGTTACCTATATCACTAAATACATACACACATATAAACCTATAAGTCACTCCTATGGCAGGCCTTATCAATCCTGAAGGCAGAGTGCGTGGTTCCTATGTGAGAGGGTGCCCCTGCATGAGCAGGGCCCCTCTGCAGCGTTCGGAGACCCTTCTCTGATGCTGTTTGTAGTGCAGCCTGACCATATACTCTTAAGCGCATTATAACCTCGCGTTAAAATGCTAACTTTGGAATGGCTGCACCGAAACATGTCGTGTTTGGTGTCAAACATCTTGGAATACTACCCCCCCGCCAATTCTGGCGGCGGGGGTAGCATTCCACCCTTCTAGAGGGAGAGACATGTTAACCCTGGCCTAGTCCGGTCACTTCTTTCCAAAGCCCTGGCATCACAAAATGGATGCTGCTGCCACAGACACAAGTCTGGCTTCCTGCTGCTGGACGAAACTCCGGCAGGGGAGGCCTGGACAATAGGTTTCCTGTCCCAGGGAGGTGTGACCACCTCCCCAGACAGGATAGTGTGTATTGGGGCTGGGCGGGAGCACTTTCGGGTGCTTTGAAGTCCTGCACTGGGGGCACACTTGGTGTCCCTGTGCATACCCCAGTTCAAACCGGATCAGGGGCTTGCAGCCCCTGCTTTGGTGCGAACTGGACAAAGGGAAAGGGGTGTAGCCACCCCTCTGCCCTGACCCACCCATAGGTGGGGCCACAGAGTAGTCCAGCCCCTAAACTTTAGTATAAGTATAGGAACCCAGTCCTTAGGACTTTAGATTACCCCTGGACGAAACTCTGACACTGAATCCTGGACCTTCGACGCTCTACTCAAGACTAGAGGACAGAAGAATCTCCCTTGGGGTCAAGGAGTGACTCCCCTGCTTGGCAGGCACCAAAGAAGCAATCTGTCCGGTCTGCATCGTCTGAAGCTCCCGTCGGACGCCGAAGTCTATTGCATCACCAGAGGTGGATTCTCCAGACTTCCCCGAGGCTGCCCTGAGTCCCCAGCAAAGCTGAGGCCCGTAGCTGTTGTGGGTAACTGTGGAACCGTGACCCCTGGACACCGCAGCGCATTTGCTAGTGCATCCTCTTCTGGGTCTCCCACGAAGTCGTGCTTTGGGCTCCGAGTAGCCCTAGCCTCCAGCACCAACTGCACCGAAGATCACTGGCCTCCACTCCACGAGTGTCCTGTGAGCCAGCTCCACGTGCAGCTGTCTCGAGGCTCCTTCGCGGTCGCTAGCCCGTTGGCTAGTAGCCCTTCATGAAGGCCAATCCTTTTCTTACTTGGGCATCCTGGTTGCTCCAGGCTTGCCCTCACTTACCCTTGCTGGGTGAGTTCCCCAGACCTTGCTGGTATGCATCATCGTCATTCATCACTTTCATCAAGACTTGCCGTTGCCAAGGCTTGTTGGGTCCAATCTGGTCGCCGACACCTCAGCACTCGACAAACATCGTGTTCCAGCCCGAATCCTGCTCCTGGTCGCCAACAACACCTCCTGGACCTCGTGGCTGAAGAGTCAAGACAACCGTCAACCTACCTGAAGCACTCGACATCGGTGGGCATCCGCTCATCGCCTTCCTGGTCACTGGCTAGTGACCCAGACTCTGACCCCTCTGCTTTCAGGTTCTTCAGATCTCCGATCCACTCTTGGATCCACCCGGACACTTTCCACTTGGTCGCCAGCAGCACTTTGCAGCAGATCGCCATTCAAATCGATGACGAAACCCGACCCCGAAAGGCACCTATGCACCCGGCTTCCCTGGGTGAGGTAACACGAGTACTCCGGTGCTCCCGTGGGTAGAGACTCTCAGAACGACCTAGTTCTCAAAGGGTTTTGCTCCAAGTCCTCCTTTAAGTGTCCCTTTTCTTTAATTTCCTGATCGCGACTTTCTCCATAGTAGTTAACGGCGTATCGCAGCTGTGTATTTACACTGCACGCGTCCCCCGTGGGTCCCCTGTGTCACTACCTTGGGTGGCTCCTTGTGGTCCAAGCACTTCTAGAGGCTCTAGGCCTAGTGTCTAGCTCAGTCGTGGTTCTTATACCACTTTATTGGTATATGGTTTGGTACGCCCCTAGGGCCCAAACGTGTATTTGTGCTATTACTGTGTTTAAATAACTTATAACTTGTGTACTTCGAACTCTAGCCTCATAAAGAGACTAGAGGGGTGTGTTTAGCAATAAATACATATATTTTGAATATATACCTGGTGTGGTGCTCTTTCATTTGGTCACTCAAGAGATTATAGACTGGTAAAACAAGCTGCTTTACATTCCTTCAAGACTTAGCCTGAAGGCTGCTCTCCATAGCTACCACTAGGATAGCTTTCAATAAGGTTGTCTTTAACCTATCTCCAATAAGGGGTTGTTTGGACTGGTGCAAGGTGCCCACTATAATTAGTGGACAGCATATGCCAGGCCAACTTCTCACATTGGTGTGCAGCGTGTGGGATTCCAGCTTGCTATTGTTTTACCAGATAATCTCAATTGAATTGATCAACTGAAAACCACTAAAGGTACCTAAGGTACATATAATTTAAGCTTAGAATACAGTAAGTTCTACTGAACTTAGAGTTGTGTGTTAAGGGATAGCACAACCCTTTCTACAACTCAAGAGAGTTTAGTAGGCCACACTAGAGTAGGTAGTGCATACACCACACCTCACTAGTGATGTCTTCAAAGCCAGGACCCAGTGAGTCCTTGCCAGGAAGCCACTGGGCTTCTACCCTCCAAGTATGATACCCTCCCATTCTTGGAATTGAGAGCATTATGTAACTTGAGGAAACTGAAGGACAGGCCAAAGTCCCACCACCCAACATCTTAGAGGAGTTGTTGGAGGCTTATGATCTCAGCAGGCCCTTAGGGACTGAAGGGGTAGGAGCAGAGGGTGGGGCAGAAGATGAGGATGGGGCCAGGGGTAGCAGTACCCCCAGCCCCCCTCTGGAACTGACCAGGAGGGTGACAATGACCCTGACCTGGATAACCCAATCCCTCCTGTGGAAGATGAAGAGGAAGATCAGGATGATCCCCACTTTGTTCCCCCAGGAAGGATTATGAGTGTGCCCAGAAGGTCTAGATCTCCTTCTCAGGAGTCTAACCACTCTGGCACCTCAATAGGGAGCCTCTGTCTCCTCTCATAGGAGGGAATCCTCTCATGAGAGAAGAAAGCCAGGCTGGTTCAATATGAGGAAGCTCAGCTGGAACTCAGAAAACAGCAACTGGCTATAGACAGGGAATCCCTAGATCTCCTACAGAGAGAGAAGAAAGTTGGGACTAGAGTCCCATGGTGGCAGCCATGTCCCTAGAGATAGGGAAAGGTCTTATGACCATAGAAACCTGAGCAAGATTGTCCCTCCCTACCAGAGTGGGGATGACATCCACAAATGGATAACTGCATCTAGAGAGGGCCTGTAAAGTACAGAAGGTCCCTCAGGAGCAGTGGGCAGCAATCTTGTGGCTCTCCTTTGCTGACAAAGGTAGAGACAAGCTCCTCACTGTAAGAGAGGAGGATGCTGATAATTACAAGGTCTTGAAGAGTGCTCTTATTGATGGGTTTGGCCTAACAACTGAACAATACAGGTTGAAGTTCAGAGATACCCAAAAAGCACAGACTCAAGACTGGGTAGACTATGTGGATTGTTCTGCTAAGGCTCTGGAAGGCTGGTTGATGGGCAGTAAGGTGTGTGACTTCACAGGATTGTACAATCTGATAATGAGGGAGCAGATTCTTAATAACTGTCAAAATCAGCTGTTGCATCAGTACCTGGTAGACTCTGATCTGACCTCTCCCCAAGAATTGGGAAAGAAGGCAGACAAATGGGTCAGAACCAGGGTGAGGCAGAAGGTACAGAACCAAGGTCGTGAAACCTAAGAAGCAAGATTCTAAGAACTCTGAAAAGGGTGGGGAGAAGGGTAAAGATCAAAAGTCTTCATCAAGGCCCCCAAAAATCTTCTTCAGGTGGGGATTCACAGTCTACCAAAGGGAAAGGCCAAAGAAAACCATGGTGCAAGGTCTGTAAGCAAAAGACCCACTGGACCAGTGATTGCACCAAGTCCAAAGACTCAAGTCCAGCACCCACCAATGCCCCTAAGGCACCTGTTCCCCCAGTACAGTTACAGTTGGTGGGAGTGCTCCAGCTAAGGGTTTAGTAGGGTTCACCCTGGGTACTGAGTTGGGCTCTGACCTAGTCAGAGAACTCACTCAGGCTGTGTTAGTCTGTGATGGAGGCATGGATGTAACCTCCTCTGTGAGTCCCAGTAATCTGGGCAAGTACAGACAACAGCCTTTAATCAATGGACGAGAGGCTTTGGCGTTTAGGGACACAGGGGCAAGTGTCACCATGGTGACACAAGACCTTGTGAATCCTGGGCAAGTTATGCTTGGTGAGATGTACCAAGTGACCAATGCTAGCAACGTCAGAACAGACCATACTCTGGCAGTTGTTAACTTCTCCTGGGGAGGGGTAACTGGCCTTAAGAAGGTTGTGGTGAGTGCAAACCTACCAGTCGAATGCTTGCTTGGCAATGACTTAGAAACTTCAGCTTGGGCAGAAGTGGAGCTCAGGACCCATGCAGAAATGCTGGGGATCCCTGCAGATGTGTTTGCTGTGACCAGGTCACAAGCCAAAATGTCTAGCACTGAACAGGCCTTGGATTCTGGAATAATGGATCAAGTGCCTTCCAAGAGGAGGAGTAGTAGGGTAAAGGCAGTGCCTTCCCCCTTGGCTCAGAAGGAAGATCAGTCCCTTGAGGGGGATGATCTCAGTCCTGAAGAAGGAACTGTCCCAGAGGAGCTTGAACCTGACCAGGTTGAGTTCTTGGGGACAGGGGGACCTTCCAGGGCAGATCTGAGCCAGGAGCAGCAGAGCTGCCCCTCTCTTGAACCCCTCAGACAGCAAGCTGCTGCTGAGGCTGCTGGGAAAGCTAGTGGTCCCCATACAGTGTATTGGGATGATGGACTCCTGTACTCAGAGTGTAGAGACCCCAAGCCTGGTGCTACCAGGAGGTTGGTTATACCTCTGAAGTTCAGGGGCTTCCTATTGACCCTAGCCCATGATATTCCCTTGGCAGGTCACCTGGGCCAGAACAAGACTTGGGACAGAATTGTCCCTCACTTTCACTGGCCCCACATGTCTGAAGACACCAAGGAGTTTTGTTGCTCCTGTGTAACCTGCCAGGCCAGTGGCAAGGCAGGTGGCACTACAAAGGCCCCCTGATACCACTACCTGTGGTGGGGGTGCCCTTTGAAAGGGTAGGGATTGACATTGTTGGTCCCATGGATCCCCAAACAGCATCTGGGCACAGGTTTATCCTGGTGGTAGTGGATCATGCCACCAGGTACCCAGAGGCTATTCCCCTTAGGACCACTACAGCACCTGTGGTGGCCAGGGCCCTCCTGGGAATTTTCTCAAGAGTGGGCTTTCCTAAGGAGGTAGTATCAGACAGGGGTGCTAACTTCATGTCTGGATACTTAAAAGCAATGTGGAAGGAGTGTGGAGTGACTTACAAGTTCACCACACCCTATCACCCACAATGCAATGGTTTAGTTGAGAGATTCAACAAAACCTTGAAGGGCATGATTAAAGGGCTCCCAGAAAAGCTTAGGCGAAGATGGGACATACTCTTGCCCTGCCTTTTATTCGCATATAGGGAGGTGCCTCAGAAGGGGGTTGGTTACAGCCCTTTTGAACTTTTGTTTGGCCACCCTGTCAGGGGTCCACTGTGCTTGGTGAAGGAAGGATGGGAGTTACCTCTCAAGCCCCCAAAGCAAGATATAGTGGACTATGTACTTGGTCTCCGCTCCAGGATGGCTGAGTACATGAAAAAGGCAACTAAAAACCTTGAGGCTAGCCAGGAACTTCAAAAGGCCTGGCATGACCAAAAGGCTGTTCTGACTGTTTACCAGCCAGGACAGAAGGTGTGGGTGTTGGAGCCAGTGGCCCCAGCAGCTCTCCAAGACAAATGGAGTGGACCCCACACTATTGTTGAGCAGAAGGGTGAGGTCACCTACTTAGTGGACCTAGGAACACCCAGGAGTCCCCACAGGGTTCTCCATGTCAACAGGTTAAAACCATATGTGGACAGGGCAGACATGGGCTTGCTCATGGCTACTGATGAAGGGCAGGAGGAAGAGAGTGACCCACTCCCTGACCTGCTCTCACAGAACCCTGACGATGGGTCAGTTGATGGTGTAGCCTTGGCAGGCAGCCTCACTACCCAGCAGCAAACTGATTGCAGGCAAGTGCTCAATCAGTTTAGACATATGTTTTCACTGACACCCAGTCAGACCACCTGGTGCACTCATGAAGTGGACACTGGGGACAGTCTGCCTATTAAAAATAAGATTTATAGGCAACCTGACCATGTCAGGGACTGTATCAGGACTGAAGTCCAGAAAATGTTGGAGTTGGGAGTTATTGAACCCTCAGATAGCCCTTGGGCTAGTCCAGTGGTCCTTGTGCCAAAACCTCACACCAGTGGTGGAAAAAGAGAGATGAGGTTTTGTGTGGACTACAGGGGTCTCAATGCAGTCACTAGGACTGATGCCCATCCAATACCAAGGGCAGATGAGCTCATAGATACTTTGGCCTCAGCCAAATATCTCAGCACATTTGACTTGACAGCTGGCTACTGGCAGATCAGACTAGCTGATACTGCAAAGCCCAAAACAGCATTCTCAACCCCTAGTGGGCATTATCAATTTGTGGTGATGCCCTTTGGTCTGAAGAATGCACCTGCCACTTTCCAGAGGTTGGTGAATACAGTTCTCACAGGTCTGGAAGCCTATAGTGCAGCTTATCTAGATGATATTGCTGTCTTTAGCTCCACCTGGGAGGATCACCTGGTCCACCTCAGGAATGTTTTACAGGCCCTGCAAAAGGCAGGCCTGACTATCAAGGCCACTAAGTGCCAGATAGGGCAGAGTCAGGTTGTGTACCTGGGCCACCTTGTGGGTGGAGGCCAGGTTCAACCTTTGCAGAGCAAGATCCAGACTATCATGGACTGGACTGCTCCAACTACCCAGACTCAGGTGAGAGCCTTCTTAGGCCTGACTGGGTACTATAGGAGATTTGTCAAGGGGTATGGATCAATAGTGACACCCCTGAATGACTTAACTTCTAAGAAAATGCCCAAAAAGGTTCAGTGGACAGTTAGCTGTCAAAAGGCATTTGATGACCTGAAGCAGGCCATGTGCACTGCTCCCATTCTACAGAGTCCTGATTACTCCAAGAAGTTCATTGTTCAAACTGATGCATCTGAATTGGGGGTAGGGGCTGTACTGTCACAATTGAATGAAGAAGGTCAGGATCAGCCAGTAGCTTTCATTAGCAGAAGGCTGACCCCTAGAGAGAAACGTTGGTCAGCCATAGAGAGGAGGCCTTTGCTGTGGTCTGGGCTCTGAAGAAGTTGAGGCCATACTTGTTTGGTACTCACTTCCTGGTTCAAACAGACCATAAGCCCCTCTTATGGCTAAAACAAATGAAGGGTGAAAACCCCAAACTGCTTAGGTGGTCCATTTCCCTACAGGGGATGGACTTCACAGTGGAACATAGACCTGGGAGTAACCATGCCAATGCAGATGGACTCTCTAGGTACTTCCACTTAGAACATGAAGACTTAACTGGGCAAGGTTAGTTTAATGTCCCTACGTTTGGGGGGGTTGTGTAGGAGAGTAGGATCTGCTTCACATGGGTACCCCCACTTTTTGCTGATGCTTCACTGTTTTTCGACATTAGTCTGGCTGGGGCCCTGCTAATCAGAACCCCAGCCTAGCTGCTTCCTCTCTAAAATGGTTTCCATGTGCCTTAGGCACATCACTGATTGGAATCTGGAGTGCCCTTATAAGTCCCTAGTATATGGTATACTATGTACCCAGGGCATAGGTACCTCAGAGGCCTACCAGGGGCTGCAGCATGTATTATGCCACCCCTGGAAGGCCATCCAAACTGACACCACAGGTCTGCTACTGCAGCCTGGGTAAGGTGGTGCATGCACCCCTTACTGTGATATAGGTTACCTATATCACTAAATACATACACACATATAAACCTATAAGTCACTCCTATGGCAGGCCTTATCAATCCTGAAGGCAGAGTGCGTGGTTCCTATGTGAGAGGGTGCCCCTGCATGAGCAGGGCCCCTCTGCAGCATTCGGAGACCCTTCTCTGATGCTGTTTGTAGTGCAGCCTGACCATATACTCTTAAGCGCATTATAACCTCGCGGTTAAATGCTAACTTTGGAATGGCTGCACCTAAACATGTCGTGTTTGGTGTCAAACATCTTGGAATACTACCCCCCGCCAATCCTGGCGGCGGGGGTAGCATTCCACCCTTCTAGAGGGAGAGACATGTTAACCCTGGCCTGGCCGGTAACTTCTTTCTAAAGCCCTGGCATCAGAAAATGGATGCTGCTGCCACAGACACGAGTCTGGCCTCCTGCTGCTGGACGAAACTCCGGCAGGGGAGGCCTGGACAATAGGTTTCCTGTCCCAGGGAGGTGTGACCACCTCCCCAGACAGGATAGTGTGTATTGGGGCTGGGCGGGAGCACTTTCGGGTGCTTTGAAGTCCTGCACTGGGGGCACACTTGGTGTCCCTGTGCATACCCCAGTTCAAACCGGATCAGGGGCTTGCAGCCCCTGCTTTGGCGTGAACTGGACAAAGGGAAAGGGGTGTAGCCACCCCTCTGCCCTGACCCACCCATAGGTGGGGCCACAGAGTAGTCCAACCCCTAAACTTAGTATAAAGTATAGGAACCCAGTCCTTAGGACTTTAGATTATCCCTGGATGAAACTCTGACACTGAATCCTGGACCTTCGACGCTCTACTCAAGATTAGAGGACAGAAGAATCTCCCTTGGGGTCAAGGAGTGACTCCCCTGCTTGGCAGGCACCAAAGAAGCAATCTGTCCGGTTCTGCATCGCCTGAAGCTCCCGTCGGACGCCGAAGTCATTGCATCACCAGAGGTGGATTTCCAGACTTCCCCGAGGCTGCCCTGAGTCCCCAGCAAAGCTGAGGCCCGTGGCTATCGTGGGTGACGTTGAGATCGTGACCCCTGGACACCGCAGCACATTTGCTAGTGCATCCTCTTCTGGGTCTTCCAAGAAGTCGTGCTTTGGGCTCCCAGTAGCCCTAGCCTCCAGCACCACCTGCACCGAAGATCACTGGCCCGCACTCTACGAGTGTCCTGTGAGCCAGCTCCACGTGCACCATCTTGAGGCTCCTTCGTGGTCACTAGCCCGTTGGCTAGTAGCCCTTCACGAAGGCCAATCCTTTTCTTACTTGGGCATCCTGGTTGCTCCAGGCTTGCCCTCACTTACCCTTGCTGGGTGAGTTCCCCAGACCTTGCTGGTCTGCATCATCGATCATTCTTCACTTTGCATCGAGACTTGCCGTTGCCAAGGCTTGTTGGGTCCAATCCGGTCGCCGACACCTCAGCACTCGACAGACCTTGTGTACCAGCCCGAATCCTGCTCCTGGTCACCGACAACGCCTCCTGGACCTCGTGGCTGAAGAGTCAAGACGACCGTCAACGCTACCTGAAGCACTCGACATCGGTGGGCATCCGTCCATCGCCTTCCTGGTCACTGGCTAGTGACCCAGACTCTGTCCCCTCTGCTTTCAGGTTCTTCAGATCTCCGATCCACTCTTGGATCCACCCGGACACTTTCCACTTGGTCGCCAGCAGCACTTTGCAGCAGATCGCCATTCAAATCGACGACGAAACCCGACCCCGAAAGGCACCTATGCACCCGGCTTCCCTGGGTGAGGTAACACGAGTACTCCGGTGCTCCCGTGGGTAGAGACTCTTCAGAACGACCTAGTTCTCAAACGGTTTTGCTCCAAGTCCTCCTTTAAGTGTCCCTTTTCTTTAATTTCCTGATCGCGACTTTCTCCATAGAAGTTAACGGCGTATCGCGGCTGTGTATTTACACTGCACGCGTCCCCCGTGGGTCCCCTGTGTCACTACCTTGGGTGGTTCCTTGTGGTCCAAGCACTTCTAGAGGCTCTAGGCCTAGTGTCTAGCTCAGTCGTGGTTCTTATACCACTTTATTGGTATATGGTTTGGTGCGCCCCTAGGGCCCAAATGTGTATTTGTGCTATTACCATGTTTAAATAACTTATAACTTATGTACTTCGAACTCTAGCCTCATAAAGAGACTAGAGGGGTGTGTTTAGCAATAAATACATATATTTTGAATATATACCTGGTGTGGTGCTCTTTCATTTGGTCACTCAAGAGATTATAGACTGGTAAAACAAGCTGCTTTACATTCCTTCAAGACTTAGCCTGAAGGCTGCTCTCCATAGCTACCACTAGGATAGCTTTCAATAAGGTTGTCTTTAACCTATCTCCAATAAGGGGTTGTTTGGACTGGTGCAAGGTGCCCACTATAATTAGTGGACAGCATATGCCAGGCCAACTTCTCACACTGCCCACCTTACCTGATCCCCATTCTCCTCCCCTGGAGGTAGGCACTGCAGTGGAGTCCACTACCACCCTGTCTGACTTGGGCACTGCAGTGGGGAACCTGTTCACTCCATCTGCACGGTCCACTGCAGTCGTGCTGGCACCCACACCATCAGAGTCATGCCCCCCAGTTGTGCCGGCACACACCATGTCAGACACCTCCACTGCAGTTGTCAGTGGCTCTTCAGCACCCACCACCCCTTCCCTGCCTCCTTCTGGTGAGCCCTGATCCTGTCCCTGCGGTGCCTGGCCTGCCCCCCCGTATACCCCTCCGAGGGGATTGTCCCTGGTTTTTATCAGTGCAGGCATGCGTAGGGTGACATCTGCCACTGTCACCCTGTTTTGACTTTCAGGATGGACTGGCCATTGGCCTTTGTTTCTTTTTTACTGGACTTCAACTTTTGAACCCACATATGCTGAATAAAGCGACTTTCTGTTCTCTAGTGCTTTTGCTTCTGATGTACATGATGTTGATGATGCTAAACATGCCCTTGCTGCAGTGATGGTGATATTTGGTCTCATGAAAATGAAGTGTTACTGTTCAGGAACCCATGTGGTCCAGGGGGAATGTGTCCTATCCTGTGGTGTATCCATGTCATCCTTAGCAGCATCTGAGGGTGTCATGTTTTCAATATTTGGCAATGGGATTTCCTACTTACATTAGCAATGTCACATCTGTGGCTTCCACCCCTGCACATCTGTTGTGCTTGCCATTGTTCAATTAGTCTACTTCCCTGACCGTGTGGCCATCTCCACTGGACATGCAGGTTTGGGCATCAATGGGGAAGGACTCATCTGTGTTGTCAGTGCAACTTGCTATACATGTGTGTTGGATGTGTGCTGATGATTTCGTTGACACTTCCATGACCAGGCTGATGTGACAGGAGCCTTCATTTGGTGCAAATTGTTGACTGTGTGACCAAGTGTTCTGCTGACATGATGGAGCCCTACTGTGGCAACATATGGCACAGCTTTCCTCACACAGGAGTGGAGTCCCCTCATGGCAGTGTGTACTCCTGTGACATCGCCTGCGCCCAAGGTGTGTGTTGTATGAGCATGTCTGTGTGTTCACTTCCATTTTGCTGTGCATGCTGGGATCCCTAGTGGTGTTCCTGTTTGGGATGCTTGCTGAGTTGACCTATGTTCCCCCAAAGTCTTCTCCCTGGGTTCTCTGTGATGTGGGTGCATGGCACATTACTGGTCATCAGGGTGTCACCCATAGGTGTGTTGGCTGTGAGGGCTGAGTTTGTGGGCAGACGCAGATGGGTCACAGTCAGGATTCCCCTTGCCACTTGTTGTTTACACCTGTCATGTGATTTCCAGTTTGTGTTAGCTTTCAGTGATTGTGACACGTTGTGTGTGTGACTGCTGGCACTCCTCAGGGTCAGGGCTGCAATGTTGGTAGTTGTCTATGTGTGTTCTTTGTGGGTGACCTTGGCTTCTTCATTGGTGTGGGACTGTGGCTGGGATCCCATTGGTTGGTGTGGTATTGCCGTCATGTCTATGTACAGCGTAGTGTGCAGTGTGTCAGACATTCAAGAGTCTTGTTGAGTGGCCATGTGTGATGTGTTTCTGCACCTTGGTTCCCACCACCACCCATGGGATTGTCATGGGTGCATGTGCAATGTCACCAGTGCATGTGAGCTTCACTGCTGCACATTGTTGGAGGTCGAGGTGTGTGGTGTAGAGTGTGTGCAGATGAGAGTTGTTGCACGGCTAGACCCCTGCCTCCATGTTTGCCTTGGCTTACTGGCCGTGCTGATTGATTTGTGCTTGTGTAGGTGTGATGGTAGTTTGTTGCTCAGGACACATGACTGTGGTTCACAGTGTGAACGACATCTAGCTTTGTCATCACAGTGGGATTGTAATGCAGGCCAGGGTCACCACATTGTGGGGACCCTGGGGGTAGTGCTGTGGTGTCTCTGTGTCTTGCTGTGTCAGTTGCTGTTCCTACATGCTTGTGTGATGTTAGATTTGGGGGTCTCTAGTTGGCAGAGGTAGGTACCTTTGTCCAAATAGGGACCCTTGAGTCTAGTCAGGGAAAGTAGGTACACTCCTGAAATAACCCCTGCTCACCCTCTTGGTAGCTTGGCTCGAGCAGACAGGCTTAGTTCAGAGGCAGTGTGTAAAGCATTTGTGAACACATACAGTAATCAAGTGACAACACTACAAATGGACACCACACCGGTTATATATTTATAAAAATAGGTATACTTTATATAGATTTATCACAAGACCATAAACGACAAAAATAATCCACAATACTGTCAAGAGTGCTTAGTTCGGATCAAAAAGGCTTAATTCAAGGTTCTGTGCGAGTCGGTAGCCTCCTCCGGCTACGGCGATGTTGAGAACAAACAGAGTCTAACAAATCCAGCTGACCGCGTCGAGACGGGCCAACACAGCGTAGACAGACTCGGTCACAGTACCTTTTACTTGAAGCAGCAGGCACGGGCGTGTGAGCCGGATGGCTGTTCGTCGCGGTCGCGATGCAAAAATGGAAGCGTTGCAGGACGCGTTGTCCCTCGATGCGGTGCAGGCAGCGGCTCGTTGGACGTCGTCGAGACGGAGTCGGTGAGACCAGGGCCGTGCGGTGCAGGGCGAGACGGTGCTTCGATGCGGTGCTGGCAGGTTGCGGTGCGGCGACGGAGCCGGATTCAGGAGCTGGCGTCGATCAGTCCGGACAGCGGTGCGAGTCGGGCGGTGCGTCGCAAAGCGTGCGAGCGGTGCCCAACTCCGGTGCGGTCACAGGACTCGAACTCAGCAGCAGTGACCGTGTCGGTCGGACCAGTTCGATTTGGCGTAGCGAAGCGTTGCAGGACGCGTTGTCCCTCGATGCGGTGCCGGCAGCGGCTCGTTGACGGAGTCAGTGAGACCAGGGCCGTGCGTTGCAGGGCGAGACGGTGCTTCGATGCGGTGCTTACAGGACACCGAGTCGGTCGTGAGAGTCGGTCACAGCTCCCTACCTCTGTAGCCACTGAAACAGAGTTTCCAGCAGCAATTCACAAAGGGGGTGAAGTCCAATGGTCCTGGGACTTCGGTCAGGGGGCAAGCTCTCTTCCAAGCCCTTGGAGATCCTTCACAAGTTGATGAAAGTCACAGCAAAGCAAAAGTTCCTTTCTCCTTTCTTTGGCAGTCAGGCAAACCACTGCAGGCCAATCCCCCAAGCAGCACTTCAGGCTTAGGGATAGTCTCTCCTCAGTTTCTTCTTGGTTCCGCTCCTCAGCAAAGGTTTCTTCTTGTTCCCAAAAGTGATCTAATCTCCTAGGGGTCTGGGTCCCCTTTTATACACAGTTTCTCTTTGTTCTCTGAAGGCAGAGAGGCCTCTGCCTAGCCCAAAACCAGTTCTGGTCAGTCCTGGAGCACTTTGTTTTTCTGACTCCTTCTTTCCTTTCAGAATGTGGGGCAGAGTGCTCAGCCGCCCGGCAGGAGGTGGAGCCAGCATTGTGGAAGGCAGGCACAGCCCTATTCAGACCCAGGTGCAACTCCTCCCTCCACTCTGGATGCAGATCTTTCTATTCAGCCCTGTGCTGACTCACCCTGTCTCCTGTAGCCACCCCCAGCCCCTGTCACTCAATCTCCAGACAAGGAATACACAACCTAGCAGAGGCAGGCTTGGATAGTTAGGCAAGAAAATACCCACTTTCTAAAAGTGGTATTTTCAAACACAGAATGTTAAAACCAACTTCACTAAAAGATGTATTTTATCATCCTGAGTTCAGGCATACTAAATTCGTTTTTCTACCATGTTCCCTGGGTCAGTTCTGACTATAAGGTGTAATAGTCAGTCTGCCCATTCTGGCCTATGGGGAGCAGGTAGCCTTGCAATAGTGAAAAACGAAAATGGCTGTAATTCACTATTTAGGACATGCCACACACACCAGGGCATGTCCTACCTTATACTTACAATGCACCCTGCCCTAGGGCCTACTTTAGGGGTGACCAACATGCAGTAAAGGGAAGGTTTAGGGACTGGTAAGTGGGTGCACTCACCAAGTCGACATGGCAGCCCTAGGCTGCACACAGGCTCTGCAATGGCAGGCCTGAGACACACTTTACAAGCTGCTTCTGTGGGTGGCACAACCCGTGCTGCAAGCCCACCAGCAGCATTGGATTTACAAGCCCTGGGCACACTCAGTGCATGGTACTAGGGACTGACAAGTAAACCAATCATCCAATCATGGAGTCACTAATACATACATCAATTCACGATAGGGAGCACTTGCACTTTGGCACTGATTAGCAGCGGCACAATGCCCATGAGCATCTAGTCCAGCAAAAACATATCGGCAACAGTGGAGGCATTACGAAAAAATGGAAGGGAGACCCACGCCAAGGATGCCAGGTCTAACACGTGTCCCCTCCAGCTGAAATGTGGGGAGAACTATCCTACCCCTAGGGAGTTCTCATCGCTAAGGCGGAAAAATCTGGACAGTCCATCAGCATTGGCGTGTTCTGTACCAGGGCGGTGTTCCACCGTAAAGTCCATCCCCTGTAGGGAAATGGACCACCTCAACAGCTTTGGATTCTCACCCCTCATCTGCATCAACCATCTGAGGGGCCTGTGGTCTGTCTGAACCCGGAAGTGAGTCCCAAACAGGTATGGTCTCAGCTTCTTCAGTGCCCAGACCACAGCAAATGCCTCCCGCTCAATAGCACTGCATCTCTGTTCCCGGGGAAGTAACCTCCTACTGATGAAGGCTACAGGTTGGTCTAGGCCCTCCTCATTGATCTGTGATAGAACAGCCCCTACACCATGCTCTGAAGCGTCCGTGTGAACAATGAACTCATTGGAGAAGTTGGGTGCCTGGAGCACAGGCGCTGTGCACATGGCAGTCTTCAAGGTGTCAAAAGCTTTTTGACAGGCGTCGGTCCAAATCACTTTCCTGGGCTGCTTCTTGGAAGTCAGCTCAGTCAAGGGGGCAACAATGCTGCCATACCCCTTGACGAATCTCCTGTAATACCCGGTGAGTCCTAGGAAGGCTCTCACCTCTGTCTGGGTCTTGGGGGGCTCCCAAGCCAGAATGGTATCAATTTTCGGTTGGAGGGGTGCCACCTGGCCGCTCCCAACCTGGTGTCCCAAGTACACCACAGAACCCTGCCCAATCTGGCACTTACTTGCCTTGATTGTGAGGCCTGCCCTCAGCAGCGCCATCAACACTTCCCAGAGGTGGCGCAGATGTTCTTCCCAACTGGCACTGAACACTGCGATGTCATCCAGGTAGGTGGCACTGAAATCCTCCAGTCCAACCAACACCTGGTTGACCAACCTCTGAAAGGTGGCAGGGGCATTCTTCATCCCAAAGGGCATCACCCGGAACTGGTAGTGCCCATCTGGTGTGGAGAATGCTGACCTCTCTTTGCCCCATCAGTCAAGGCGATCTGCCAGTACCCAGACGTTAAGTCAAACGTGCTGAGGTACCGCGCAGCCCCTAACCGATCCATGAGCTCATCAGCTCTGGGGATGGGGTGGGCGTCAGTCCTGGTGACGGAATTGAGTCCTCTGTAGTCCACACAGAACCGGAGTTCTGGTGTGGCACCAGGGTGCGGCAGCCTTTGGAACCAAGACCACTGGGCTGGCCCAAGGGCTGTTAGAGGACTCAATCACCCCTAGCGCAAACATCTTGGAGACCTCCTCCTTGATGCAGGCTCTGACCCTGTCAGTCACCCTGTAAGCCCTGTGCTTCACAGGAAGACTCTCCCCAGTGTCCACATCATGGACGCACCAATGAGTGACACTGGGAACCAGGGAGAACAGGTCAGGGAACTGTCCCAACAGTTGGCGACAGTCACCCTGCTGCTCAGGTGTCAGGGAGGTAGAGAGGTTTACTCCCTCCACTGATCCATCTTGCTCTCGGGCTGACAGGAGGTCAGGAAGAGGCTCGGTCTCCTCCTCCATTCCATCATCTGTAGCTAAGAGCATGCCCACTTGGGACCTCTCCAAGTGGGGCTTCAGGCGGTTCACATGCAGGACCCGCAAGGGGTTCCTGGGAGACTGCAAGTCCACCAAACAGGTAACTGGACTCTTGCGCTCCACCACCGTAAAAGGGCCGGACCACCTGTCCTGGAGCGCACAAGGCTCCACAGGGGCCATGACCCACACTTTCTGACCAGGCTGAAGCTCGACCAGAGTGGCATTCTGGTCGTACCACCGCTTCATCTCCTCCTGGCTGGCTTCCAGATTTGCCTCAGCAAGTTCTCTGAAACGCCTAGTCTGGTTCCTGAAGGCCAGCATGTAACTGTATACATCCTGGGGAGGTTTCCTGGGAGATTGCTCCCAGCCTTCCTTGACCAAACTCAGAGGTCCTCGCACTGGGTGTCCATAGAGGAGCTCAAAGGGGCTGAACCCTAGAGACTTCTGTGGCACCTCCCGGTATGCAAACAATAGGCAAGGTAAGAGGACGTCCCATTTACGCCTCATGGGTTCTTCCAGACCCATAATCATGCCTTTGAGGGTCCGGTTGAATCTCTCAACCAGCCCATTTCCTTGATGGTGGTAAGGAGTGGTGAACTTGTAAGTTCCACCGCACTCCTGCCACAGGGACTTCATGTACTTGGACACGAAGTTGGTACCTCTGTCAGACACCACCTCTTAAGGGAATCCCACACGTGAGAAAATTCCCATCAGTGCCCGTCCCACCACGGGGGCCGTCACTGTCCTCAGAGGGATGGCTTCAGGGTCCCGGGTGGCATGGTCCACCAAGACCAGGATAAACCTGTTGCCCATGGCTGTCTTGGGGTCCAGTGGCCCCACAATGTCAATACCCACCCGTTCAAAGGGGGTGCTGACCACAGGGAATGGCTGGAGAGGAGCCTTGTGCTTCCTCCCACTCTTTCCACTTGCCTGGCAAGTCTGACATGTCCTGCAGTGAGTGGCGGCACTCCTGCGCATCTGGGGCCAATAGAAATGGGTAACAAGCCTGTCAAAGGTCTTGTCCTGCCCCAGATGTCCTGCTAACGGTACATCATGAGCCAACCCCAGTAGGAAGGCTCTGAAGCGCTGGGGTACCACCAGCACACGGGCTGACCCAGGCTCAGCAACCTTAGGCTCTGAATACAGGAGACCATTCTCCCAGTAAATCCAATGTGATCCAGACTGATCACCTGCTGCCTGGTCTGTGGCCTGTTGCCTCAGACCCACGAGAGAGGGGCATGCGTTCTGCTCCTCGCAGAACTCTTCCCTGGAGGGTCCTCCTTCTTGCTGCCAATGGGTCAGCTCAGGTAGGTCCCCCAGTTCAGCTACCTGTTCCCCTGTAGGCTCCAGGGCATCCCCCTCAGGGTCTGCCTCCTCCTGGACCATGGGAACTTCGGGGGCCGGTTTCCCGCGCCCCCTGCCTCCTCTCTCTCCGGCAGGCACCTGGGCCTCCATCTCAGTCTCCAAGTCCTCTTGAACACCTTTCGCTGCCATTGACCGGGTGGTCACACATGCCCAATCAGGCAAGCCCAACATTTCTAAATGCGCACTCCGCTCCACCTTATCCCAAGGTGAGCTCTCCAAATCGTTCCCTAACAAACAGTCAACATGCATGGCTGGCCTCACAGCTACTTGAAGAGTACCCGAGACCCCCCCCACTCAAAGGGAACCTGAGCCACCTTGCAGTGACTCTCTGTGTTGTCAGCGGCAACAACCGGATAGAAGGCATCAGGGATAACCTGCTCCTTAGACACCAGGTGACACTTGACAGCTGTCACCCTGGCTCCTGTGTCTCTCAGAGCCTCCACCCTATGGCCATTGATGGTCACCCACTGCCTGTATTTCTTAGTGTTCTCAGGCAGCGGGGTCCTAGGGACCATCTCAGAGTCTCCTAAGGAGACAAGGGAAAACACTGTGGGATCCCCCACCTTGGGCACCCAACTCCTCCCCCAGGGCTACACTAGCCAACTGCCGGGGGACTGCACCAGTGGGTGCTGGTTTTCCATGCAAAAGGGCAACGAGGATCGTTTGCCTTGTGGCCAGGGGCGCCACACTTGTAACATACCCGTGGTCCCTGGTGAACAGGGGGGCCTGTCAGGGCCACTGGCTTCTTCTCAGGGGAGGCTGGGAACCTTTCCCTTGGTTCCCTTGGGGTTTACTTTGGGGCCCTTTATGGAACTCCCTCTGTTTACCCTTGTCCCCCCACTCTTCTGCTGGGGACCCTGCCCACCCTTGGACGGAGTCTCCCACGTGACCCTTGTGGACCCGGGTACTCACCCAGCGGTCCGCTCTCCTCAGCAAGCTGCCTAGGGTTAGTCAGCTTACTATCAATCAGGTGCTGGCGTAGCTCAGGAAAACAATTACCGGACAAGTGCTCCCAGGCAATCAAATCAAAGAGCGCCTGAAAATCAGTCGCTTTGCTACCCTTTACCCAACCATCCAAGGCTCTGCAAAAGAAGGTCACATATTCAACCCAGGTACTGCTTTCAATCTTACTACAGTTCCTGAACCTTTGCCTATAAAGCTCAGGGGTCAAACCATACCTAGTCATTAAGGCATCCTTCATGTGGCTGTACGAATTATAGACTTCAGAGGGCAAATCCAACAAGGTATCCCGCCCTTCACTGAGGAACCGTCCCCACAACCCCGCTCCCCAATCCTTCTCAGGGACCCGGTGGGAAGACATGGCTACCTCATAGGCTTTGAACCACTGCCCAATGTCATCATTTTTAAAAAACTCCTTCACCACATCTTTGGGAATATACACCCTAGCTTCAACAGGCGCAGGCGGTACACTGCCACCAGAGGGAGTAATCTCTAAGCTTTTGGCCTTCAATTCCAACTCCCTCAAAACTTTCTCATGTTCAAACTGCATTTTCTTTTCCTCTAGGGCTAATTTCCTAGTTTGCATTTCGAATTCTAACTGCCCATTCAGCTTGAGCTTGGTCAGCTCCACTTCGTGCATCCTACTCTCTTTCCTGTCCTCC
This sequence comes from Calotriton arnoldi, assembly GCA_963921515.1. Classification (NCBI taxonomy): domain Eukaryota; kingdom Metazoa; phylum Chordata; class Amphibia; order Caudata; family Salamandridae; genus Calotriton; species Calotriton arnoldi. The sequence goes on from CAWUFW010013715.1 coordinate 101,245, forward strand.
AACTCCTCTGGAGACAGTCCTCTGGCAGAAACACTGCTACCTACTGGGGAAGGTGGTCTTCCAGCCCCTAGACCCAATAGCCCCTCCAGCTGCCCTTCTGCATTCTCAGCCCCCTCCACAGGGGCACTCCTTGATTCGACCCAGGCCCTCAGCGCCTTTTGGAGGTCCTCCTTCCTGGAGAGCCCGGTCATGGACACTTTAAACTTTTTGCAGAATTGCCTGAGCTGCTTGAGGGTGTAGCATTCTAGCCTCTCTTCTTCCCAATCACACTCAACAGAGGCTACTGATGCTGGTTTCTCCATAGTGATTAAACTTGGCAGTTGCAAAAATAGGAAATCCTAGAAAAAATGCTATAAAAGTATGTGGTTGCGTTTTGGTCTGCACTCACTAAGTAGTGTTCACCAATCACTGTACATGAGTCACAAATGCAAGTCCAGAATCCTCACCGCTGACCACCAATGTTAGATTTGAGGGTCTCTAGTTGGCAGAGGTAGGTACCTTTGTCCAAATAGGGACCCTTGAGTCTAGTCAGGGAAAGTAGGTACACTCCTGAAATAACCCCTGCTCACCCTCTTGGTAGCTTGGCTCGAGCAGACAGGCTTAGTTCAGAGGCAGTGTGTAAAGCATTTGTGAACACATACAGTAATCAAGTGACAACACTACAAATGGACACCACACCGGTTATATATTTATAAAACTAGGTATACTTTATATAGATTTATCACAAGACCATAAACGACAAAAATAATCCACAATACTGTCAAGAGTGCTTAGTTCGGATCAAAAAGGCTTAATTCAAGGTTCTGTGCGAGTCGGTAGCCTCCTCCGGCTACGGCGATGTTGAGAACAAACAGAGTCTAACAAATCCAGCTGACCGCGTCGAGACGGGCCAACACAGCGTAGACAGACTCGGTCACAGTACCTTTTACTTGAAGCCGGATGGCGGTCGCGATGCAAAAATGGAAGCGTTGCAGGACGCGTTGTCCCTCGATGCGGTGCAGGCAGCGGCTCGTTGACGTCGTCGAGACGGAGTCGGTGAGACCAGGGCCGTGCGGTGCAGGGCGAGACGGTGCTTCCGATGCGGTGCTGGCAGGTTGCGGTGCGGCGACGGAGCCGGATTCAGGAGCTGGCGTCGACTCAGTCTGGACAGCGGTGCGAGTCGGGCGGTGCGTCGCAAAGCGTGCGAGCGGTGCCCAACTCCGGTGCGGTCACAGGACTCGAACTCAGCAGCAGTGACCGTGTCGGTCGGACCAGTTCGATTTGGCGTAGCGAAGAGTTGCAGGACGCGTTGTCCCTCGATGCGGTGCAGGCAGCGGCTCGTTGACGGAGTCGGTGAGACCAGGGCCGTGCGTTGCAGGGCGAGACGGTGCTTCGATGCGGTGCTTACAAGACACCGAGTCGGTCGTGAGAGTCGGTCACAGCTCCCTACCTCTGTAGCCACTGAAACAGAGTTTCCAGCAGCATCCACAAAGGGGGTGAAGTCCAATGGTCCTGGGACTTCGGTCAGGGGGCAAGCTCTCTTCCAAGCCCTTGGAGATCCTTCACAAGTTGATGAAAGTCACAGCAAAGCAAAAGTTCCTTTCTCCTTTCTTTGGCAGTCAGGCAAACCACTGCAGGCCAATCCCCCAAGCAGCACTTCAGGCTTAGGGATAGTCTCTCCTCAGTTTCTTCTTGGTTCCGCTCCTCAGCAAAGGTTTCTTCTTGTTCCCAAAAGTGTTCTAATCTCCTAGGGGTCTGGGTCCCCTTTTTATACACAGTTTCTCTTTGTTCTCTGAAGGCAAGAGAGGCCTCTGCCTAGCCCAAAACCAGTTCTGGTCAGTCCTGGAGCACTTTGTTTTTCTGACTCCTTCTTTCCTTTCAGAATGTGGGGCAGAGTGCTCAGCCGCCCGGCAGGAGGTGGAGCCAGCATTGTGGAAGGCAGGCACAGCCCTATTCAGACCCAGGTGCAACTCCTCCCTCCACTCTGGATGCAGATCTTTCTATTCAGCCCTGTGCTGACTCACCCTGTCTCCTGTAGCCACCCCCAGCCCCTGTCACTCAATCTCCAGACAAGGAATACACAACCTAGCAGAGGCAGGCTTGGATAGTTAGGCAAGAAAATACCCACTTTCTAAAAGTGGTATTTTCAAACACAGTGGGGTCGATTCCGATTCGGGCCGGAAATTTCTCCGACCGAGCCGGACCCGGAGAGATTTCCGACCGAATCGGACCCGTGCAGTCCGACCGAACGAGTACGATGCGGCCGTATGTTATCGGACACGAGTCGGTCGGACTCCCATTGAACTCAATGGGAGCCGGTCGTACAACGCGTACGCGGGCTCCCATTGCCTCAATGGGTGCGAGGGCGGACAAGGGCGCCCCTACAGCGAATGCGCCGCGAGCGCTCGCGGCGTACACGCACAGGTAGGGGGACCCTTGGGTCCCCCCTGTGTGCGCCTCGCACGGGTACGCGTACAGGGGGTCCGACACGGACCCCCAAAGTACGGCTCCGACAGCTCTTACGAGCCGGAGTGCGCGGCTCGGTCGGACTGCTCGCGGCGCGCATCGTACTTACCCGGCCGGGAAACGTCTCCATTGCGCGGTGCGGACCGGGTCCGAGCGAGTCGGTCGGAGCGGTTCGAGTCCGAGCGAGTCGGTCGGAGCTGTCGGGACGCCCGGACGAGTCGGTCGGCGGACTCCGCATCGTACTCGCTCGGCCGGACCCGCGTACGGTTCGGTCGGGAAACAGGCTTTCGCATGGCTTTTTTCCCGACCGAATGGTATTGGGTGCGCCTCCGACCGAGATCGGAATCGGCCCCTGAATGTTAAAACCAACTTCACTAAAAGATGTATTTTATCATCCTGAGTTCAGGCATACTAAATTCGTTTTTCTACCATGTTCCCTGGGTCAGTTCTGACTATAAGGTGTAATAGTTAGTCTGCCCATTCTGGCCTATGGGGAGCAGGTAGCCTTGCAATAGTGAAAAACGAAAATGGCTGTAATTCACTATTTAGGACATGCCACACACACCAGGGCATGTCCTACCTTATACTTACAATGCACCCTGCCCTAGGGCCTACTTTAGGGGTGACCAACATGCAGTAAAGGGAAGGTTTAGGGACTGGTAAGTGGGTGCACTCACCAAGTCGACATGGCAGCCCTAGGCTGCACACAGGCTCTGCAATGGCAGGCCTGAGACACACTTTACAAGCTGCTTCTGTGGGTGGCACAACCCGTGCTGCAAGCCCACCAGCAGCATTGGATTTACAAGCCCTGGGCACACTCAGTGCACGGTACTAGGGACTGACAAGTAAACCAATCATCCAATCATGGAGTCACTAATACATACATCAATTCACGATAGGGAGCACTTGCACTTTGGCACTGATTAGCAGCGGCAAAGTGCCCATGAGCATCTAGTCCAGCAAAAACATATCGGCAACAGTGGAGGCATTAAGAAAAAATGGAAGGGAGACCCACGCCAAGGATGCCAGGTCTAACATGTGACATGTGTGATTTGTGCTCCCTCTCATCTGACAATGCCTGATTGCCCACATAGGGGATTTGGATCCATGAGTTACCTTTGTGTGGCACTGTATACACATCTGTGTAATTGGTATTCAGGCCTCATCATGTGTTGTGTGGTTGCCTGGGGACACTGGCACCCCCCCCCTCTCCTGTTGTGTTTGATGTGCAGTGTGGGTCTGCCTGTTTGTGTTTGTGCATCTGCACCACTGCATTGTGCCATTGGCTGTATGTTGTTTGGTGGGTTTCCCCTGCTGTCCCTGGGACTCCTAGGTCATCAGTCAGCACAATGATCATTGTTTGTGTGTCCCATTGCTGCCATGGTATGGTATCTGTTCACCTCACATCTACAGTCTCCACAGGGTATCTGCATTTGTGTGCCCATTGGTGCAAATATGTGGGTCTGCATTATCATGGTCACTTCTGTCATTGTGTCATTGATGAATGTTGACAGTGTCAGCCCCCATGGGTGATGTTTGTCTGCACATGTCCAAAGGTATGTCTTATTTGCACTGCAGTGTTTGCCTCCCCAATCTATGTTGCTATGGGACACAAGCACTACTTTGCCACTGATGTGTTTGTTGTTCTGTGACCAGGAATCATCCATGCAGTTTGGCAGTTGCAGCTTTTTCAATGTCAACACTTACATTTTGGTCACTGTGATGATGGGGTTTGAACCCCATTGCCACAATGTTCAAGATGTGCTTCAGCTATGGGCCCCACACTTACCTTTTGGTCACTGTGATGATGGGGGTTTGTACCCCATTGCCACAATGTTCAAGATGTGCTTCAGCTATGGGCCCCACACTTACCTTTTGGTCACTGTGATGATGGGGGTTTGAACCCCATTGCCACAATGTTCAGGATGTGCTTCAGCTATGGGCCCCACACTTACATTTTGGTCACTGTGATGATGGGGGTTTGAACCCCATTGCCACAATGTTCAAGATGTGCTTCAGCTATGGGCCCCACACTTACGCTTTTGGTCACTGTGATGATGGGGGTTTGAACCCCATTGCCACAATGTTCAGGATGTGCTTCAGCTATGGGCCCCACACTTACATTTTGGTCACTGTGATGATGGGGGTTTGAACCCCATTGCCACAATGTTCAAGATGTGCTTCAGCTATGGGCCCCACACTTACCTTTTGGTCACTGTGATGATGGGGGTTTGAACCCCATTGCCACAATGTTCAGGATGTGCTTCAGCTATGGGCCCCACACTTACATTTTGGTCACTGTGATGATGGGGGTTTGAACCCCATTGCCACAATGTTCAAGATGTGCTTCAGCTATGGGCCCCACACTTACCTTTTGGTCACTGTGATGATGGGGGTTTGTACCCCATTGCCACAATGTTCAAGATGTGCTTCAGCTATGGGCCCCACACTTACCTTTTGGTCACTGTGATGATGGGGGTTTGAACCCCATTGCCACAATATTCAGGATGTGCTTCAGCTATGGGCCCCACACTTACATTTTGGACACTGTGATGATGGGGGTTGGACCCCATTGCCACAGTGGTCATGGTCTGCTTGCATTGTGGGGGCCACACACATTTATGTGTGGCACATGTGATAGGGGGTCACATTGTATGTTCAAAGTCATGTTCAGATTTGTAGGCATTTGACACAGTCTACATACGCTTGTCATGGTGTTGGGGGGGATGTCTTTATGTTGCATTGTTTATGTTGGTGTGTGCTTGTTGTGTCATGTATTAGCCATCCTGTGAGTGGGGGTGGTAGTAGTGGTAGGCATCTGGCACCCCCTGGGTAAGGGTGGTAGTGGTGGTAGGCATCTGGCACACCCTGGGGAGGGGTGGTAGTAGTGGTAGGCATCTGGCACACCCTGGGTAGAGGTGGTAGTAGTGGTAGGCATCTGGCACCCCCTGGATAGAGGTGGGAGTAGTGACAGGCATCCAGCCCCCCATGGGTAGAGGTGGTAGTAGTGGTAGGCATCTGGCACACCCTGGGTAGAGGTGGTAGTAGTGGTAGGCATCTGGCACCCCCTGGATAGAGGTGGGAGTAGTGACAGGCATCCAGCCCCCCATGGGTAGAGGTGGTAGTAGTGGTAGGCATCTGGCACCCCCTGGGTAAGGGTGGTAGTAGTGGTAGGCATCTGGCACCCCCTGGGTAAGGGTGGTAGTAGTGGTAGGCATCTGGCACCCGCTGGGTAGAGGTGGGAGTAGTGACAGGCATCTGGCACCCCCTGGGTAAGGGTGGTAGTGGTGGTAGGCATCCAGCCCCCCATGGGTAGAGGTGGTAGTAGTGGGAGGCATCTGGCACCCCCTGGGTAAGGGTGGTAGTAGTGGTAGGCATCTGGCACCCCCTGGGTAGGGGTGGTAGTAGTGGTAGGCATCTGGCACCCCCTGGGGAGGGGTGGTAGTAGTGATAGGCATCTGGCACACCCTGGGTAGAGGTGGTAGTAGTGGTAGGCATCTGGCACCCCCTGGATAGAGGTGGGAGTAGTGACAGGTATCCAGCCCCCCATGGGTAGAGGTGGTAGTAGTGGTAGGCATCTGGCACACCCTGGGTAGAGGTGGTAGTAGTGGTAGGCATCTGGCACCCCCTGGATGGAGGTGGGAGTAGTGACAGGCATCCAGCCCCCCATGGGTAGAGGTGGTAGTAGTGGTAGGCATCTGGCACCCCCTGGGGAGGGGTGGTAGTAGTGGTAGGCATCTGGCACCCCCTGGGTAAGGGTGGTAGTAGTGGTAGGCATCTAGCACCCCGAGGGGAGGTGGTAGTAGTGGTAGGCATCTGGCACCCCCTGGATAGAGGTGGGAGTAGTGACAGGCATCCAGCCCCCCATGGGTAGAGGTGGTAGTAGTGGTAGGCATCTGGCACCCCTGGGTAGGGGTGGTAGTAGTGGTAGGCATCTGGCACCCCTGGGTAAGGGTGGTAGTAGTGGTAGGCATCTGGCACCCCCTGGGTAAGGGTGGTAGTAGTGGTAGGCATCTGGCACCCCTGGGTAGAGGTGGGAGTAGTGACAGGCATCCAGCCCCCATGGGTAGAGGTGGTAGTAGTGGTAGGCATCTGGCACCCCTGGGTAGGGGTGGTAGTAGTGGTAGGCATCTGGCACCCCCTGGGTAAGGGTGGTAGTAGTGGTAGGCATCTGGCACCCCCTGGGGAGGGGTGGTAGTAGTGGTAGGCATCTGGGACACCCTGGGTAGAGGTGGTAGTAGTGGTAGGCATCTGGCACCCCCTGGATAGAGGTGGGAGTAGTGACAGGCATCCAGCCCCCCATGGGTAGAGGTGGTAGTAGTGGTAGTAGTGGTAGGCATCTGGCACCCCCTGGGTAGGGGTGGTAGTAGTGGTAGGCATCCAGCCCCCTGGGTAAGGGTGGTAGTAGTGGTAGGCATCTGGCACCCCCTGGGGAGGGGTGGTAGTATTGGTAGGCATCTGGCACCCCCTGGATGGAGGTGGGAGTAGTGACAGGCATCCAGCCCCCCATGGGTAGAGGTGGTAGTAGTGGTAGGCATCTGGCACACCCTGGGTAGAGGTGGTAGTAGTGGTAGGCATCTGGCACCCCCTGGATAGAGGTGGGAGTAGTGACAGGCATCCAGCCCCCCATGGGTAGAGGTGGTAGTAGTGGTAGGCATCTGGCCCCCCATGGGTAGAGGTGGTAGTAGTGGGAGGCATCTGGCACCCCCTGGGTAAGGGTGGTAGTAGTGGTAGGCATCTGGCACCCCCTGGGTAGGGGTGGTAGTAGTGGTAGGCATCTGGCACCCCCTGGGGAGGGGTGGTAGTAGTGGTAGGCATCTGGCACACCCTGGGTAGAGGTGGTAGTAGTGGTAGGCATCTGGCACCCCCTGGATAGAGGTGGGAGTAGTGACAGGCATCCAGCCCCCCATGGGTAGAGGTGGTAGTAGTGGTAGGCATCTGGCACACCCTGGGTAGAGGTGGTAGTAGTGGTAGGCATCTGGCACTCCCTGGATGGAGGTGGGAGTAGTGACAGGCATCCAGCCCCCCATGGGTAGAGGTGGTAGTAGTGGTAGGCATCTGGCACCCCCTGGGGAGGGGTGGTAGTAGTGGTAGGCATCTGGCACCCCCTGGGTAAGGGTGGTAGTAGTGGTAGGCATCTAGCACCCCGAGGGGAGGGGTGGTAGTAGTGGTAGGCATCTGGCACCCCCTGGATAGAGGTGGGAGTAGTGACAGGCATCCAGCCCCCCATGGGTAGAGGTGGTAGTAGTGGTAGGCATCTGGCACCCCCTGGGTAGGGGTGGTAGTAGTGGTAGGCATCTGGCACCCCTGGGTAAGGGTGGTAGTAGTGGTAGGCATCTGGCACCCCTGGGTAAGGGTGGTAGTAGTGGTAGGCATCTGGCACCCCCTGGGTAGAGGTGGGAGTAGTGACAGGCATCCAGCCCCCATGGGTAGAGGTGGTAGTAGTGGTAGGCATCTGGCACCCCCTAGGTAGGGGTGGTAGTAGTGGTAGGCATCTGGCACCCCCTGGGTAAGGGTGGTAGTAGTGGTAGGCATCTGGCACCCCCTGGGGAGGGGTGGTAGTAGTGGTAGGCATCTGGGACACCCTGGGTAGAGGTGGTAGTAGTGGTAGGCATCTGGCACCCCCTGGATAGAGGTGGGAGTAGTGACAGGCATCCAGCCCCCATGGGTAGAGGTGGTAGTAGTGGTAGGCATCTGGCACCCCTGGGTAGGGGTGGTAGTAGTGGTAGGCATCCAGCCCCCTGGGTAAGGGTGGTAGTAGTGGTAGGCATCTGGCACCCCCTGGGGAGGGGTGGTAGTAGTGGTAGGCATCTGGCACCCCCTGGATAGAGGTGGGAGTAGTGACAGGCATCCAGCCCCCATGGGTAGAGGTGGTAGTAGTGGTAGGCATCTGGCACCCCCTGGGCAGGGGTGGTAGTAGTGGTAGGCATCTGGCACCCCTGGGTAAGGGTGGTAGTAGTGGTAGGCATCTGGCACCCCCTGGGTAAGGGTGGTAGTAGTGGTAGGCATCTGGCACCCCTGGGTAGAGGTGGGAGTAGTGACAGGCATCCAGCCCCCATGGGTAGAGGTGGTAGTAGTGGTAGGCATCTGGCACCCCCTGGGTAGGGGTGGTAGTAGTGGTAGGCATCTGGCACCCCTGGGGAGGGGTGGTAGTAGTGGTAGGCATCTGGCACCCCCTGGATGGAGGTGGGAGTAGTGACAGGCATCCAGCCCCCCATGGGTAGAGGTGGTAGTAGTGGTAGGCATCTGGCACACCCTGGGTAGAGGTGGTAGTAGTGGTAGGCATCTGGCACCCCCTGGATAGAGGTGGGAGTAGTGACAGGCATCCAGCCCCCATGGGTAGAGGTGGTAGTAGTGGTAGGCATCTGGCCCCCATGGGTAGAGGTGGTAGTAGTGGGAGGCATCTGGCACCCCCTGGGTAAGGGTGGTAGTAGTGGTAGGCATCTGGCACCCCCTGGGTAGGGGTGGTAGTAGTGGTAGGCATCTGGCACCCCCTGGGGAGGGGTGGTAGTAGTGGTAGGCATCTGGCACACCCTGGGTAGAGGTGGTAGTAGTGGTAGGCATCTGGCACCCCTGGATAGAGGTGGGAGTAGTGACAGGCATCCAGCCCCCATGGGTAGAGGTGGTAGTAGTGGTAGGCATCTGGCACACCCTGGGTAGAGGTGGTAGTAGTGGTAGGCATCTGGCACCCCTGGATGGAGGTGGGAGTAGTGACAGGCATCCAGCCCCCATGGGTAGAGGTGGTAGTAGTGGTAGGCATCTGGCACCCCCTGGGGAGGGGTGGTAGTAGTGGTAGGCATCTGGCACCCCTGGGTAAGGGTGGTATTAGTGGTAGGCATCTAGCACCCCGAGGGGAGGGGTGGTAGTAGTGGTAGGCATCTGGCACCCCTGGATAGAGGTGGGAGTAGTGACAGGCATCCAGCCCCCCATGGGTAGAGGTGGTAGTAGTGGTAGGCATCTGGCACCCCCTGGGTAGGGGTGGTAGTAGTGGTAGGCATCTGGCACCCCTGGGTAAGTGTGGTAGTAGTGGTAGGCATCTGGCACCCCTGGGTAAGGGTGGTAGTAGTGGTAGGCATCTGGCACCCCCTGGGTAGAGGTGGGAGTAGTGACAGGCATCCAGCCCCCCATGGGTAGAGGTGGTAGTAGTGGTAGGCATCTGGCACCCCTGGGTAGGGGTGGTAGTAGTGGTAGGCATCTGGCACCCCCTGGGTAAGGGTGGTAGTAGTGGTAGGCATCTGGCACCCCCTGGGGAGGGGTGGTAGTAGTGGTAGGCATCTGGGACACCCTGTGTAGAGGTGGTAGTAGTGGTAGGCATCTGGCACCCCCTGGATAGAGGTGGGAGTAGTGACAGGCATCCAGCCCCCCATGGGTAGAGGTGGTAGTAGTGGTAGGCATCTGGCACCCCCTGGGTAGGGGTGGTAGTAGTGGTAGGCATCCAGCCCCCTGGGTAAGGGTGGTAGTAGTGGTAGGCATCTGGCACCCCCTGGGGAGGGGTGGTAGTAGTGGTAGGCATCTGGCACCCCCTGGATAGAGGTGGGAGTAGTGACAGGCATCCAGCCCCCCATGGGTAGAGGTGGTAGTAGTGGTAGGCATCTGGCACCCCCTGGGCAGGGGTGGTAGTAGTGGTAGGCATCTGGCACCCCCTGGGTAAGGGTGGTAGTAGTGGTAGGTTTCTGGCACCCCCTGGGTAAGGGTGGTAGTAGTGGTAGGCATCTGGCCCCCCCTGGGGAGGGGTGGTAGTAGTGGTAGGCATCCGGCACCCCCTGGGTAGAGGTGGGAGTAGTGACAGGCATCTGGCACCCCCTGAGTAGGGGTGGTAGTGGTGGTGGGCATCCAGGCCCCTATGTGTATATGTGGTATTGGTGATGGCCATCCCGCCCCTATGGTGCTGCTGTTGCTGGTGTAAGTAATTTCTGCATCCCTCTGTGTGTGTGTGATATGTCGGGTACGTGTAGTTTGTTTTTGTGCTTGGTGTCTGACTTACCTTCTGCGCCGTACGCGTCCGTGCCTGTTCCGGTAGTAGATGTAGAATATTGGTAGGATCGGCACGATGGGATTCATAGTTGGTTCGTCTCGTTCGTCTTTCTCTTTGCTTTGCCTCGTCCTCGTCGCTGGCGTGTTCGTCTCGTAGCCGTGGATCGTGTTGTGGCGCGAATCGGAGCTTATGTGCGCCTCTCCCGGATGCTTTGACGTGCCGTGCGTAGCGACAGGTTCGGCGCGTACGGAAAGCGCATCGTACTTGTCCGGCCGGACGGGGCTGCATTTTGGCTTCCGTGCGACTCGATTCTGCGTTTACGGATCCGGCTCGGTCGGAGAACAGGACCTGGATTGGGTGAGTACGACTGGGTCGGAATCTATGCAGTTGTGCGCATCGTACTTGCTCGTTCGGAAGAATGTGCGAATCGGTCGGGAAACAGGCATTCGCCTGGCTTTTTTCCCGGCCGAATAGTGTTGGGTGCGCCTCCGACCGAGATCCGAATCGATCCCTAAGTCTGCCATTAGATTCTTTGAAAACATTTTCCTGAGAGAAGGTTTCCCCAAGTAACTGGTGTCAGATAATGGAGTCCAGTTTGTTTCAAAAGAAATTAGAGATTTTTTTAACAAAATTCAGCATCACTCATAAGAGCATTACGATTTATCACCCCCAAGCCAACGGTCAGCTAGAGAAAATGAATCGCACAGTGGTTGATTGTGTCAATGAGCAGTAAAGATAATATTAATATTTCCGAAGCTGTTGATAGCATGTTGTGGTCCCATTAACCCCATCCTAATAGGGTCACTGGTAAGTGCCCTTTCTATTTCATAAGAGGTTGCATGACTGCATTCAAAACAAGTCCAGCATGGTTAAGGAACTGGTGCCCTAAAATTGAACATCAACAAGTAATGGACATGTTATTTCACCCAAAGTTGAAAATCATTAACTTAAGTTAAAACATGGAAATGATTTGAAACTTAGGACCTCATTACGATGTCGGTCTGAGAGGCTCCGAATTGTATTCAAATTTTCCTAACCCGTGTCAGAACCCATGTTTCCGACCGACTCGGAAACATTTCCGACCGACCGATTACGATAGAAGGTAACCGTTCGGTCTTTCCGACTCGCTTCAGACTGGCATTCAGAGACTCCGAGTTGGTCGGAGACTAATCGTACAGGTCTATGGACCGTGTTTTCGACCAACATATTATGATGTCGGATTTGGACACCTTTTCGAATCGGTCTGTTCGACACGAAACGGATGTCAGAAACTGATTTTGGGGGCACATAGCAGGCCCCCCTTCACCTGGAGGCCTCCGGTTGGGGCCAATGGGGGTACCGATGGGACCCCTCTTTCCAGCCATGCACAGTGTGGCAGGCACCTAGGGGTGCCTGCGACAAGGTGCAAGGTTTTCCACAACCACCCCATTTTTCGATGGGAGCCTGTGTTGTCTGTCGGAACACAGGCTCCCATTGAAGTCAATGGGAGTCCGACCGAATGGTGTTCGGAAACATCGTAATCGGTCGGTCGGACTCGCCGAACCCGAGTCGGTCGGAACTGATTCTGACACGGAGCCAGTCGGAATGCTTTCCGACCAACATCGTAATGAGGCCCATAGTGTTAAAGAGGATAAAATAAATTCACATTGGTGGCTGGATTAGGATCAAAGAGCCTTAGCATGTACAGAAAGGGATGTCTTAATTCAGGACAGCTGTGAAAGTTGAGGCTGTGAGTGGGAACAACATTAGAATGAATGGCCACGAATGGTGGCATTTGAGTAGAGTTGTCAAGGTAACTAATGAACAGTTTCTTTTGGAGGGTGGGGGAAGAGAGGATTTGATGGTCCAATGGATACAGGATGGTTCCCAAAACATATCTCAAAGAGTCAAAAGCAACTTGGCCATCAGAAAGCAGTATAGTTTTGTGATGGTTAAATAGCTCCTGCCTTATATCTACATTCCATAATTGGATTCTGCCTTATATCTACATTCCATGTTGATTTTAGCAACTGCAATCAAACACGCTATTGCTATCTTCATTGTATTCATTTGAGAATATCTTACAATGTATATATGTCCACATAGTCGCATCAATTTTAAGTTATAGACAGTTTTTATTCTAGTGTATTACTTTATATTTAGTGAACTATCTATCTTTTTGTTCATAATGTGTCATGTTTTTGAAGAGAGGAAGATGTTGTGGTGATGTATCTTTAAGAACATTTCCCAATCTGGGCATTCTATACCTAATGCCCATGGAATATTGCTGTTTCGTCAGCTGTGAATGTTCCAGGCAGCTGAATAGGCATTTCAATACAGTACTATAACTCGAAAGCTGGAGGAGACTGCTGATGCATAAAAAGAATAATATGACTGCACAAAGTTGCAGAATGCGCATAACCTCGTACTGAAACCTGTGGTTACCACACATTCAGTGACATGTGCGAACTGCACAAACGATAAAGTAAAACTAAGCGATAAGTAGAGTGATACATTTTGAAAATTGGCAGTCTGGATGTACATTGTCTTGAAAGTGTAAATATTTTTGACAGGCCTGAAAAAGAGGATTTCCAGCAAGAAAAGACGTTGTTAGAATTGTCTTGTCGACGGTCGACGCCCAATAGCACAGTTGGGATGAGTGGGCCGAGGTGAAAGTTTATCAAATTTCTTGTTGCCAAAATTGTAATGAAACTCTTTCACACAGGAGAGTAGTAAAGAGCAGGTTTTATTCACCTTCTGCCCAGGCAGCACCAGTATCCAACTGCCTGAAGTATTCACAGTTGACCAAACAAGAACATTCCATGGGCATTAGGTGTAGGGTGTACAGATGTGGAAGTGTTCTTTAAAATGCATCACCACAAAGGCATCTACATGCAAAATGTTGATAAAATAAGAGTCATGTCTTAAACCAAGCTCTGGACTCAAAAATGCAAGACATGTACAGGAATCTTTTAAATGCTGCCATCTTTCCTTAAGTGAAAGAACTACCAAATCAAACATAAGACTTCCACACCATAACCCCTTGAGAGGGTAATTGCATGCTATAAATAGGTCTATTTTAATCCCCTTGTATTAGACACAAGAAAAAAGAACATCCAAACATTTACTACTGATCCAAATCTCAGAAGCAAAAGCAAAGAGGGATGAATGAATGAAAGGTATTTATTAAGCGTGAGCTAATGCCCGGAGGCGTCTTTGCGCTGTATAGACCAGTCAGAAAGATGAAACCTAAAAAGTTTCCTAGCTTGACACAAAGAACCAGGTTTTAAGAGATTTCCTAAAATCCTGTAAGCAGGGGGAAATTTTAAGTTCCCAAGCCAAAGAATTCCAGAACACAGCAGTCGTCCTGAAGAAAAGTTTTCCGCCCCATGTGGCTTTCCTTAAGGGAGCGACTACAAGACTTTTTGCCGTACTTGAGCGAAGAGACCTGCTCAGAATGTACCACCTGAGACGCTTTTTAAAATACGCTGGTCCATTCCCATAAAGGGTCCTGAGAGATGTGCATAGAGCTTTAAACTTAATCCGTTGTTTTACAGGAAGCCAGTGAAGTGCCCTTATGGCTCCCTTGGCTGAATCAAATCTAGACACTTTTAAAAGAAAATGTGCTGATGCATTCTGCAGGGTTTGAAGCTTTTTTAGGAGCCCTGCCGATATATTAAGATAAAGACTATTACAATAGTCAAGCCTTGTCAGAACTAATGAAATAACCACAGATTTCAAAAGTTCGAAATGCAGATATTTCTCAATTTTTTTAATCAGTCTCAGAGAGTAATAAGAGGCCGTAGTAACCTTGGAAATTTGGTCCTGCAACTTCAATTCATTATCAATCATTATCCCCAGATTTTTTGCCTTTGAGACCAGAGTAGGAAGTGATCCCAGTTCCGAAGCCCACCATATGTGGTCCAAAATGAGGGGTTGTTTCCAAACAGGATAATCTCCGTTTTGGAGGAGCTCAATTTTAGAGAGTTATTGCCCATCCATTTATCTACTTCGAACATACATTCCCTAAAGGAGTCCCCGGTATCGATAGTATTTTTAGCAAGTGACATGACAATCTGCGTGTCATCTGCGTAGGATGCCAAAGGCAGTGAGAAGGACTTAATAAGTTTGGCGAGTGGGGTAACATAAAGATTAAACAAGGTAGGGCTCAAGGATGAACCTTGTGGAACCCCAAATGGCAGATTATAAAATTGCGAAGTAATATCACCCACCGAAACTCTTTGCTGCCTATTAGTCAAAAATGATTAAAGAAGACTAAGTGCTGGGCCCCCAATTCCTAAATTCCGCAGACAGTCAACCAACACCAGGTGGTTGACCATATCAAAAGCAGCGGAGAGATCCAACAGCACCAGGGCCGCTTTCCCTCCTCTATCAAGAGTGGCTCTGATTTTTTCCATTGCTGCCACCAGTGCGGATTCGGTACTATGATGTTTTCTAAAACCAAACTGGGTATCATCTAGCAGGTGACTATTGTCAATATAAGCAGTTAATTGCTGATTAAGTACTTTTTCTGCCAGTTTTGCTGGGTAAGGGAGCCTAGAAATTGGCTGGTAGTTACTCAACTCTGTAGTATCAAGTTTTGATTTTTTTTAGAAGAGTGAGAACTGATGCTGACTTCCAGTGGTTGGGAAAACTCCCTGATTGCACATTACTGCCATGATATTAGCCGGTCGAAGTGCAAATGGTTCTGGTGCCATATGGAATATTTTAGATGGACACGGGTCATTAGGGGAACCTGATTTAATAGTGGGGATCAATTCTTTTATCAGATCTACTGAGGGTGGATCAAAACTGCTGAAATTAGTGCTCTCTGGCTCTGAGATGGGACACTGTGTTTTAACTGTAGAGGTTATGTTAGTAGTTGAGAACTGGTTAAAGATGTTCATAACCTTCTCTTGAAAGAAATATGCAATAGAGTCACAGAATTCTTGGTTATTAGTTGCTGCATTAAAAGTGTTCGGCACTGTGAGTTTTTTTTATTACCAATCATACTTCCCACCACTTCTTTGAAAAAAGAGGGGTACCTGACGCTACCCAATTTGAGAAAATCACTATGAATACATGTAGAATGCAATTTAAGGACTTTAAATAGCAGCACATTAACTCCACATCTGTGTACCTTGAAGATAAATATTGTCAAAGTACATAGATATAGAGGTAAGAACAGAATCAATACTTACCTATGTACACATACCTTCACAAAATAGTGTTAGTTGATATTGTAAATGCAATATTTTGGCAGGACAGTTTTAAAAACCTATACTGTGGTAGAACCTATTGGTAAGAACTAAAGGGTCAATCAGTTCAGAATGCAATCAACAGCTATTCAAAGGAAATGCAGACATAGTGAATGCTCTATCGGTAGCTCGAATAAATGTCAGCTCAATGGAGCAGCCTAATGGCATACAATGACTACAGGCAACTGTGAGGTGAACAATGGAGCAGCCCATGTGAATACAATGGTTAGATGTAGTCATGGTACACAGACTACAGGGTTTACCAAGGTATACAGAGGAGCAGGCAAAGGATATGTAGTGGTCACAGGCATGCCCCAGGTATTTAATGGTTACTGGTAGCCAGAGGAAGTATTCAACAAAGGCAATCTGGGAGTGACAAAAAAATAAAAGGAGCAAGCCAGAAGGTGCATTGTTTACAGGCTGCCAAGAAAGTTTCACTCAAAAATCTTCAGTGGTTAATGTTCTTTTTAGAGTAAGAATAAAGTGGGGTGCAGTCCCAATGAGGACAGTTTTATGTAGGGAGATAAATATTTTATTGTACAGATTTATATCAATCATTCCCAATAAATAATCATACAAGTAAAAAATAAAACCGCAACTGGAAATAACTAAAATTATCTACATTAAAAAAAAATTATTTCCCAGTAATCTTAAAACAAGCGGTAAATATTAAAGCAGTCTGTTACTCTCATATCGTTTCGAGATGATTATAAAACATTTTTATTTTAATTAAATAGGAAATAAAACAACTTGATTGTTGTGTGAAACAAAATAAAACAGTGCCTCTGACAGCTTTTTTGTTTGTAGCTTTAAAAATGGTTGGATATATTTTTTCTAAATATCAAATACTCTGTGGCAAATGCAAAGGCAAATGGTATGTTCAAGAGTTTCTTTTGCAAAATTACAGCGATGACATCAATGTATCTTTCTCTGTATCAATCCAGCAGGCCTCTGTTTATAAGATTGGGATGTAAAGCAGTCTGAATCTCAAATATAGTTTTTGTATGCCAGCATTAAGATTTGAAGCTAAATATAATTGTATGTGGAGGTAGTAGGTGTCTTGAACTAATATGTATTTTTGCATATAGTGGAAATTATTAAATCATTAATAAATAATGTGTCCTTTGTTTTCTTGTGAATTGATTGCTTGTGACTACATTTGTTGAGGTCTGATAAAGAAGTAAAAGAAGGCAGATTATGTTTGTGAAAGGTCGAAACAAGTGTTTTCAAAATTGGATTTCTGGTAAATTGATCTTTAGCTTAAATTTCAGAAAAAAATAGTTTTTTTCAGGCTGCCTTCAGCTGGCCTAATGCAGTCACAGATGTAATTCAAGAGAGCAATACCGTGTAAAGCATTTAAGGAAGTGAATCCAAATTCTAATCTAATGCACAAACGTGGAGTTAATTGTCTTAGATTAAATATAAAACAGATGTTTTTGATGAGAATTGAGTCCAGATGGGTCAACATTTTGGGTTCAGAACTAACAAGCCATATATTAGGATCAAGTTCAATTTAGTACTGATGGCAGAAATTGTTTGGTGCATGTCTCTTCCTCCATAAATGTTAGAAAAGTGTTTTAGTTCCTTTGTTCTCTCAGTCCATTTGTTCTCTATGTTTCGTAAGTGGTTGTACTACTTTAGTCGTCTATCAAAAATTATTCTGATGTAAAGGAAAGAGTCAACTTGCTCAATATTTGAATTGTTTGTTGTCCATTTAAATTGTTTGGGAGTTCCACAAACATTTATTATTTTGGTTTTAGTGATATTTACTGTGAGACCATTACTCCGATTGAATTAATCAATACAATTCAGTTGATACTGAAGACCTTCATGTGTTTTTGAGATAATAATGAGGTCACTGGCCTAGGCTAAATGACATATTTTTTTTGTTGACCAAATTTCAGTGGAAAACCTGACCAGGAATCAAGATAGTTTAAGAGGTCAGCTATATAAAAGTAGAATAGTTGGAGAGCTAATGTAAATACTTGTTTAAAAACATTTTCTGTTGGAATACAGGGAGTTAAACCAGGACCATTGGTTAGTTTCACTTGTACCTAAGTTCCTTTATGTAGTTCTATTGACAAATATAACAAGTTGTTTTCAATACCATAGCTCATTAATGTTTTCCAAAGACTCTTTGTATCAATTTTAGTAAATGCCTTTGAATAGTCCATGAAACAGGCAAAAAAAGTATTCTCCTTATTTCTCCTTGTCTTTTATGATAGTATAAAGTGCCATTATATTATCCAGGGTCAAACGAGCAGGGCTGAATCCAGTTTGGGCATATTGTATTAGATTTTTACTTTCTGCCTATCCCACTCATTTTTCTGTACAAATTTAGCAAATATGTTGCAGTCTGCGTCCAGGAGAGGTAGTAATCGATACTTGTTTGGTTCACTCCTAAGACCTTTTTTATAGAGCAATTGAAGAACTGAACCGTTTGAAGTTTTTAGGAACTTGTCCTGTCTCCAATATGTTTGTAAACAGTTGTGCTAGCAGTTTAATCTAATATATAGGATTTTGCTTGAAAACAATTATTGGGATTCCATTTGGGCCAGGTGGACTTGATAACCTGCAGCTTTTCATTATTGAACTTATTTCCAAAGGGGTCACCAAATAGTTTTGGGCAAGTATTGTCTTTATTTCAAGATTAGGAGTTAGGCTTGATGAACAGAGATAGCTTATATATAATTTCCACTTTTCAAAATAAATATTGTAATCTCAAATAGACTTATGTGTTAGAGAACACTCATCAATTAGCATCCAACATTTCTTGGAGTCATTTGTTTTTATATCTTCATGTATCATTATCCAAAGGTCCTCTTGCTCACTTCTTAAAATCGAGGCAACAGAAATTTAAAATTCTAGCTTCTTTTGTCTGATATTTTAATCTCGATCAGAATAGTGATATTTTTTGAAGCGATCTTATTTGCTTCCTGTAATGTTCTTTCTTTATTAAGATCTGTACATCATATTTATTCAATTTTGTCCAGTGTCGATTGATTAGCTATTTCTTTCCTCTTGCTAGTGTTAAAAAGTGAAAAACTTAATATAGAACCTGCTTCCAAGCAGGAATACTAATAGTTTCTTCCAATTCCCCAATATCAGAAAGATTAAATCAGCAATTAAGGACGGGTTGATCACAGATATGAGTTAGCTTATGAAGGGAACTTGTAAACCAGTCTATTAATTTAATATTCATAAAACAATACTCCTGTTTGATAGATTAGAGCAGAGTTATACCTTCTACTACCTAGGCCAAACTAATATGTTGAGGATTATGGCCTCATTTTTTCTTTTTTATTATTTTGAAAACATTGCATAAAGAAAATCCTGCCACATATAAAAATGTAAAATCGAAGTGAAATGTGATATTATTTAAAATAAAAATTACATATGTTGGACAATCATGTATGAACCGTCCATTTAATGATCCCACTCGCAGGTCATTAAGGAATTTATAAAAACAAATTCCATTTGATTTGGGTAGTTTTTCATTAATCTGAACAGGTGGAATGTTATAATATAGGTCAATATAGCTGTTTCCTGGGCGTTTAGATGAATTTAACAGCAAACTTTCAATAACTTTGCTGATTATAATGATTTTAGTATGAGAAAAAGAATCAATTATGTTCTCTGATCCATTCAATGTAGAAGTGATGGCTTCTCTGTCAGAATTCAATCTTGGAGGAAAATATATATTAATGATTGATAGTGATATTTATCACTGGTTTTAGGAGAGTCATAAGAAAGTGAGGAGAGATAACTTCTATGGCAGTTCCTTCCAGGTCTCTTTAATTGTTCACTAGTGTTAAGAGCCCATCGCTTGGCCTGCACTTGGGATTTTTCCTGACTGGCTTTTCATATACGGTGCAGTTGTTTAACGAAATACCGGAAGTACACCCTGAATCTTAGAAACACATTTATTTTCATATTCATTTAGGAAATGTCTTAAATTGTTGCCTGTTGATCTTAATTGTCTATCTATCCCCGCTATGTTCCATGAACAAATCAAGATATTCTTTCAAGAGGGGATTGACTCCATATTTTAGCGTTAAGAGTACTGCACTAACTATTAATTGAACAAGATTTTATTACTATAATTTTGCATGAAAGGTTCCTTATCCTGTGAAGGATTGTTCACCTGTCTATTTTTCATTCCATTTATTCTAACTATGATTTTCAAGGTGTCGATTTAATTGCTGGGCATATCTGGGCCCTTGAAATGGCTTTTTTTTCTAAGTTTTGAAGCATGCTTTTTTAAAAGTCATACATTTCTGGATAATTTGGTAAAGTTAGTATATTGATGATTTCACCCCATTCTCTGGCACAGATGTTTTGGTACCATTTGTCTAATGACCAAGTTGTGCGAGTGAATTATTTTTCACTGTTCTTTGCTAGAATAAATTTTAGTGCAATCAGGTCTTTTGATGATAGATCTTTAAACTCTGGAAACTGTTTAAGTATTTTTATTATATTTTGTTGGTTTAAAATGTCACTAATTCCTTCAGATTGAAATGCTGGCAAAAAGTCCCTTTTACAGCCTTCAGTATTGTCTTTACGCTGACGATTGAATACAGATGGTTCTTGCCAACTATCATTTTGTTGAATCCCCTGCAATTCTTTTTCTACTGACTAGGTCGGTGGATTTATTATATCTAATTCATGTAGGTATTGGTGGATGACTTGGTTTAAACAAGTGCATTGATTATTGGGAAGCTACAAGCCAATTGATATTCCGTAATAACTGGCATGAGGCCAGTAGTATGAGGACCTTCGAGAGTTATCGGATGGTGTTGTCTAGAGGTTATCGTATTAAGACGTATGCTTCAAGAAGTTTCAGAGACTGCCTGTTGGTGATGTTCTTTGGTTAAGAAGAGGGATTTCGCAATATTGTTGAATCCTTCTGCTAAACCATGGGCCAATTCATTCTAAGGTTCTCAATCAATGGTTATAATGGCTAAATGCCTATATATTAGGTAGTTTTAGCTACTGGACTGACCAATATGTTAATGCTGTTCTCTCTGCTATCAAAATGCCAGACCCTGAGGGGTCACCTGCTGTACCTCCCTCTATACTTGGAGCTGTCTCGTTAGAGCAAGGGATGAGAACCGTTGTAGTGGAATCGATGGAGCCTAGCACACAGGTAGTATTGCCTTCATCGACATTCAGACCTTCATGGGCTACCTCTGACATTTTTGATGGATCACATTTTGACAGAAGATTTATTTGTTGCAAGATGGAAAATACATTCTTTGTTGTTTTATTTTGGTTAGTTAGTAACAGATTCTTATTTTTGTTTAATTTCTTGTTCATTTTCTCAACTTTTTCATTCCCTTTATACTGATATAGGGCTAAAAATCCTCCTCTGTTCCTGTCACAAGGTGACTGCTTTCAGTCACCAGCTGTTCCCTTGTTTTCAGCAAAAATGTCCTTTAGGATTTTGTAAGAAATTGGGCTATTAGTTGAGGGGGTGGGTAAGACCAATTCAAGTGATGAACACAATCATTGTCAGTGTGCACCACTAAAGACACTAAATAGACCTGTACATAACCCTCTGTAGCGTGGCACAAAAGCAATCAGGCTTAACTTAGAGGCATTGTGTAAAGTATTTAAGCAGCACACAAAAAGTAATAAAGTGAAACCACAACACAAAGAAAATCCCAAACCAATTTAGAAAGATAGGGTACATTTAAACCATAAAATTATGCCAACATAACAAAAACCCAATAAGTAGAACCAGAGTTTTCAATTTTTAAAGTTGTAGGTGAAAATAACACCAAGAAGCACAAAGCACTACTCTCACCAATTTGGTCGCGCTCGATTGGGTCAAAGTCATAGTCATAGTTAAATCATCTTTATACGCCTAATAATAGCCATTAAGATGTGAACAATTTCATACAAAATTTCATGATAAAAAATATATACAATGACTAGAAAAAAATGGTAAAATATTTAATTTCCACCTCAAGATACCTTAATAAATAAATAAATGAATACATTAAAAGTGAAAGTATCTTGCTATCTGTCAATTGATCGGTGAACATCTGGACAATACAAAGCAGAGTGAAAAATGCCTTGTGCAAAAATGTTATTACACTTCAATATAGGCCTATAGAAAAAAATACAACAGGCCGAAAATAAATAAATGATAGATCAGCAATAGACAATGAACCAGCAACTTTTGACCATCAGCTATAATTAGTCGCTTGTTTCATATATCTTTCTTATCATTCAAGCGCATCTTTTATAGTTTAGGACGACGTAGCAGATGTGGGGACTATCAAGCTACTGTAGGCGGATAAGAGCTTCTTTATGGTGTCTAATGCCAGTTTCACGCAAAAGGTTTCTGGTGTAAGGTTTACAAACAGCAGAACAGAATAAAGTAAACAGTGCTTTGTGCAAATATGTTGTTGCATGGGCACTGAAGGAGTGTTGAAAACCAAGATCCCTGGATAGGAAATGCACTAAAAAGTGAATAGTATTGAATCTAAAATGAGTGAGAAGTTATATCTGGTAAGAATTACTAATATCAACAAGGTGGACCTGGGAAATGTCAGGAGGTGGGATGGGCTATGCACACTACATATCTGTGCATACTGCAACTTCATTTTTACAAAGTTCATGGTTGAAGGAAAGGTATGAGTTTTTGACTAGATCCCTCATGCTGATACTTATTGAGTACAGGTTTATAAAAAAAAACTCCTGAACTACTAGAGTTATAAATGTTCTTTTGATGTAAGCTAGCCATGGGGTTGGAAAGCACATTATCTAATTCCAAACAATAAGAAATAATGACTCTAGTCAATATAGCATCAGGTTTACTCTACACCTTCAATGATAGTAACAACAGACTAAGGGCCTGATTTAGATTTCAGTGAATGGGTTACTCCGTCACAATGGTGACGGATATCCAGTCCACCAAAATATAAATCCCATAATATCCTATACAATATATATTTCAGCGGACTGGATATCCGTCACCGTTGTGACGGAGTAACCCATCCGCCAAAATCTAAATCAGGTCCTAAGTTTAATACGATCTTCTGTGTACCCTAAATCGACCTCAGTACACCACATAAAAGTAGAGATAGATTGTGAAACTGAAGCAATTGTCAGAGAAAATTATTTTTTACTTGCTGTAACTATACACGTCGGCATACCCCTAGACCCCATCACCATAGGCGCCTATTGCTAGACATTTGCTTTTAAAAATATGCAATAACGCCTTCATAGGTTTATGACTTAGTCTTGAGGAAAATTGTAAAATAACCTTTACTGACTTTTGAAGTTCAGGAACCCTTAAATTAAACATGTATTTCCAGTATGAGTCAGCATCAAAGGGAATGCCCGGGTAAGTAAAATGCTGGATTTTAGCCACCTCAGTCCTCTCGCTAAAAAATTATTTGCTTTAGTGTTCTTAAGCCCACACGTCAATATAAAAGATTTAGAGGAATTTGTCTGCAGCCCCAGGTCAGACATAAAAAAAATTAAAAGCATCTAGGAGCATGTGAAGGCTGTTGGCAGTTTTAGTTATAAGCACGGCATCATCCGTGTATTATAGTACCGGTATTGGGTGCTCGGCTGCTAGGGGCATGTCTTTCCTTGCCTTTATTAAAATATTAGACAAAATGAAAAATAAAAAGAGGGCCATAAAACAGCATTGGGGCACCCCTGTGACAGGATTAATACTTGGTGTGAGCCCTTGGCTCCCCCCTGTGACAGAATTAGTACTTGGTGTGAGCTTGCAATTGATCCCAAACAGCACTTTTGTCAAGGTATGCCAATGTAGGTGACAACGTTAATAAATCAGTGCTTTTGAAAGCCCATTCCTTCCATTATATTCCACAGCCTAGAGTGATGGACTATGTCAAAGGCACAGGAGACGTCCATGAAGGCCAGATGAATGGCCCCTCTCCTGGAACCAAAATACAAATATTTAGCATTGTGGGCCATTCAATGTCGTACTAGTATACATTTCTAGTCAATGTATCAATTGTCTATGCTCTACTTTTCTTAACCCCACTGCTTAGAAGTCAGAGATAATCCAAACACTGATGAACAAAAATGAAAAGGATCATATTCTTTCTGAAAATATATAACTTGATTCCAAGTACAATAGGACACTGCAATCAATCACTGCAATCAATCACATCCAATGATATTCATCGGGGAGTCTTGTTCGTCTATTTCAAATTCCACTTTATTGAAGTTTATTACATATGCACATCAGCCCAGCCTTCGCGTTTCGCAGGACTTCATCAGGGCTGTAAAATTTAAAAACACAAATAAGCCTATATAAATTATATATACATACATTACATAATGTACATTACACCCAATCAACAGTACTTCACAATGTTTATAAACACCAAACACAAGACTCCCTACCTATATACATTCTAGTTTAAATAAAACAACTGGTTTGTCTTCATTTTAAATATATTAATATTTTAGCCATCTAATTGCATTTATCAGTCTATATATGACAGGTTTCACATTGCTTGTCAACACTCACAATTAACCGATATTTACACCGATAATTCTTGCTCAAATACTAAGAATTAAAGGCCACTCACTTGGATTTATCCTTAAAAAAAGCATAGTGACTTCATATAGGAGAAATAAAAGGGGAACGGAGTCCCATAAAAGTTCCAATTCCAATTTGTAGAATGGTGTAGTACCCTCTGGTATGATCTACAATACGGAGCAATCAAAATCACTAATATGCAAATATCACATGTATTCCACTAGTGTAATATATAAGATACACATTTGTGTTATTAAGAGATGCCCTATGACTACCACCAGACACTCTCCCAATTTTTTAAACTTAGTATAGGACCAGTGTGTGGACCGATCTCAAGTGGTTCCTCCAAACCATTAAATTATGTCATCCAAAAAGCCAATGGTTTATATATTGAACTCAGGTTGTCAACCTCCATCATTGTATTAAAAGCCAGAGTCATAATAGACTATTATTCCTATGCTCAAGAGTCCACATCTTTCACAAAACTGCTTTCCAAAAATTTAAGCAGGCTTATTTTTTCCAATTTTTAATCACTTTTTCCCAGACAATCAACTAAATTGCCCATTAATCAAGAATCAAAAAACAGTTTTTGTTTATAATGGAACCACACTACACCAATTTAATCCAACTTTCCCGTAATGCAAATGTGTAATTACTAAAATGACAAGAGCTCTGCCATATACTCACCAGCCTCGTCCGAGTCAGAGTTGTAAATCACAAGCAAACGATCTGTATTCTTTTGCCCTTCGCAGTTCTTACAATTTAAACCATTTATCAACCAATCCCATCTCGGTTAACAAACCGGATCTAAGTATCTTCTTCCGGCAAGTTAACCAACCTTTATTGTTCACCGTACCAAATCCACGTATATATAATTGAACAAATGCAAATCTTTGAAGGCGACTCTCTCTTTGGTCCGTTCCTTACTCGGACCAATCAACAGCTTTCAATATCCTACAGCTTATGTCACGTCGCCTGCGGTGCTGACTTGCCTTTCCTATTGTGTTAAAACCTTATAAATCTTACGATTCATCAATCCAAACGTAACAAATATAAATCGTTCTATGCGATAATACATGGCCTGCTTATCAGACCCATAAATATAACAATATCCTGCTTCACTCATAGTCATCTACCCATTTATTCCTTGTGGGCTCATACCGAGGTTTTGTCTTTGGTCCGGTTCCCCAACCACCAAAAACAACTTGTGTTAACCTAATACACACCCATAGTCTATTACACCAAATCTTGTCCTTCCCGTTCGGTTCTCTCTCTGGTCCTCACAATCTGTCGACCAATGAGAGGATGGTATTCTTGTCTAGTTTTGAATACAGTGCTCGGGCAATAGTTTGTGTCAAAAAATATTATCAATTGTATTGTATTGTGATTTTATTGTAATTGCATTTATATAGCTTACCACCCCTAACGAGGCGTCAAAGCGCTTTTTTGGCGAGTAGCACGCTTCCCGGGAACCCATAAAGGATTAGTGGTGAATTAGTGTAGTGAAAATATGAAAGTAATTTGATTGGTGGATATGTTAGTCAGTTATTTGGATTGAGAAGGATAGTGGAGGGATAGATAAGGGAAAAAAGGTTTGCACTTATATAGCGCTTGCTACCCCTGATGGGAGGTTGAAGTGTTTTTTCAGCGAGTAACATGCTACTCTGGAACCCATACAGTGTTAGTGGTGAATTAGTATAGTGAAATATGAAAGTAATTTGAGTGGTGGATATGTTAGTCAATTATTTGGATTGAGAAGGAGAACAAAGAGGTAGAAGAGGTAAAAAGGTTTGCATTTATATAGTGCTTGCTACCCCTGATGGGGTATTGAAGTGGTTTTTTGGCGAGTAGCATGCTACTCCGGAACGCATAAAGGATCAGTTGTGAATGAGTATAGTGAAATATGAAATTAATTTGAGTGGTGGACATGTTAGTCTGTTATTTGGATTGAAAAGAATAGTGTAGGGATAGTAAGGAAGGATTTAGAATTGTATTTATTTATTTTTGTTTGTTTTGTAGCTCATAGCAGTAGGAGAAGGCTTGGGATGAGTAAAAGGGAGGTGGAGGGGGATGAGTAAAAGGGAGGGGGAGGAATCAGAGGCAGGGTTTAGAAAGGCTTGCTTTGGGGGATCCAAATAGTAAAAAGAGGTATGAGATGATGCAAGGAGGGGTGGAGTTGGGAAGAGTCTCAAAAGGGTTATTTTAGGGATCATAGTAATGGTATGGGGTTTGGAATGAATGAGAGAGTAGAGGTAATGGATACATTGATAGAGGTATAGGGTGACAAATAGGCTAGTGCATTGGAAAGAGTAGTGAAAAGAGGTTTGAGATGAGTCAGAGAGTTGAGCTAAAGGATATATTGAGAGTGGTATAGGGTGAAAAATAGATTAGCGCATTGGATATGCTGAATTAGAAGAAAAGTAATAAATAGGTAAAAGTAATAAATATATAGATTCAAAAGTAATAAAGATATAAATCAATAAGTACATGGAAGGTATATAGATGCATAAAGGAAGGTAGTGTATGTAGATTAAAGATGCATTAATTAAACTCTGGCTTTCAAGTGTTGTTGTACTTTACATTTAATTTTATAAAACTTTATTTCGGTCATAGACCATAAAAGTGTAAATGCAGTAAATTTCTTTCATACAGAACGATTTTAGAAACCAATCAGAATGCATTAATAACCTGTTAAAAAATATCTATGGAGGCCTAATCTAAAACTCATTAGGGAAGTTGATTAAATGTATATATGGATCCCAGTCAACAAAAGCCTTTGCCTATTCCAAAATGGAGGACATGACTCGCTAAGCTGGCTAGGTTCTAGAGTTAATTGAACACTCAAGGCCGATTAGATATTGTCAAATAAGCATAAAACATAATCAGCTGGGTTGCTTAAAAAACATTATAAAAACTATTTAGGGAAAAAAAAACATATACAATAGTCTCACATTTTCAGCAAAATCCTTCTATTTGTCCACATATGTCCCAAAAACTTTGCAACAGAGCAAACAATCGCCGGACTGGGGTCTGATCTTAGGATACAGAGGGCTTTGTCGTGGCAATGTGTGCCAAATTGCTTGCAAATTGGCCTCAGCCATCTTCCTCTCGGACAGGAGTACTTGGGACAGACAAAAAATACATGGGCAATAGACTATATTGCAGAAGTACAGCTGGGGCGAGACTGAAAGATAATGGATGGCTGCCGCCAGGAATCAGTAAACAAGTTCAAAGAGAGGGAACCAAACCTAAACTGCATGTAGAGTTTCCTGTCCTGGGGTATGGTAATATTTTCTAAGTATTGTTCATATGAACCAATAATTTTAAAATTCATGAACTCCGTGGTTAGGCGACCCCACGATGAGCTAGTAAGTGAGCCCTGCGCTACACAATCCCAATAGTGCTTCTTGATTGCATCTTTGCTAGGGAGCAATGATGGATCCTTGACATCCCAGTAACCCTCTAATCCTATTGCGCTTAGCAGGGATTTCACACTACGGATCCAACCTATCTTCTTGAGATGGTCAAGTGCGCTAACTTCCTTAAGGGCAGCAGCGTAGGGGAGCAACTCAGGGGTGGACCTTATGCGCCGCCAAAACAGCAGGGGGCGTAGTTTCACCTTCTCAGAGATAGAGGCTCTACCAAAGTCCAGCCTACACGGATGAAGTGGGGTGTTCTGTGGTAGCGAAACCAGGGACCTGAGAAATGTATTCTCTGAATTCAAAAGGGCATCCATCTTTTCAAAACCCCACAGTTCGGCTCCATAGAGAGCGGAGCCTACAGCTTTGGCATCATAAATCTGGAGTGGGGCTGCCACCGGTTTGCTAAAGGAGCTGCTGTGTTCTTTAATCAAGGCCCCTACTGTTTACCCGTGCATAAGGGTCTGCTTAACTACATGTGGCTTCCATGACATGTCTTCTGAGATAGTGATGCTCAGGTAGTCAAACATGCTCATCCTCTCCAAGGGAACCCCTCCTAATGTTAGTTTACCTCTAAATGACTTGTGAGGATTAAGCAATAAAGCTTTGTCTTAGTGGTGTTAACCTCTAAACCACCAAAATCGCAGAAAGTTTTAAAACGATTTAAGAACAGTTGGAGACCACCTGGTGTTTTTGATACTAACAAAGTATCATTCGGAACAGTAAGGTTACCACTCCCCCCCCCAAGGTTGGGGCATCCGCAGGGACCTCAGAAAGAAACTGAACAACGCCATTCATGAAGAGAGAAAAAAATGTAGGTGCCAAAACACAGCCCTGACGTACCCCCCCCTTTTGATTTCTATTGGGTCGGTAAGCTGGCCTTGGCAACCCCAGCGAACCCTAGCAAAGTTTGCCTCATAGAGGCGAACGATGAATGATAAAATCTCCAGTGGGAGGCCCATATCGTTGAAGACGTGTCAGAGCTTGTTCATAGGGACGAGATCGAAGGCAGGCTTTAGGTCGAAGAAGGCTACATAGAGGCTCCCGCGGCCAATGACCACAGTCTTCCAAGTAAGGAGAAGAAAGCAAAACACCTGGTCAATAGTGCTCATTTTTTGCCTGAAACCAGCTTGGAATGGAGTCAGGATGTTATGTTCTCTCATCCAGCCCTGTACCTTTAGGAGGAGTGCACGAGCAAACACCTTTTGAATACAGTCTATAAGACTGATAGGTCTACAATTGCTGGGTAAGGATCTATCTCCTTTCTTGAACACCAGGATCACCTCTGCTCCCTTCCAGGAGATGGGTATTTGGGCCCCCTCGGCTATTGCATTAGCAAGGGCCAGAATGTAGTTTTGACCAGATCTCACTGTTGTGTGCAAATATGTCACCTGGGATGCCTTCAGGTCCGGGAGCTTTAGCCTTTACAATGGAATTAATGCAAGTCTTGATTTCATTTTTAGAAAAGAAGTCTGTTGCTGTAACGAGGGCAAGTCCATGGGGGGCATCTTCTGCTTCCGGCACACTGGGCCCAGAATGTAATCTAGAAAAGAGGTCATGCCATGGGGTAATAGCAATATTGTTAGTAGGAGGCGAAGGCCTATTGGCATCCCACCTAGTAACTAGTAGGAGCCAGAACTTCTGAGAATCCTTCCTATTGCAGGCCTCCCTAATCAGCATCCATCTGTCTTCGTCCTACTCCATCTTTTGTGCTAACTTGTACAACCTCCTCAATTCCCTCACATGAGCTAGGTTATTTGCTCTAATTGCCTGGGCTAGTTGTCGTCTAAGGACTCTACACTCCTTATTTAACCAGGCAAACTGAGATCTAAACTTCAGGCTGGGTTTGCAGGGGCGCGTTGGGTCAGTAAAGTATATGGCTAACTGCTCAAAGAGACCGTTGTGGCTTTGGATCTCTGCTGTGCTTGTCAGCAGGTTCTGCTTGATAGATTCGAGCTTGTCCTCATCCAAAGCCACCTGGGGCCATTTAAGTTGTCGATTATCGTTGGTTGGGAGTAGCTCTTTTGAGGGCGAAAAGTGTTACAGCAAACAAATGATGGACGGAATGCTGACAATGCAAACATTCTCCCCCAGTCAAAAGATCTGGGTTAAATCCATCGTTCTTTTGCCCACTACGCCACCCCAGTTTGGACCCAGCCATATGCAAATCAGTCTTGACCTTGTGCCCCATGGGAACAGTCCAGACCGAATTGCCAGGCCAGGTCCTCCCTGGACCGGAAACAAGCATACTGGGACCAGTTTCAGGGTATGTCACCCTTCTTCAGCCAGGCTAGCTTGAATCCAGTGGCACAGTGAGCAAGGGACCCACGTCTGGGCATACCCATCCCACTTAGGGCGAAAAGTGTTACAGCAAACAAATGATGGACGGAATGCTGACAATGCAAACATTCTCCCCCAGTCAAAAGATCTGGGTTAAATCCATCGTTCTTTTGCCCACTACGCCACCCCACTTTGGACCCAGCCATATGCAAATCAGTCTTGACCCTGTGCCCCATGGGAACAGTCCAGACCGAACTGCCAGGCCAGGTCCTCCCTGGACCGGAAACAAGCATCCTGGGACTGGTTTCAGGGAATGTCACCCTTCTTCAGCCAGGCTAGCTTGAATCCAGTGGCACAGTGAGCAAGGGACCCACGTCTGGGCATACCCATCCCACTTAGGGCAAAAAGTGTTACAGCAAACAAATGATGGACGGAATGCTGACAATGCAAACATTCTCCCCCAGTCAAAAGATCTGGGTTAAATCCATTGTTCTTTTGCCCACTATGCCACCCCAGTTTGGACCAAGCCATATGCAAATCAGTCTTGACCCTGTGCCCCATGGGAACAGTCCAGAACGAACTGCCAGGCCAGGTCCTCCCTGGACCAGAAACAAGCATCCTGGAACCGGTTTCAGGGTATGTCACCCTTCTTCAGCCAGGCTAGCTTGAATCCAGTGGCACAGTGAGCAAGGGACCCATGTCTGGGCATACCCATCCCACTTAGGGCGAAAACTGTTACAGCAAACAAATGATGGACGGAATGCTGACAATGCAAACATTCTCCCCCAGTCAAAAGATCTGGGTTAAATCCATCGTTCTTTTGCCCACTACGCCACCCCAGTTTGGACCCAGCCATATGCAAATCAGTCTTGACCCTGTGCCCCATGGGAACAGTCCAGACCGAACTGCCAGGCCAGGTCCTCCCTGGACCAGAAACAAGCATCCTGGGACCGGTTTCAGGGTATGTCACCCTTCTTCAGCCAGGCTAGCTTGAATCCAGTGGCACAGTCAGCAAGGGACCCACGTCTGGGCATACCCATCCCACTTAGGGCAAAAAGTGTTACAGCAAACAAATGATGGACGGAATGCTGAGAATGCAAACATTCTCCCCCAGTCAAAAGATCTGGGTTAAATCCATCGTTCTTTTGCCCACTACGCCACACCAGTTTGGACCCAGCCATATGCAAATCAGTCTTGACCCTGTGCCCCATGGGAACAGTCCAGACCGAACTGCCAGGCCAGGTCCTCCCTGGACCGGAAACAAGCATCCTGGGACCGGTTTCAGGGTATGTCACCCTTCTTCAGCCAGGCTAGCTTGAATTCAGTGGCACAGTGAGCAAGGGACCAACGTCTGGCGATACCCATCCCACTTAGGGCAAAAAGTGTTACAGCAAACAAATGATGGACGGAATGCTGACAATGCAAACATTTTCCCCCAGTCAAAATATCTGGGTTAAATCCATCGTTCTTTTGCCCACTACGCCACCCCAGTTTGGACCCAGCCATATGCAAATCAGTCTTGACCCTGTGCCCCATGGGAACAGTCCAGACCGAACTGCCAGGCCAGGTCCTCCCTGGAGCGGAAACAAGCATCCTGGGACCGGTTTCAGGGTATGTCATTCTTCAGCCAGGCTAGCTTGAATCCAGTGGCGCAGTGAGCAAGGGACCCACGTCTGGGCATTCCCATCCCACTTAGGGCAAAAAGTGTTACAGCAAACAAATGATGGACGGAATGCTGACAATGCAAACATTCTCCCCCAGTCAAAAGATCTTGGTTAAATCCATCGTTCTTTTGCCCACTACGCCACCCCAGTTTGGACCTAGCCATATGCAAATCAGTCTTGACCCTGTGCCCCATGGGAACAGTCCAGACCGAACTGCCAGGCCAGGTCCTCCCTGGACCGGAAACAAGCATCCTGGGAACGGTTTCAGGGCATGTCACCCTTCTTCAGCCAGGCTAGCTTGAATCCAGTGGCACAGTGAGCAAGGGACCCACGTCTGGGCATACCCATCCCACTTAGGGCAAAAAGTGTTACAGCAAACAAATGATGGACGGAATGCTGACAATGCAAACATTCTCCCCCAGTCAAAAGATATGGGTTAAATCCATCGTTCTTTTGCCCACTACGCCACCCCAGTTTGGACCCGGCCATATGCAAATCAGTCTTGACCCTGTGCCCCATGGGAACAGTCCAGACCGAACTGTCAGGCCAGGTCCTCCCTGGACCGGAAACAAGCATCCTGGGACCGGTTTCAGGGTATGTCACCCTTCTTCAGCCAGGCTAGCTTGAATCCAGGGGCACAGTGAGCAAGGGACCCACGTCTGGGCATACCCATCCCACTTAGGGAAAAAAGTGTTACAGCAAACAAATGATGGACGGAATGCTGACAATGCAAACATTCTCCCCCAGTCAAAAGATCTGGGTTAAATCCATCGTTCTTTTGCCCACTACGCCACCCCAGTTTGGACCCAGCCATATGCAAATCAGTCTTGACCCTATGCCCCATGGGAACAGTCCAGAACGAACTGCCAGGCCACGTCCTCCCTGGACCGGAAACAAGCATCCTGGGACCAGTTTCAGGGTATGTTACCCTTCTTCAGCCAGGCTAGCTTGAATCCAGTGGCACAGTGAGCAAGGGACCCACGTCTGGGCATACCCATCCCACTTAGGGCGAAAAGTGTTACAGCAAACAAATGATGGACGGAATGCTGACAATGCAAACATTCTCCCCCAGTCAAAAGATCTGGGTTAAATCCATCGTTCTTTTGCCCACTACGCCACCCCAGTTTGGACCCAGCCATATGCAAATCAGTCTTGACCCTGTGCCCCATGGGAACAGTCCAGACCGAACTGCCAGGCCAGGTCCTCCCTGGACCAGAAACAAGCATACTGGGACCAGTTTCAGGGTATGTCACCCTTCTTCAGCCAGGCTAGCTTGAATCCAGTGGCACAGTGAGCAAGGGACCCACGTCTGGGCATACCCATCCCACTTAGGCGAAAAGTGTTACAGCAAACAAATGATGGACGGAATGCTGACAATGCAAACATTCTCCCCCAGTCAAAAGATCTGGGTTAAATCCATCGTTCTTTTGCCCACTACGCCACCCCAGTTTGGACCCAGCCATATGCAAATCAGTTTTGACCCTGTGCCCCATGGGAACAGTCCAGACCGAACTGCCAGGCCAGGTCCTCCCTGGACCGGAAACAAGCATCCTGGGACCGGTTTCAGGGAATGTCACCCTTCTTCAGCCAGGCTAGCTTGAATCCAGTGGCACAGTGAGCAAGGGACCCACGTCTGGGCATACCCATCCCACTTAGGGCAAAAAGTGTTACAGCAAACAAATGATGGACGGAATGCTAACAATGCAAACATTCTCCCCCAGTCAAAAGATCTGGGTTAAATCCATTGTTCTTTTGCCCACTATGCCACCCCAGTTTGGACCAAGCCATATGCAAATCAGTCTTGACCCTGTGCCCCATGGGAACAGTCCAGACCGAACTGCCAGGCCAGGTCCTCCCTGGACCGGAAACAAGCATCCTGGGACCAGTTTCAGGGTATGTCACCCTTCTTCAGCCAGGCTAGCTTGAATCCAGTGTTACAGTGAGCAAGGGACCCACGTCTGGGCATACCCATCCCACTTAGGGCGAAAAGTGTTACAGCAAACAAATGATGGACGGAATGCTGACAATGCAAACATTCTCCCCCAGTCAAAAGATCTGGGTTAAATCCATCGTTCTTTTGCCCACTACGCCACCCCAGTTTGGACCCAGCCATATGCAAATCAGTCTTGACCCTGTGCCCCATGGGAACAGTCCAGACCGAACTGCCAGGCCAGGTTCTCTCTGGACCGGAAACAAGCATCCTGGGACCGGTTTCAGGGTATGTCACCCTTCTTCAGCCAGGCTAGCTTGAATCCAGTGGCACAGTGAGCAAGGGACCCACGTCTGGGCATACCCATCCCACTTAGGGCGAAAAGTGTTACAGCAAACAAATGATGGACGGAATGCTGACAATGCAAACATTCTCCCCCAGTCAAAAGATCTGGGTTAAATCCATTGTTCTTTTGCCCACTACGCCACCCCACTTTGGACCCAGCCATATGCAAATCAGTCTTGACCCTGTGCCCCATGGGAACAGTCCAGACCGAACTGCCAGGCCAGGTCCTCCCTGGACCGGAAACAAGCATCCTGGGACCGGTTTCAGGGAATGTCACCCTTCTTCAGCCAGGCTAGCTTGAATCCAGTGGCACAGTGAGCAAGGGACCCACGTCTGGGCATACCCATCCCACTTAGGGCAAAAAGTGTTACAGCAAACAAATGATGGACGGAATGCTGACAATGCAAACATTCTCCCCCAGTCAAAAGATCTGGGTTAAATCCATTGTTCTTTTGCCCACTATGCCGCCCCAGTTTGGACCAAGCCATATGCAAATCAGTCTTGACCCTGTGCCCCATGGGAACAGTCCAGACCGAACTGCCAGGCCAGGTCCTCCCTGGACCGGAAACAAGCATCCTGGGACCAGTTTCAGGGTATGTTACCCTTCTTCAGCCAGGCTAGCTTGAATCCAGTGTTACAGTGAGCAAGGGACCCACGTCTGGGCATACCCATCCCACTTAGGGCGAAAAGTGTTACAGCAAACAAATGAAGGACGGAATGCTGACAATGCAAACATTCTCCCCCAGTCAAAAGATCTGGGTTAAATCCATCGTTCTTTTGCCCACTACGCCACCCCAGTTTGGACCCAGCCATATGCAAATCAGTCTTGACCCTGTGCCCCATGGGAACAGTCCAGACCGAACTGCCAGGCCAGGTCCTCTCTGGACCGGAAACAAGCATCCTGGGACCGGTTTCAGGGTATGTCACCCTTCTTCAGCCAGGCTAGCTTGAATCCAGTGGCACAGTGAGCAAGGGACCCACGTCTGGGCATACCCATCCCACTTAGGGTGAAAAGTGTTACAGCAAACAAATGATGGACGGAATGCTGACAATGCAAACATTCTCCCCCAGTCAAAAGATCTGGGTTAAATCCATAGTTCTTTTGCCCACTACGCCACCCCAGTTTGGACCCAGCCATATGCAAATCAGTCTTGACCCTGTGCCCCATGGGAACAGTCCAGACCGAACTGCCAGGCCAGGTCCTCCCTGGACCGGAAACAAGCATCCTGGGACCGGTTTCAGGGTATGTCACCCTTCTTCAGCCAGGCTAGCTTGAATCCAGTGGCACAGTGAGCAAGGGACCCACGTCTGGGCATACCCATCCCAGTTAGGGCAAAAAGTGTTACAGCAAACAAATGATGGACGGAATGCTGACAATGGAAACATTCTCCCCCAGTCAAAAGATCTGGGTTAAATCCATCGTTCTTTTGCCCAGTACGCCACCCCAGTTTGGACCCAGCCATATGCAAATCAGTCTTGACCCTGTGCCCCATGGGAACAGTCCAGACCGAACTGCCAGGCCAGGTCCTCCCTGGACCGGAAACAAGCATCCTGGGACCGGAACAGGGTATGTCACCCTTCTTCAGCCAGGCTAGCTTGAATCCAGTGGCACAGTGAGCAAGGGACCCACGTCTGGGCATACCCATCCCACTTAGGGCGAAAAGTGTTACAGCAAACAAATGATGGACGGAATGCTGACAATGCAAACATTCTCCCCCAGTCAAAAGATCTGGGTTAAATCCATTGTTCTTTTGCCCACTACGCCACCCCACTTTGGACCCAGCCATATGCAAATCAGTCTTGACCCTGTGCCCCATGGGAACAGTCCAGACCGAACTGCCAGGCCAGGTCCTCCCTGGACCGGAAACAAGCATCCTGGGACCGGTTTCAGGGAATGTCACCCTTCTTCAGCCAGGCTAGCTTGAATCCAGTGGCACAGTGAGCAAGGGACCCACGTCTGGGCATACCCATCCCACTTAGGGCAAAAAGTGTTACAGCAAACAAATGATGGACGGAATGCTGACAATGCAAACATTCTCCCCAGTCAAAAGATCTGGGTTAAATCCATCGTTCTTTTGCCCAGTACGCCACCCCAGTTTGGACCCAGCCATATGCAAATCAGTCTTGACCCTGTGCCCCATGGGAACAGTCCAGACCGAACTGCCAGGCCAGGTCCTCCCTGGACCGGAAACAAGCATCCTGGGACCGGTTTCAGGGTATGTCACCCTTCTTCAGCCCGGCTAGCTTGAATCCAGTGGCACAGTGAGCAAGGGACCCACGTCTGGGCATACCCATCCCACTTAGGGCGAAAAGTGTTACAGCAAACAAATGATGGACGGAATGCTGACAATGCAAACATTCTCCCCCAGTCAAAAGATATGGGTTAAATCCATCGTTCTTTTGCCCACTACGCCACCCCAGTTTGGACCCAGCCATATGCAAATCAGTCTTGACCCTGTGCCCCATGGGAACAGTCCAGACCGAACTGTCAGGCCAGGTCGTCCCTGGACCGGAAACAAGCATCCTGGGACCGGTTTCAGGGTATGTCACCCTTCTTCAGCCAGGCTAGCTTGAATCCAGGGGCACAGTGAGCAAGGGACCCACGTCTGGGCATACCCATCCCACTTAGGGAAAAAAGTGTTACAGCAAACAAATGATGGACGGAATGCTGACAATGCAAACATTCTCCCCCAGTCAAAAGATCTGGGTTAAATCCATAGTTCTTTTGCCCACTACGCCACCCCAGTTTGGACCCAGCCATATGCAAATCAGTCTTGACCCTGTGCCCCATGGGAACAGTCCAGAACGAACTGCCAGGCCACGTCCTCCCTGGACCGGAAACAAGCATCCTGGGACCAGTTTCAGGGTATGTCACCCTTCTTCAGCCAGGCTAGCTTGAATCCAGTGGCACAGTGAGCAAGGGACCCACGTCTGGGCATACCCATCCCACTTATGGCGAAAAGTGTTACAGCAAACAAATGATGGACGGAATGCTGACAATGCAAACATTCTCCCCCAGTCAAAAGATCTGGGTTAAATCCATCGTTCTTTTGCCCACTACGCCACCCCAGTTTGGACCCAGCCATATGCAAATCAGTCTTGACCCTGTGCCCCATGGGAACAGTCCAGACCGAACTGCCAGGCCAGGTCCTCCCTGGACCAGAAACAAGCATACTGGGACCAGTTTCAGGGTATGTCACCCTTCTTCAGCCAGGCTAGCTTGAATCCAGTGGCACAGTGAGCAAGGGACCCACGTCTGGGCATACCCATCCCACTTAGGGCGAAAAGTGTTACAGCAAACAAATGATGGACGGAATGCTGACAATGCAAACATTCTCCCCCAGTCAAAAGATCTGGGTTAAATCCATTGTTCTTTTGCCCACTACGCCACCCCACTTTGGACCCAGCCATATGCAAATCAGTCTTGACCCTGTGCCCCATGGGAACAGTCCAGACCGAACTGCCAGGCCAGGTCCTCCCTGGACCGGAAACAAGCATCCTGGGACCGGTTTCAGGGAATGTCACCCTTCTTCAGCCAGGCTAGCTTGAATCCAGTGGCACAGTGAGCAAGGGACCCACGTCTGGGCATACCCATCCCACTTAGGGCAAAAAGTGTTACAGCAAACAAATGATGGACGGAATGCTGACAATGCAAACAT
Organism: Calotriton arnoldi; assembly: GCA_963921515.1. Classification (NCBI taxonomy): domain Eukaryota; kingdom Metazoa; phylum Chordata; class Amphibia; order Caudata; family Salamandridae; genus Calotriton; species Calotriton arnoldi. Next base: position 138,729 of record CAWUFW010013715.1, read on the forward strand.
TCTCCCCCAGTCAAAAGATCTGGGTTAAATCCATTGTTCTTTTGCCCACTATGCCACCCCAGTTTGGACCAAGCCATATGCAAATCAGTCTTGACCCTGTGCCCCATGGGAACAGTCCAGACCGAACTGCCAGGCCAGGTCCTCCCTGGACCGGAAACAAGCATCCTGGGACCAGTTTCAGGGTATGTTACCCTTCTTCAGCCAGGCTAGCTTGAATCCAGTGTTACAGTGAGCAAGGGACCCACGTCTGGGCATACCCATCCCACTTAGGGCGAAAAGTGTTACAGCAAACAAGTGAAGGACGGAATGCTGACAATGCAAACATTCTCCCCCAGTCAAAAGATCTGGGTTAAATCCATCGTTCTTTTGCCCACTACGCCACCCCAGTTTGGACCCAGCCATATGCAAATCAGTCTTGACCCTGTGCCCCATGGGAACAGTCCAGACCGAACTGCCAGGCCAGGTCCTCTCTGGACCGGAAACAAGCATCCTGGGACCGGTTTCAGGGTATGTCACCCTTCTTCAGCCAGGCTAGCTTGAATCCAGTGGCACAGTGAGCAAGGGACCCACGTCTGGGCATACCCATCCCACTTAGGGTGAAAAGTGTTACAGCAAACAAATGATGGACGGAATGCTGACAATGCAAACATTCTCCCCCAGTCAAAAGATCTGGGTTAAATCCATAGTTCTTTTGCCCACTACGCCACCCCAGTTTGGACCCAGCCATATGCAAATCAGTCTTGACCCTGTGCCCCATGGGAACAGTCCAGACCGAACTGCCAGGCCAGGTCCTCCCTGGATCGGAAACAAGCATCCTGGGACCGGTTTCAGGGTATGTCACCCTTCTTCAGCCAGGCTAGCTTGAATCCAGTGGCACAGTGAGCAAGGGACCCACGTCTGGGCATACCCATCCCAGTTAGGGCAAAAAGTGTTACAGCAAACAAATGATGGACGGAATGCTGACAATGGAAACATTCTCCCCCAGTCAAAAGATCTGGGTTAAATCCATCGTTCTTTTGCCCAGTACGCCACCCCAGTTTGGACCCAGCCATATGCAAATCAGTCTTGACCCTGTGCCCCATGGGAACAGTCCAGACCGAACGGCCAGGCCAGGTCCTCCCTGGACCGGAAACAAGCATCCTGGGACCGGTTTCAGGGTATGTCACCCTTCTTCAGCCAGGCTAGCTTGAATCCAGTGGCACAGTGAGCAAGGGACCCACGTCTGGGCATACCCATCCCACTTAGGGCGAAAAGTGTTACAGCAAACAAATGATGGACGGAATGCTGACAATGCAAACATTCTCCCCAGTCAAAAGATCTGGGTTAAATCCATCGTTCTTTTGCCCACTACGCCTCCCCAGTTTGGACCCAGCCATATGCAAATCAGTCTTGACCCTGTGCCCCATGGGAACAGTCCAGACCGAACTGCCAGGCCAGGTCCTCTCTGGACCGGAAACAAGCATCCTGGGACCGGTTTCAGGATATGTCACCCTTCTTCAGCCGGGCTAGCTTGAATCCAGTGGCACAGTGAGCAAGGGACCCACATCTGGGCATACCCATTGTAGGAGAATAGGATCTGCTTCACATGGGTACCCCCACTTTTTGCTGATGCTTCACTGTTTTTCGACTTTAGTCTGGCTGGGGCCCTGCTAATCAGAACCCCAGCCTAGCTGCTTCCTCTCTAAAATGGTTTCCATGTGCCTTAGGCACATCTCTGATTGGAATCTGGAGTGCCCTCATAAGTCCCTAGTATATGGTATACTATGTACCCAGGGTATAGGTACCTCAGAGGCCTACCAGGGGCTGCAGCATGTATTGTGCCACCCCTGGAAGGCCATCCAAAATGACACCACAGGTCTGCTACTGCAGCCTGGGTAAGGTGGTGCATGCACCCCTTACTGTGATATAGGTTACCTATATCACTACATATATACACACATATAAACCTATAAGTCACTCCTATGGCAGGCCTTATCAATCCTGAAGGCAGAGTGCTTGGTTCTTATGTGAGAGGGTGCCCCTGCATGAGCACAGCCCCTCTGCAGCGTTCGGAGACCCTTCTCTGATGCTGTTTGTAGTGCAGCCTGACCATATACTCTTAAGTGCATTATATCCTCGCGGTACAATGCTAACTTTGGACTGGCTGCACCAAAACATGTCGTGTTTGGTGTCAAACATCTTGGAATACTACCCCCCCGCAAGTCCTGGCGGCGGAGGTAGCATTCCACCCTTTTTGAGGGAGAGACATGTACACACCGGGCTACCCGGTAACTTCTTTCCAGAGCCCTGGCATCACAAAATGGATGCCGCTGCCACAGACACGGGTATGGCCTCCTGCTGCTGACTGAAACTCCAGCAGGGGAGGCCTGGACAATAGGTTTCCTGTCGTAGGGAGGTGTAACCACCTCCCCAGTCAGGATAATGTGTATTGGGGCTGGGCGGGAGCACTCTCTGGTGCTCATAAGTCCTGCACTGGGGGCACACTTGGTGTCCCTGTGCATATGCCAGTTCAAACCGGTTGCAGGGGCTACCTGCCCCTGCTCTGGTGCGAAACTGGACAAAGGGAATGGGTGTAACCACCCTCTTCCCTGACCCTCCCATAGGTGGGTCCCCAGAATATGTCCAACCCCCTAACTTAGTATAAGTATGGGACCCCAGTCCTTAGGACTTTAGATTTACCTGGACGAAACTCTGATACAGAATCCTGGACCTTCTACGCTCTACTTTAGGATTAGAGGACTGAAGAATCTCCCTTGGGGTCAAGGAGTGACTCCCCTGCTTGGCAGGCACCGAAGAAGCAATTGTCCGGTGTGCATCGCTGAAGCTCCCGCCGGACGCCGAAGTCTTTGCATCACCAGAGGTAGATTTCCAGACTTCTCCGAGGCTGCCCTGAGTCCCCAGCAAAGCTGAGGCCCGTAGCTGTCGTGGATAACGTGGAACCGTGACCCCTGTACACCAAGAACGTTTGCAAGTGCATCCTGTTCCTGGGCTCCCACGAAGTTGTGCTTTGGGCTCCGAGTATCCCCTGCCTCCAGCACCGACTGCACTGAAGATCACTGGCCTCCACTCCACGAGTGTCCTGTGAGCCAGCTCCAAGTGCGTCCACTTGAGGCTCCTTCACAGTTGCTAGTCCGTTGGCTAGTGGGCCCTCCTGAAGGCAACTCTTCTTTTGATTGGGCTTCCCTGGTTGCTCCAGATGTGCCCTGACTTACCCTCGCTGGGTGAGTCCCTCAGACCTTGCTGGTCTGTACCACCGTCCTTTTTTTATTTCCTTGAGACTTGCCGTTGCCAAGGCTTGTTGGGTCCAATCCGGTCGCCGACACCCCTGCTATCGACAGACATCGTGGGACAGCTCGAATCCAGCTCCTGGTTGTCATCGACGCCTCCTGGACCTCGTGGCTGAAGAGTCAAGACAACCATCAACCTACCTGAAGCACCCAACATCGGTGGGCATCTGCTCATCGCCTTCCTGGTCACTGGCTAGTGACCCAGACTCTGTCCCCTCTGCTTTCAGGTTCTTCAGATCTTCGAACCACCCTTGGATCCACCCGAATACTTTCGACTTGGTCGCCAGCAGCACTTTGCAGCAGATCGCCATTGAAAACGACGACGAAACCCGACCCCGAAAGACACCTATGCACCCGGCTTCCCTGGGTGAGGTAACTCGAGTACTCCGGTACTCCCGTGGGTATAGACTCTAGAACAACCTAGTTCTAAAGGGGTTTGCTCCAAGTCCTCCTCTAAGTGTCCTTTTTCTTTAAAACTCCAACCGTGACATTCCCAATAGAAGTCAACGGCGGCTCGCGGCTGTGTTCTCACACTGCACGCGTCCCCCGTGGGTCCCCTGTGTCACTATCTTGGGTGGTTCCTTGAGGGCCAAGTACTTCTACAGGCTCTAGGCCCTGTGTCTAGCTCAGTCGTGGTTCTTATACCACTTTATTGGTATATGGTTTGGTACGCCCCTAGGGCTCAAACGTGTATTTGTGCTATTACTGTTGATAACTGACTTGTAACTTATGTACTTCAAACTCTAGCCTCATAAAGAGACTAGAGGGGTGTAAAAGACTAAATACATATATTTTGAATATATACCTGGTGTGGTCATCTTTCATTTGGTCACTCAAGAGATTATAGACTGGTAAAACAAGCTGCTTTACATTCCTTCAAGACTTAGCCTGAAGGCTGCTCTCCATAGCTACCACTAGGATAGCTTTCAATAAAGGTTGTCTTTAACCTATCTCCAATAAGGGGTTGTTTGGACTGGTGCAAGGTGCCCACTATAATTCATGGACAGCATATACCAGGCCAACTTCTCACATTGGTGTGCAGCGTGTGGGATTCCAGCTTGCTATTTTTTTACCAGATAATCTCAATTGAATTGATCAACTGAAAACCACTAAGGGTACCTTAGGTACATATAAATCAAGCTTAGGATACAGTAACTTCTGCTGAACTTAGAGTTGTGTGTTAAGGGATAGCACACCCTTTCTACAACTCAAGAGAGTTTAGTAGGCCACACTAGAGTAGGTAGTGCATACACCACACCACACTAGTAATGTCTTTAGGGCCAGGAACCAGTGGGTCCCAGCCAGAAGCCAATGGGCTTCTTCCCTCCAAGTATGATAATCTCCCATTCTTGGAATTGAGAGCATTAAGCACTGCTAGGAAACTAAAGACAGGCAAAAGTGCCAACACCCAACGCCTCATAGAGGTACTCCTGCTGGATGATCTCAGAAGACTACCAGGGTCTGAAGGGGTAGGCAGAGAGGGTGGGGCAGAAGATGAGGAAGGGGCCAGGGGTGAAATCACCCAGGACCCAACCTCTGAAACTGGCCAGGAAGGTGACAATGACCTTGACCTGGAAAATGCAGCTCCTCCTGTGGATGAGGAGGAGGATCAGAATGACCTCCCCTTTGTCCCCCAGGAAGAATTGTGAGTGTGCCCAGAAGGCCTAGATCTCCTTCTCAGGAGTCTAACCACTCTGACACCTCAATAGGGACCTCTGTTTCCTCTCATAGGAGGGAATCCTCTCATGAAAGGAAAGAGAGGCTGCTCAAGTATGGAGAAGCTCAGTTGAGAATCAGAAGAGAGCAGTTGGCTATAGACAGGGAGTCCCTAGAGCTTGAAAGGCAAAGAAAAAAGATGGGACTAGAGTCCCATGGTGGCAGCAATTTCCCCAGAGATAGGGAAAGGTCTTATGACCATAGAAACCTGAGCAAGATTGTCCCTCCCTACCAGAGTGGGGATGACATCCACAAATGGATAACTGCACTGGAGAGGGCCTGTAAAGTACAGAGGGTCCCTCAGGAGCAGTGGGCAGCAATCTTGTGGCTCTCCTTTGCAGACAAAGGTAGAGACAAGCTCCTCACTGTTAGAGAAGAGGATGCTGACAATTACAAAGTCTTGAAGAGTGCTCTGATTGATGGGTTTGGCCTAACAACTGAACAATACAGGTTAAAGTTCAGAGATACCCAAAAAGCACAGACTCAAGACTGGGTGGACTATGTGGATTGTTCTGCAAAGGCTCTGGAAGGTTGGTTGATGGGCAGTAAGGTATGTGACTTCACAGGATTGTACAATCTTATCATGAGGGAGCAGATTCTTAATAACTGTCAAAATCAGCTGTTGCATCAGTACCTGGTGGACTCTGATCTGACCTCTCCCCAAGAATTGGGAAAGAAGGCAGACAAATGGGTCAGAACCAGGGTGAGGCAGAAGGTACAGAACCAAGGTGGTGACCCTAAGAAGCAAGATTCTAAAAACTCTGATAAGGGTGGGGAGAAGGGTAAAGACCAGAAGTCTTCACAAGGCCCCCAAAAATCTTCTTCAGGTGGGGATTCACAGTCTAACAAGGGAAAAGGCCGAAAGAAACCATGGTGCAAAGTCTGTAAGCAAAAGACACACTGGACCAGTGATTGCACCAAGTCCAAAGACTCTATTCCAGCCCCCGCCAATGCCCCTAAGGCACCTGTTCCCCCTAGTGCAATTACAAATGGTGGTGGGAGTACACAGGCCAAGGGTTTAGTAGGGTTGACCCTAGGTAATGAGATGAGCTCTGGCCTAGTCAGAGAACTCACTCAGGCTGTCCTAGTCTGTGATGGAGGCATGGATGTGACCTCCTCTGTGAGTCCCAGTAATCTGGGCAAGTACAGGCAACAGCCCTTAATCAATGGAAAAGAGGCTTTGGCATTTAGGGACACAGGGGCAAGTGTCACCATGGTGACACAAGACCTTGGGAATCCTGGGCAGATTATACTTGGTGAAATGTACCAAGTGACCAATGCTAGCAATGTCAGAACAGACCGTACTCTGGCAGTTGTTAACTTCTCCTGGGGAGGGGTAACTGGCCTTAAGAAGGTTGTGTTGAGTGCAAACCTACCAGTGGAATGCTTGCTTGGCAATGATCTTGAAACTTCAGCTTGGGCAGAAGTGGAGCTCAGGACCCATGCAGAAATGCTGGGGATCCCTGCAGATGTGTTTGCTGTGACCAGGTCACAGAGCAAAATGTCTAACACTGAACAGGCCTTGGATCCTGAAACCATGGACCAAGTGCCCTCCAAGAGGAGGAGTAGTAGGGTTAAGGCAGTGCCTTCCCCCTTGGCTCAGAAGGAAGATCAGTCACTTGAGGGGGATGATCTCAGTCCTGAGGAAGGAACTGTCCCAGAGGAGCTTGAACCTGACCAGGTTGGGTTCTTGGGGACAGGGGGCCCTTCCAGGGCAGATCTGAGCCAGGAGCAGCAGAGCTGCCCCTCTCTTGAACCCCTCAGACAGCAAGCTGCTGCTGAGGCTGCTGGGAAAGCTAGTGGTCCCCATACTGTGTATTGGGATGATGGACTCTTGTACTCAGAGTGTAGAGACCCCAAGCCTGGTGCCACCAGGAGGTTGGTTATACCTCTGACGTTCAGGGGCTTCCTATTGACCCTAGCCCATGACATTCCTTTAGCAGGTCACCTGGGCCAGAACAAGACTTGGGACAGAATTGTTACTCACTTTCACTGGCCCCACATGTCTGAAGACACCAAGGAGTTTTGTCGCTTCCTGTGTAACCTGCCAGGCCAGTGGCAAGGCAGGTGGCACTACAAAGGCCCCCTGATACCACTGCCTGTGGTGGGGTTCCCTTTGAGAGAGTGGGGATTGATATTGTTGGTCCCATGGATCCCCAAACAGCATCTGGGCACAGGTTTATCCTGGTGGTAGTGGATCATGCCACCAGGTACCCAGAGGCTATTCCCCTTAGGACCACTACAGCACCTGTAGTGGCAAGGGCCCTCCAGGGAATTTTCTCAAGAGTGGGCTTCCCTAAGAGGTTGTATCAGACAGGGGTGCAAACTTTATGTCTGGATACTTGAAAGCAATGTGGAAGGAGTGTGGAGTGATTTACAAGTTCACCACACCCTATCACCCACAATGCAATGGTTTAGTTGAGAGATTCAACAAAACCTTGAAGGGCATGATTAAAGGGCTCCCAGAAAAGCTCAGGCGAAGATGGGACATACTCTTGCCCTGCCTTTTATTTGCATACAGAGAGGTGCCTCAAAAGGGGGTTGGCTACACCCCTTTTGAACTTTTGTTTGGTCACCCTGTCAGGGGTCCATTGTGCTTGGTGAGGGAAGGATGGGAGTTACCTCTCAAGCCCCCAAAGCAAGACATAGTGGACTATGTACTTGGTCTCCGCTCCAGGATGGCTGAGTACATGAAAAGGCAACTAAAAACCTTGAGGCTAGCCAGGAACTGCAAAAAGCCTGGCATGACCAAAAGGCTGTATTGACTGTTTACCAGCCAGGACAGAAGGTGTGGGTGCTGGAGCCAGTGGCCCCAGCAGCTCTCCAAGACAAGTGGAGTGGACCCCATACCATTGTTGAACAGAAGGGTGAGGTTACCTATTTAGTAGACCTAGGAACACCCAGGAGTCCCCACAGGGTTCTCCATGTCAACAGATTAAAGCCATATGTGGACAGGGCAGACATGGGCTTGCTCATGGCTACTGATGAGGGACAGGAGGAAGAGAGTGACCCACTCCCTGACCTGCTCTCACAGAACCCTGATGATGGGTCAGTGGATGGTGCAGCCTTGGCAGGCAGCCTCACTGCTCAGTAGCAAACTGATTGTAGACAAGTGCTCAATCAGTACAGACATATGTTCTCTCTGACTCCAAGTCAGACCACCTGGTGCACTCATGAAGTGGACACTGGGGACAGTCTGCCTATTAAAAATAAGATTTATAGGCAACCTGACCATGTCAGGGACTGTATCAGGACAGAAGTCCAGAAAATGTTGGATTTGGGAGTTATTGAACCCTCAGATAGCCCTTGGGCTAGTCCAGTGGTCCTTGTGCCAAAACCTCACACCAGTGGTGGGAAAAGAGAGATGAGGTTTTGTGTGGACTACAGGGGTCTCAATGCAGTCACTAGGACTGATGCCCATCCAATACCCAGGGCAGATGAGCTAATAGACACTTTGGCCTCAGCCAAGTATCTAAGCACATTTGACCTGACAGCTGGCTACTGGCAGATCAGACTAGCTGTTGAGGCAAAGCCAAAAACAGCATTCTCAACCCCTAGTGGACATTATCAATTTGTGGTAATGCCCTTTGGTCTGAAGAATGCACCTGCCACTTTTCAGAGGTTGGTGAATACAGTCCTTACAGGTCTGGAAGCCTATAGTGCAGCATATCTAGATGATATTGCTGTCTTTAGCTCCACCTGGGAGGATCACCTGGTCCACCTCAGAAATGTTTTGCAGGCCCTGCAGAAAGCAGGCCTAACTATCAAGGCCACAAAGTGCCAGATAGGGCAGAGTCAGGTTGTGTACCTGGGCCACCTTGTGGGTGGAGGCCAGGTTCAACCATTGCAGAGCAAGATCCAGACCATCATGGACTGGACTGCTCCAACTACCCAGACTCATGTGAGAGCCTTTTTAGGCCTGACTGGGTACTATAGGAGATTTGTCAAGGGGTATGGATCAATAGTGACACCCCTGAATGACTTAACTTCCAAGAAAATGCCCAAAAAGGTTCAGTGGACAGTTAGCTGTCAAAAGGTATTTGATGACCTGAAGCAGGCCATGTGCACTGCTCCCATTCTCCAGAGTCCTGATTACTCCAAGAAGTTCATTGTCCAAACAGATGCATCTGAATTGGGGGTAGGGGCTGTACTGTCACAATTGAATGATGAAGGTCATGATCAGCCAGTAGCTTTTATTAGCAGAAGGCTGACCCCTAGAGAGAAACGTTGGTCAGCCATAGAGAGGGAGGCCTTTGCTGTGGTTTGGGCTCTGAAGAAGTTGAGGCCATACTTGTTTGGTACTCACTTCCTTGTTCAAACAGACCACAAGCCCCTCTTATGGCTAAAACAAATGAAGGGTGAAAACCCCAAACTGCTTAGGTGGTCCATTTCCCTACAGGGGATGGACTTTACAGTGGAACATAGACCTGGGAGTAACCATGCCAATGCAGATGGACTATCTAGGTACTTCCACTTAGAACATGAAGACTCAACTGGTCAAGGTTAGTTTAATGTCCCTACGTTTGGGGGTTGTGTAGGAGAGTAGGATCTGCTTCACATGGGTACCCCCACTTTTGCTGATGCTTCACTGTTTTTCGACTTTAGTCTGGCTGGGGCCCTGCTAATCAGAACCCCAGCCTAGCTGCTTCCTCTCTAAAATGGTTTCCATGTGCCTTAGGCACATCTCTGATTGGAATCTGGAGTGCCCTTATAAGTCCCTAGTATATGGTATACTATGTACCCAGGGCATAGGTACCTCAGAGGCCTACCAGGGGCTGCAGCATGTATTGTGCCACCCCTGGAAGGCCATCCAAAATGACACCACAGGTCTGCTACTGCAGCCTGGGTAAGGTGGTGCATGCACCCCTTACTGTGATATAGGTTACCTATATCACTACATATATACACACATATAAACCTATAAGTCACTCCTATGGCAGGCCTTATCAATCCTGAAGGCAGAGTGCTTGGTTCTTATGTGAGAGGGTGCCCCTGCATGAGCAGAGCCCCTCTGCGGCGTTCGGAGACCCTTCTCTGATGCTGTTTGTAGTGCAGCCTGACCATATACTCTTAAGTGCATTATATCCTCGCGGTACAATGCTAACTTTGGACTGGCTGCACCAAAACATGTCGTGTTTGGTGTCAAACATCTTGGAATACTACCCCCCGCCAGTCCTGGCGGCGGGGGTAGCATTCCACCCTTCTAGAGGAGAGACATGTACACACCGGGCTACCCGGTAACTTCTTTCCAGAGCCCTGGCATCACAAAATGGATGCCGCTGCCACAGACATGGGTATGGTCTCCTGCTGCTGACTGAAACTCCAGCAGGGGAGGCCTGGACAATAGGTTTCCTGTCGTAGGGAGGTGTAACCACCTCCCCAGACAGGATAATGTGTATTGGGGCTGGGCGGGAGCACTCTCTGGTGCTCAGAAGTCCTGCACTGGGGGCACACTTGGTGTCCCTGTGCATATGCCAGTTCAAACCGGTTGCAGGGGCTACCTGCCCCTGCTCTGGCACGAAACTGGACAAAGGGAATGGGTGTAACCACCCCTCTTCCCTGACCCTCCCATAGGTGGGTCCCCAGAGTATGTCCAACCCCCTAACTTAGTATAAGTATGGGACCCCAGTCCTTAGGACTTTAGATTTACCTGGATGAAACTCTGATACAGAATCCTGGACCTTCGACGCTCTACTTTAAGATTAGAGGACTGAAGAATCTCCCTTGAGGTCAAGGAGTGACTCCCCTGCTTGGCAGGCTCCGAAGAAGCAATTGTCTGGTCTGCATCGCTGAAGCTCCCGCCGGACGCTGAAGTCTTTGCATCACCAGACATAGATTTCCAGACTTCCCCGAGGCTGCCCTGAGTCCCCAGCAAAGCTGAGGCCCGTAGCTGTCGTGGGTAAAATGGAACCGTGACCCCTGGACACCGAGAACTTTTGCAAGTGCATCCTCTTCCTGGGATCCCACGAAGTTGTGCTTTGGGCTCCGAGTAGCCCCCGCCTCCAGCACCGACTGCACCGAAGATCACTGGCCTCCACTCCACGAGTGTCCTGTGAGCCAGCTCCAAGTGCGTCCACTCAAGGCTCCTTCACGGTCGCTAGTCCATTGGCTAGTGGGCCCTCCCGAAGGCAACTCTTCTTTTGATTGGGCTTCTCTGGTTGCTCCAGACGTGCCCTGACTTACCCTTGCTGGGTGAGTCCCTCAGACCTTGCTGGTCTGTACCACCGTCCTTTTTCTATTTCCACGAGACTTGCCGTTGCCAAGGCTTGTTGGATCCAATCCGGTCGCCGACACCCCTGCAATTGACAGACATCGTGGGACAGCTCGAATCCAGCTCCTGGTCATCGTCGACGCCTCCTGGACCTTGTGGCTGAAGAGTCAAGATGACTGTCAACCTACCTGAAGCACCCAACATCGGTGGGCATCTGCTCATCGCCTTCCTGGTCACTGGCTAGTGACCCAGACTCTGTCCCCTCTGCTTTCAGGTTCTTCGGATCTTCGATCCACCCTTGGATCCACCCGAACACTTTCGACTTGGTCGCCAGCAGCACTTTGCAGCAGATCGCCATTGAAAACGACGACCGAAACCCGACCCCGAAAGACACCTATGCACCCGGCTTCCCTGGGTGAGGTAACTCGAGTACTCCGGTGCTCCCGTGGGTATAGACTCTAGAACAACCTAGTTCTAAAGGGGTTTGCTCCAAGTCCTCCTCTAAGTGTCCTTTTTCTTTAAAACTCCAACCGCGACATTCCCCATAGAAGTCAACGGCGGCTCGCGGCTGTGTTCTCACACTGCACGCGTCCCCCGTGGGTCCCCTGTGTCACTACCTTGGGTGGTTCTTTGAGGGCCAAGCACTTCTACAGGCTCTAGGCCCTGTGTCTAGCTCAGTCGTGGTTCTTATACCACTTTATTTGTATATGGTTTGGTACGCCCCTAGGCCTCAAACGTGTATTTGTGCTATTACTGTTGATAACTGACTAGTAACTTATGTACTTCAAACTCTAGCATCATAAAGAGACTAGAGGGGTGTGTTTAAGACTAAATACATATATTTTGAATATATACCTGGTGTGGTCCTCTTTCATTTGTCACTCAAGAGATTATAGACTGGTAAAACAAGCTGCTTTACATTCCTTCAAGACTTAGCCTGAAGGCTGCTCTCCATAGCTACCACTAGGATAGCTTTCAATAAAGGTTGTCTTTAACCTATCTCCAATAAGGGGTTGTTTGGACTGGTGGAAGGTGCCCACTATAATTCGTGGACAGCATTTACCAGGCCAACTTCTCACACCCATCCCACTTAGGGCGAAAAGTGTTACAGCAAACAAATGATGGACGGAATGCTGACAATGGAAACATTCTCCCCCAGTCAAAAGATCTGGGTTAAATCCATCGTTCTTTTGCCCATTACGCCACCCCAGTTTGGACCCAGCCATATGCAAATCAGTCTTGACCCTGTGCCCCATGGGAACAGTCCAGACCGAACTGCCAGGCCAGGTCCTCCCTGGACCGGAAACAAGCATCCTGGGACCGGTTTCAGGGTATGTCACCCTTCTTCAGCCAGGCTAGCTTGAATCCAGTGGCACAGTGAGCAAGGGACCCACGTCTGGGCATACCCATCCCACTTAGGGCAAAAAGTGTTACAGCAAACAAATGATGGACGCAATGCTGACAATGCAAACATTCTCCCCAGTCAAAAGATCTGGGTTAAATCCATCGTTCTTTTGCCCACTACGCCACTCCCAGTTTGGACCCAGCCATATGCAAATCAGTCTTGACCCTGTACCCCATGGGAACAGTCCAGACCGAACTGCCAGGCCAGGTCCTCCCTGGACCGGAAACAAGCATCCTGGGACCGGTTTCAGAGTATGTCACCCTTCTTCAGCCAGGCTAGCTTGAATCCAGTGGCACAGTGAGCAAGGGACCCACGTCTGGGCATACCCATCCCACTTAGGGCGAAAAGTGTTACAGCAAACAAATGATGGACGGAATGCTGAAAATGCAAACATTCTCCCCCAGTCAAAAGATCTGGGTTAAATCCATCGTTCTTTTGCCCACTACGCCACCCCAGTTTGGACCCAGCCATATGCAAATCAGTCTTGACCCTGTGCCCCAATGGGAACAGTCCAGACCGAACTGCCAGGCCAGATCCTCCCTGGACCGGAAACAAGCATCCTGGGTCCGGTTTCAGGGTATGTCACCCTTCTTCAGCCAGGCTAGCTTGAATCCAGTGGCACAGTGAGCAAGGGACCCACGTCTGGGCATACCCATCCCACTTAGGGCGAAAAGTGTTACAGCAAACAAATGTGTTACAGCAAACAAATGAGATTAAAACAAAACATGATTCCTTAAACATGATTCCTTAAAATCCTTCACAGTGCATCTTACTCTAAAAAGAGTTCACATGAAATTCTAACCGATTGCAGTTGTGAGGAAAATACTATCTGTGTTAAAAAAAAACTTTATATAAACAACGTTGCGACAGAGTTCAATGTATCATTTTAAAATGTGCCTTAATCAAATTAGCAGCAAGTCTGTTTTCCAGGAAATGGCTTGATGCAGTTCAGGACTCCTCCGGTGTTGTCAGGACCTTCTTCTTCAGTAAGTCTGGTGCGCAGCTCGTCCATATATCTCCCAAATCTGGCCAAGTCTGTCGGTAGGGTGCAAGAGAATAGAACTGAAGCTGCTTCTTTCACTTCCGGACTCCTTTGCATAGCCACATTGGCTTTAGAAGCTTCTGACGAGACTGTAACAGGCCAGGGCAGCAGCACATCAAATGTAGCAGGGATTCTGTTTTAAAATTGCAAATTCTACAGTTGATTCTAAGATCAAGGGATTTCCACCCGGGATTTAGTTCTTTGATTGAAAGGGGCACTAGTCTGGCCCACAGAATGTTTTTTAGGGCCTTCCTCCCCAGTGCTTGGCTAAGGTAGGGCTGGGTTTTGTGCTCCATGTATGTTGAGATCAGCCCAGATTGACCTCCTCCCATTTCGTAATGTGCTAGGTCGGTTTTGCGTGACAGTTGGTAGCATTGTTTGTTGATTGCATTTTTGAAAGCCGGGTAGTTTATGTCCTCTTGACCCCAGTTCTGTATTGCCAGGTCCAGTGTTTCCACCGCTTTCTGCATATAGATTTGCCATGGGTTGGTTGTCCCTTCGTAGATCGGATTTAGCATGCTCTTCATGCTTCCAGCGGGGGCCTTAAATACTTGGCAATAGTATTTCTCCTGCATACCCAGGCATTCTTTGTTTTGTTGCACCAGACCAAACTCCAGGCGAATCAGGCTATTACGAGTGTATCTTGGTAGCTTGAATATGCGTTTATACGCCTGGCATTGTGCTTTTTCTAACATACTGTCCATTTTGCCTGGAAATGCCTGCTGTGCGTACCCCGCAAAAGCCCTTATTTTGGATTGTAGTACCTTTCTGATTGGGACTGTCGTTGGACTTTGCATTTTCTCGTGTAATTTGCACAGAGCGTAAATTGTCGACTGTACTTTGGAGTTAATTTTATGTAAATGTAGAGTCGCTTTTCCAGAATCACTGAGCCAACAACTAAGGTCATTATAGGATTTTGAAGCAGAGATTGTCTCTTTACCCACGTGCCATTTAAGCAGTGCTTTTTCTGCGCAACGCCCGAAAATCATTACTTTGGTCTTATGTGAGTTTATTGTTAGTTCATTATCTCGTTGTAAGTGTTTAAGGCATTTAGACGTCTTTGTAGTCCAATTTTAGTGTGGTCCATCACCACTAGATCGTCTGCATATTGTAGTATTTGAAATTTGTTAGCTCCGATTTTAGGGCTCGCAAGGTTGGCATTATGGAGCATCTTACCCAGGTCTGCTGTATATAGGTTAAAAAGTGTAGGGGCAAGTACGCATCCCTGTTTTAGGCCTCGGTTTGTGAAGCACTTTTTTGTTGTTGTGTTGTCTGCTAGCTTGACTTTAATCCAAGTATTACTGTATAGCGAGATAATGGCTTTGAGGAGCCCTGCTGGAATATGCCAGTTGCGCAATTTGGTCCAAAGCTTGCGTCGAGGCACCCCATCAAAAGCTGCTGATTAGTCTACAAAAACAGGCGAAAACTGTTTTTTAATTTTTGATGTTTGCTTGCTGATTCAGGTACGATATGGCTACAATGTTATCGATTGTTGAGCAGCCTTTACAAAAACCCTGTTTGGTAGGGGGGGAGGATTTCATTATCTTCGATCCACCTATTCAACTCTGTCAATAGGGTGCTTGCGTAGGCTTTCCCTTCGATGTCCAGAAGGGCAATCAATCCATAGTTTTTTGGTTCTGTGTTGTCTCCTTTCTTGAATATTGGTTGTAAGAATGACCCGCGCCATGAGTCTGGCACCTTGGCTTGTAATCGGAATTCAGTGAATAGGTTAGATAGAACTCTACCCCAGTATGCCGAGTCTTCTCTAAACATTGCTCCCGGTAGGCCATTGGGACCAGGGGCCCTGTCTTTTCTTACCTTTTTTCTTATTTTTTTGACGGCTGGGCCGTCTTGATCTTTACCCCCGGCTTCAGATGTGGGCTCCACTTCCTTGTTTGTACTCTCCATAGGACGTTCCTCTGTACTTCCAGGTTGAATGCGACCTTCATTTTCTATGTAAATTGTGGAAACATGTCTCAACCATGCATCAGCATGGACAGAATCCAAACAAGCTATATATTGCCAAAGTTGTTGTTGTTTATGGGGCTTTGATAGCTCGTGGATCTTGATCCATTCTTCCTCTAGTTTATTCTGTTTGAGCGTCCATAGCAGGTGTTTGCGCTCATTATTGAGTTCTTTGTACTTGTCCAATGTTCTTTGCGTGCCGACAATCCTGTGAGCTCTTTTTGCCTTTTTTAGGTTACGTGTTATGTCACTAAGTTTTATGTTACCATGCCGGGTTTGTGTTGTGGATGTCACTTTTGGTTGGAAATTTGCTTGCTTGTTGTTACTGAGAGCTGTTTTCAAGGCAGAGGTCCACGCTATCCAGTTTTCCATGCTGGGCTCAATACCAGGGTGATTGCCTCTGCCTTCTTGTTCATCTTTCCACGAATTTAATATGGTGGCCTTATGCTCATTCTATTTTATCCTTCTGACTAGTGAGTGTTCCTCAATGCCTGTTGAGTGAGCTACAGTGGGGGCTTGTTCCCATTGTTTAATAGTAATACTCAATTCAACCTGGAGAATTGCGTGATCGCTAGTATCATGTGCTTTCATTTCGAAGTGGGCTATTTTACGGTTAAGTTAATTGCACAGAAAGATATAGTCGATTGTCGTGCAATTCTTGAATGTAGCTATTCATGGTCGATTTGGTTCTGAGCTTTTTCTAGTTCCTCGGTTGACTTGAGGTCATAGTTTTGTAGGAAGCTGTTAAAAATTATTTCTGAGCTAGTTAAATGCATCATATCACTCGACTTCGTTCCCAGGTGGTGCAGATTGAAGTCGCCTGCAATCATTTTGGCTGGTAGCAAATATGTGAATAAAATTTCTTGTATTGAGGTGATCATAGTTTTTGTAGCCTCCAATTTTGACTGACCATGTACGTTTAAATATACGTTTATTATAAGCATTGAAGATCTGCCTTCCCTGTCCCCTTTTCCCTCCACTATGAGTGCCTCTAACATGTCTGACTCGGTTTTTATTTTCCTTGCTGTAATTTCTTTTGCGTGTTTTATATAAATCGAGATCCCACCCAACGGTCTGCCGTACCGGTTGCGTTTAGTTACTAGTTTGTGGAAATCGGCATAGCCTTCCAGATGTACGGGCTCTGTAGCCCAAGTTTCTTGTAGGCATAGAATATCAACTTCTTGCAGTTTCTTTATTGCTGATTCTTGTTTGAGAGCTTTGTGTATGCCCGCAACATACCAGGAGACAATTTTAATACTGGATTTATTATTTTGGTTGGGGCATTGAGAACTAGTCATTGCAGCAGTCGATGGATTTGTGGTAAGCTGCTCTTGTGGGACCGCTGAAGCATCAGGAATAACAAGTGAGTTACTGTGTCTCACTACTTGTCCTGCTATGTTGCTCCCTCCATCGGATTTTTTGAAGTGCATCATCTTTTACTATTCTATTTGTGATCGTGTCCTCCTGTGTTCTTACCGATATACTTAAGTTTTTATCATTCTGGTCTAGTTGTATTTTCGTAGTGCCTCTCAATATGCCCTGCGAATGTTCCTTCGCTTTCTTTGTGTGTTTTGCGATGTTTGATGATTTGAGTAGAATTAGCGGATACTTTTCTTGCTCTGGTTCAGTTATTGCTATCCCCCCAGATTTCTTTTTCTCTGAGCACCGCTTCTGAAATATGATGGTTTATCCAAGTCACTACGGTATCTTCCTGGGGGTATCTTCGTCTCTCGGTTCAAATTTAACACTGACCATATCTACACTTGTTATGTTAGACAGCGATGGTATGTGTTGAAAGAGCCTTAGTAAATTTCCCCTATTTAGGGTGTCATGCCTACCCTTTGATTTATAGAGTGGTTGAAAAATACTTTTGCATGTGTTGCTTATGGAGGCAGGATTGGATGTGTTACCAGTCACATGCTGTAGGTGCTTTATTCCTTCATGGGGTGTCTCCTTAGGAAGATCACTAACAGTTTTTTCCGGGCAGATTTCTGTTATAGCTTGTGGACCATTCTTTGCTGCCTCCTCCTGCACAATGTGCTCTACTTCTCGGGTGACTGATAAGGTTGTGGTGTTTACCGTGGCATGACCTTCTCCTAAAGGTTTATTTTGTTTTTGCATCTTAGTAAAGATCGGGTATGGCTTATTGTTCCGTGCCCGTCCTGGTTTTGAGCCAATTTTATTGTTGGCTCTGTCGAGGCATGCAATGACTGCCCCCAACTTCTTCTGATTTGTGTGCTCTTTTGACACTTCAGTTGTTTTTTTAGTCTTCTTTTCGCACGTCGTGACAACTTGCTTGTGGTTGTCCCCTGTTTACCGGGGTCGTGTGATTCCTGTGTTTCCTGTAGTTCCTGTGTGGTTTCGAACTCCGTGGGGACCAAATCGTCCGACTTTGTTCCCCCTCCCAATTTTTTTGCAGTTTCAAGTTTTAAGCGCATCTTTGTGGGGTCTTCTTTTTGCTGCCTGTGGGTTGCATTATCTTGTGTTGAGCCATCTTTCATTGGTGTTAAATTTGTTGATTTGGGCTCTGATTTGCCCACGGATGAATTGTGTTGCGAATTACAGGACCTGGCAATCAAAGTTGTCAGTTTGTTTTTATCTTTTTCCAACTCATTTATCTGTTCTACATTTTTAACTACCAGTACTTTGCCTATTGGGTCTAGTGTTGTGTTCTCATAGTTAGAGTTTATTTGTGTAGGCGAAGTGATATTCCTCAGCTCCTTTATCATGGATGCCAGAACTTTGGGAAGTGTCGTTAGTTTGTCTACAATTTCTGAGCAGTGGCCCTCTCTGACCTTAAGCCCCTTTTCTATATTGTCTAGTTTTTCTGAGGTTTTTACAATGGCTATGGCTATGGCTATTGTTTGAATAATGTCCATCTAAATTTCTTATTTATTTGATTGCCAAGTGAGGGCGTTAATTGCTGCCGTTAGAGTCATGTTTATAGAGGACAATAGTTTATCTTGATCCTTGGTGAGCTCAGAACTAGAGAATGAGCCGTCTTGCAGGCAGTTGTCGTGTTTTATGATGGGCATGAAGGTCAAGGAGTTTAGGCTCGGACTGTGCTCCTTCTGACATTTTCTTGTGTCTTGTCCTTGTTGGGAGGGGTCCAGGTCTTCCTGAGAGTCCCTTATTCTGTATCCTTGCTGGATAGACGGATCTAGATCTAGATCTAGATCTTTAAAGTCGCTCATGCTCTCAGGTGAGGGATGGGCTAAGCTTATCTGATCCAACTGATCATCACTTTTGTTGTGTGTGTGTGTATGTACATCTACAGTGACTATTATTGGTTTTCTCACTTCTTTCGGTTGATCTGTGTTCTCTTTAAGTCTTAAGTCCCTCCCTTCTTTCCCACTCCCCCACCTGGGGAGGATGGTTTCAGTGGGGGTTGCGCCTAAAGTTGGACCTCTGGAGGGGCCTTCCGTAACGATTGTGGTAATTTGAGGGGAGGCTGTCCTTTTACTGTCTTTGGGGGAGGTTTCTGTAGTAGAGGTTTTTTTTTCCACTGTATCCTGATCAGGTTTACATTAAATCGTTCGGGTGCTTTCTCTTAACCACTTTCTTCCCTCTGATAGTTCCCTTACGGGGGTAGGCCTGGGGGAAGTGATACCCACCTTATTGCTGCCGCTACTGCTGCTGCTCTGGCTGTTTCTGGGTGTTCCTCTGTGGGTATGTCCACCACCCTCTACAGCAGCTCTGACACAGCCATGGCCACCTAACGCTGTTCTCTGTGTCCTTCGTGTTCTCCCTCCAGCTTAATGCCCCCCTCTAATAGTAAGAGGGGGCTAGGGGGTGTGGCCACGAGGTAATACAAAAATACAAAAAACAGAGGGGTGCTGCGAGGCGGCGAAGGCACTAGCGCTGGCACTGGCTCCGGTTGAATCCCAAGCGGGAGTCACTGTCGCCCGCAAGCCGCACCCAGACCTTGCTGGACCGCTTCCGCGTGGGCCCGGGCTCTCTCTCCACGAGGCTCTGCTCTGCTAAAGGCTCTGCTAAAGCCCCTTGTTCATCTTGGGCAGCTTGGGCGCTTGCGCGTTTGGCGGCGTTTGGCGGCTCACCTGGCTCGCTCGGAGCACCGTAGCACCGTAGCAGCCGTCCGACCCCCCCTGGGGGCAACGGGGGTGCGAGGCTACGGGGGCCGGTGACCGGCGCTCCTACAGCTGCTGTGCCGCACCGTCTGTGCCGTCCGCCGACCGCCGTGCAGTCCACCTCGCTTGCACGCCTGACTTCCTCTCCTGCCTGCCTGACTTCTATTCCGTCTCCGACACAGTTCCTCGCGCAGTCCACCAGAGGATAACGCTCATGGACCTCAGGGAGGAAGAGGTCATTGCCCATTACAGTCTCAGGAGGGAGTCCATCGTCTGCCTACTGCACCAGATTGTGCCTAGGATGCAGAAAACATTGCAGCACTGCACCAACATCCCTCCGCAGGCCAAACTAATTGCTGTACTACACTACACATGCAGTGTCTGGAACTTTTCATCCCACGACAGCCAGAGTAGCAGGAGTATCCCAGACATCCTTCTCCAGGTTCCTCTCCACCGTCGTGGATGCCATCATAAGCCTCATGCCCCAGTAACTCTACTTCCCCAACACAGCAAAGTAACAACAGGACAACAGGCAAGGTTTTTATGCCATTGCAGGATTCCCACATGTGTTGGGGGCAATAAACTGCACACATGTGCAACTTGTGCCTCCAGCGGCTACACCCAATATCTTTTGCAACAGGAAGCACACCTATTCCATGAACGTGCATGCAATTGTGGACCATCATGGCCTCTTCATCAACGTACTAGCAAAGTACCCTGGCAGTGCTTATGACTCATTCATCTTCAACCATTCCGCCATCAATGAGCGCTTTAACAATGGGACCTATGGGAATGGCCTCCTGGTTGATAAGTACACCTCAAGCACATGGCAGACCACATGACAGTCAATTATGTAGGAATAGGTTGACATATCAGTCTTGGGTTGAATGAGAGAGTGCATATGTTGTTGGTGTATATGCTTGTTCCATACTACATGGCATATGGGCAATACATTTCCTACAAGTCACACATGTCGACACCACCTAAGCAATTGTGGCCCACATGTACAAGTCAACTGGGCTGATGGAGTATCACTAATCATGGTGCTCTGGTGGATCAGCTACCCAAATCATGTCAATGTGGCAATGCTAAGTATGTCTGCATGACATTGCAAAGCCTCATAGGTATGCAGTACAGCAAGCCACAACAAAGTGCATCTCTCATTCACCCTACGTTAAGGTGGTCTACCATGGGCCTAGCGACAGTAGTATGCCTCCCAAGGGGAGGTAAAAAAAGGATACATAATCACGTCTCATTCTCATGTCCAAATATGATGTGTCCAGCATTCCACATGACACATTGAAGGAGGGAATTGCACAGATTGTAGGAAATTTGTGCTGGAATGTGTCCCTTAAAGCATGATGTCATATGAGGACACTAAGCTGACACACGTGCACCATGGTGCAAGG
This sequence comes from Calotriton arnoldi, assembly GCA_963921515.1. Lineage (NCBI taxonomy): Eukaryota > Metazoa > Chordata > Amphibia > Caudata > Salamandridae > Calotriton > Calotriton arnoldi. The sequence goes on from CAWUFW010013715.1 coordinate 159,852, forward strand.
GGGGGTGTTGGCAATAGTCACTAACATGTGATGTTGTGAACGTCGACAAACCATGGTTTGCTGTATGTCAAATGTAAGGCACATCCCATCACTTCACTTTGGAAGCAGGTTAACTCAGCCATTTCACGTCCATTAATGTCCACTGACTACAAATGCTACAGGAGACCCTGTGTGCACAATCAATTGTGTTAAAGACTTTCACAAATGTAATAACTACAGCCTCATGACAGCCAACAATACAGGTCTCAGGGAAATAATGTGACTGTCTTGGAGCTATGCTGCACTGGTTCTGCCTTCGCGGACACACAACAATGGACATTGAATCATGTGGAAGATATAGCCCATACTGTCCCCAATATGTGTGGCACTGTAGTGTACGCAGTCTACCTGTTGCACTGCAACATTACCACATATCTAATAACCCTTGTATACTGACACCATAGAGGACTCTGTGCACTGCCATGTGTATACTACCATATCCCATATTTACATACACCCACTATCCTTCCCTTGGCTGAACACATAGAAAAATGTTTACTAAAATTATGATGACAAAATATGTGTGACTCAAATAAGACATATTACCAGCTACTGTTACATGCTGTCAAATCAGACAGGTATCAGTTCAGTAATTGCAATAGCAGCCAAAATTGACACAATAGAAGATTGTAAGACATGTGTCTACTCAATGACAAATAAACTAACCTCATCCGTGACAAATCATCACCTGCATGGCATTGGCACTCAGCTGAATGACAAATAGTAAGTGAATCTCAGAGGATATCACACTTGCAAGTGTAGCTCTGTGTCAGCCATTGCCAATCCCAACTTGACTGTATGCCACACAATGTCATAGCATGTCCATGACAGTTTGGAAGGTATGAGTCAAACTGGACACAGACAAGATTGGAAATGAATGTTGGGCTAACCCATATCATGTGTCTTGACTAATACAATACCTGCTTTCTTTGCAGCAGACCAAGGTTACGATGTGATGCTGTGGGTCATGACTCCTGTAAAGATCCCGCAAACAGAAGACCAGTGGAGCTACAACCATTCCCTATGCCGCACCAGGTCCATCAGTGAGTGGACATTCGGAGTACTGAAATCACGCTTCTGAAGCCTTGATGTATCTGGGGGCAGATTGCTCTACACCCCACCTATGGTCTGTAAAATTATCTTGGTGTGCTGCATTTTGCACAATATATATGTGTCAGGACTAATGTGCCATGGCCAGATGAGATTGGGGATCAGGAAATGCAGGATAATGAGGAGGAGGAAGATGAGGAGTAGGCCTGGGCGGTGAACTTCGCTCCGTTCGCGGAGTTTGCGGAGTTTTCTGCACTCCGCACTCCGTGGAGCTCGCGGAGTGCAGAAAACTCCGCTTCGCGATGTGCAGCGGAGTTTTTTCCCCGCTCGCAATCGCGAATGGTAAGTTCGTGATCGCGAACGGTAAGATCGCGAGCGCGAGCTGCCGCTCGGGTAGAATTTCTACCCGAGCTGCAGGAATACCAGCACAAACTGCAGTTTGCACTGCACTCCGCCACTCACGGAACTTCGCAGAGTTTTTTGTAACTTCGCGGAGTTCTGCGTAGCAAAACTCCGCGAACTACGCCCAGGCCTAATGAGGAGCCTCAGCACCCTGGAGCATCAGTTGCAACAATACGGCAGAGGAACAACATCATTAATAATTTCTTTTCTGAAGCATGATTGTCCAACATTTTATGAAACAATGATGAAAGATTACATGTTGTACATCTCTCTGTAAATAAAATGTCAGAGCAATATCACTGTGTAAGCATTTGTATTCCATACACACACTAAACCACTAAACTTCCGCATTTGATCCACTACTATTTATCACACAGAATTTGTATGTAGCAATGTGTAACAATTAGCATTTAACATCATCTAGTGCAAAAGAAATGGTCTACATGCCAACTACCTGTAGCAGATAGTCCTCCATTGCCAGCCCCAATTACCGTGGTGTGTTAACATAGATAGTGGACTATGATTGTGTGTGTGTGTCTTCTGATGCTAGTCATGTGTTAGGCCTCAAACTTGTGGCCAAAAGTAGAGGCCACTCTTTGTATAATGACTTTGGAATGCTCCACATAGGATGCGCTTGGGAATACATTCCCAAAACTACAGTCTACATATGCTACATCAACAAACTTACCCACATGTCACATCCATTAAGTTGTCTCAATTTACACAGACAAAACCTACATATCATACTTTGCCAGTGCAACAGTGTTGCATGTGTACACCCACTGCTATGCACAAGCAACACCGTTTTGATTCATAGTGCAGGTATGGAGTCATTTACGTAGCCTTACTATCAGCAATATGTTGGAGGACACACCAAGGCATGCATGGTGACCTACCATACCACAATCACCATGAATAAGAATCATGGTGGCCACAAATGATGACACTGTCACTGTCCTGTGGAGTGTGACCCTTGGATACGAATGGCACTTTTTTCCCCCGAGATTTACATAACGCAAACTTGACCCGAAGGTAACAGGTATCAGAGCGCTTTACAGGAGCACTAGTTGTGTTACACAAGGACACATTCATTTTTGTTAGGCATGGGGAGATTAAGTGATTTGCCCAGAATCACAGGATGTTGAGCATCATTGCCGAGACTCAAACCTGGTTCCTCAGATTTGAGGTCGACCTCCCTAGCCGTTAGGCCACATCCTCGCCCCAAAATCCTCCCACTTATGCAAGCAATCAAATGGCCCCATCCATATATCCCCTTCCATGTGTGTGCAGTTAATTGCTGTACACTTTCAAATTTTAACTACAGTCTGATGCCTCCACTGTGGGACAAGGCGCTATTTGGCTGTAGGCTGAGCAGTCGTAGATGTGGTTGCACTGACTCCATGGGAGTGGTAGTCTCTGGCATCCCTGGGAGAAGCTGATACAATGTCAATGTGACAATCTCAAAACTTTAACAGATTAATGTAGACCTCTAGGGTAAAATAAATGACACAACACTATTCAGCGTGAAATATTTCTGCCACTGCGTTTGTGAAAAATTACGCTTACCTGCTGGCGCGTGATTTTTTTTTTGCCATTGTGCGTTCTTTTATGAAATCGACGCATTGAGCAGTAGCATTAAAAAATATGACACATAGGCTGAAAACGTGCCACATCCGCTCAGGAAGTGAAGTAATGGATAAAGGGAAGTGATGAAAAGGATCCTGCATGCTGCAAACTAGGAACTGTGAAGTTACTCTCACTTTCACAATAAGTTACAGTTTTACTGTCTGTGCTTGGGAGTGGTGGTATTGGGCCCAATTCACAAAACTAATCTGAGACAAAATTCTAAATTTACAACTTTTGGTATTCACAGAAGGCACTGACGAGTTTTTGGTATTCACAGAAATCACTTACGACTCCTATCTTTACGTCCGCACTCGGGCCAGAATTTCCGCACCCAGGGCGGAATTTCTGCACCCGGGCCGAAAATCCCACACTTTGGCCGGAATTTCCACACCCGGGCCGGAATCTCCGCCTCCGAGCCGGAATACTTGCATTCGGGCTGGATGATCATTTTCATCCATGCTAAACACCTGTCCAAGTGCCTACCATCCCCCACCATGCTCCAGCTGAAACACTGCAGCCCAACAGCCAATCCCAGCCCTGCAGCACATATGAAAGCAGAGCAAACACACCCAAATCTTCCAACATGTTGCTGAATGTGCTTGTTGCTCTGCCCCTTGCCATGCGGCAAGAAGACTTGAGGAGGAGAAGAGGAGGAGGAGAGTAGAGAGGATATTCAGACAAAGGATAAACCTATTTGGGATGTCCAGCCAAGATGTCAGGGCCAGATACTGTTTCCCTCCAGAAGTCATCTTGGAGATGGTATGTGAGTGGGAGCAGGAACTTGACTCTGTGACCTGCTGCTCCTATGCCATTCCAGCATATCTCAAGATACTTTCTGCTCTCCATTTCTTTGTGACGGGGTCGTTCCAAAGGGGTTCCAGTGACCTTGTGGGCATCTCTTAGGCAAGCCAGCGGTGCTTGCATCAGGTACTGAGCTGCATCAATTCAAGAGCCCACCTCCATATAGGAATGCCCCATACACTGGACATGAGACAAAGGGCAGCTAGAGATTTCTATCTCATTTCTCGCTTCCCAAGTGTGCTGGGTGCAATTGGTTGTACCCATGTGGCCCTTCAGCCACCCTGCTGCATTGCACACATATTCTACCACAGATACCAATGGCATTCCATCAATGTGCAGGGTGTCTGTGATGCCAGTGGGAGATTCATTGATGTGCATGCAGTGTTTCCAGGCAGTACCCATGACAGCTTTGTATTCCACATGCCACCTCTTGCCCAGCGGATGGCTGCGGGAGAATTTGGCAACATGTGGCTACTGGGTAAGTACCAAGCACTAAAAATGAGGGAAATGTGTAAATGAAATGTATGAATGCCACCTTACATTAACAACCATTGTACAATAAGAATCATCAACCAACATACACGGTCTCAACAGACACTGCATGTACCAAAGTATAGATCATGTTCTGTGTAAATTAAAGAGAGAAATGTAACCAATTGCCCTTTCTTCCCTCCTCAGGCGATGCTGGGTATGCACTCTCCCCACAACTCCTCACACCTTACAGACATCCAACCACTTTACCTCAGCGTAGGTACAATAGGGCACACATACAAACTCGAGCCATCATAAAGCGTACTTTTGGTCTGTTGAAGTTGTGATTCAGATGTCTTGACCGTACAGGGGGTGTGCTGATGTCCTCCCCTGAAGTCGTGTGCAAGATCATATTAGCCTGTTGTGTTTTGCACAATATAGCTTTAACGCATGGCTTACACATACCTCTTGTTCCTCTGCTAGCTCTGATACCGGGCCATTGCACATAACAGAGGTCAGGGTATGCAAGTCCGTGATCAGCTGGTTGCCACGTTTTTCACATGAGCAACCTGTTGTGTCATTGACAAAATGTGGTTTGCAGTCTGTTGTCAATGACGAAAGTTGGATATTACGACTCTGTCCAAAATTGCATCCTGAGACTACTTTGCAAGCCACACTAACTGCATGTAAACCACAGCTGTTGACAGGAGTTAAAAGATTGACGGTGCATCAGGTCATGTGCCCATGTCCATAATCAGTGTAGTGGATGTCCCTAAGGAATCTATTGACTCAGAGGATAAGATGTATATTGTTAGAACTGGGGGTCTCTAGTTGGCAGAGGTAGGTACCTTTGTCCAAATAGGGACCCTTGCTTCTAGTCAGAGTAAGGGGGAAACACTACTAAAATAACCCCTGCTCACCCCCTTGGTAGCTTGGCACGAGCAGGCAGGCTTATCTCAGAGGCAGTGTGTAAAGCATTTGTGAACACATACAGTAACACAGTGACAACACTACAGATGGACACCACACAGGTTGTATTATAAAAATAAGTATTTTTATATAAACTTAACACAAGACCCAAAACGACAAAAATCCACAATACACTATGAAAAATATGACTGTCAATGGTAGAAAATAGTTCAGTTCAATAAAGATGGTAAATGCGACACTCAACGTTCAATGTACCTTTGGATGCGTAACGCGATACAAACAAAAGAGTTGCAGGGAAGGTGATGCGTCAGCTCCTTACACGCAAGAACGGTGATGCGTCGGTTCCTTGCTCTGGGGGAGGTGATGCGTCGGTTCCCTACTGCTGCGTAGGGGACGGTGATGCGTCGGTTCCTTACCGGAGAGGAAGTGATGCGTCGGTTCTTCACCGCGTGGGGAGGTGATGCATCGGTTTCTTACTGCGCTTCTGTGGCGATGCGACCCGCAGCGCCGCGATGCGATGACGACCCGGTGCAATGAAACAAAATGGCGTCTTCTTCTTGATGCAACACGAAGGGGGCGATGCGAGCACGCCCGACGGCCGTGCGGTGACTCAGTGAATCTTCTGAGCCGTGACAGGCCCTGCGACATGCTTCTCCGATGATGCGACGGCGTCTGATGCGACGGCGACACTCTTCTCCGGTGATGTGAGGCGCTTCGGTGATGCGATGGCGACAGCGGCAGCGGTGGCATGCTTTCTCGGCGATGCGACGACAGCGGCGGCGACATGCTTCTTCCTCGTGAGTCGCGCTTCCAGCTCCCAGCGACACGCAGTCTCTCAGAAGGCCCAACACAACAGTAGGCACTTCAAATTCCCAGCAAGGGAATTCAGGGGAGCTGGTTGGTGAAGTCTTGTATCCCTGAGACTTCAGCAGGAGGCAAGCTCAATCTTCAAGCCCTTGGAGATGTTCTGCAAGATGATGAAAGTAAGCCCAAAGTTCCTTTCTCCTTTCTTTGGCAATCAGGCAACCACTGCAGGCCAATCCCTCAAACAGCACACAGCATAGGGACAGTCTCCTCCTTCAGTTTCTCTGGTTCGTCTCCTCAGCAAAGGTTCTTCTTGTTTCCCAGAAGTGATCTGAAGTCTTGAGGTCTGGGCCCCAGTATTTATACCCATAAATCCTTTGTCCTCTGAAGGCAGAGGGTCCTGTACCTAGTCCAAACCAGTTCTGGGTGCATTCTGCCAGTGCACACCTTCTTCCTTTGTCAGTGTGGGCCAGGGACATCAGACGCACCACAGGAGGTGGAGCCAGCATTGTGGCAGGCAGGCACAGCCCTATTCAGGCCCAGGTGCTACCCCTCCCACCACTCTACATGCAGATAGGTCTATTCAGCCCTGTGCTGACTCACCCTGTCTCCTGGAGTCCCCCAGCCCCTGTCACTCACAAACCCAGACATACAATACACAAGCTAGCAGAGGCAGGCTGGATGATTAGGCAAGAAAATACCTACTTTCTAAAAGTGGTATTTTCAAACACAGTATGTTAAAACCAACTTCACTAAAAGATGTATTTTATCATTCTGAGTTCAGGCATACTAAATTCGCTTTTCTACCATGTTCCCTGGGTCAGTTAGGATTATAAGATGTTATAATCAAACTGCCCATTCTGGCCAATGGGGACAGGTAGCCTTGCAATAGTGAAAAACGAACTTGGCTGTAATTCACTAACAGGACATGCCACACACACCAGGGCATGTCCTACCTTACACATACAATGCACCCTGCCCTAGGGCCTACCTTAGGGGTGACTACTATGCAGGAAAGGGAAGGTTTGGGGACTGGTAAGTGGGTGCACTTACCAAGTCGACATGGCAGTACCAGACTGCAAAAGCCTCTGCATTGGCAGGCCTGAGACACACTTTACAAGCTGCTCCTGTGGGTGGCACAACCAGTGCTGCAAGTCCACCAGCAGCATTTGATTCACAGGCCCTGGGCACAAACAGTGCACTGTACTAGGGTCTGACAGTGAATCAAATAGGCCAAACATGGAGTCACTAACCCACACATTAATTTACCATAGGGAGCACTTGCACTTTGGCACTGAATAGCAGTGGCAAAGTGCCCAAAGTTCCCAAAGCACCTAAACCAGCAAAAACAGGTCAACAACAGAGGAGGCATAGTGAAAAAATGGAAGGGAGACCCACGCCAAGGATGCCAGGTCTAACATGTGTCCCCTTCAGCTGAAATGTGGGGAGAACTATCCTACCTCTGGGGAGTTCTCATCACTAAGGCGGAAAAATCTGGAGAGACCATCAGCAATGGCGTGTTCTGTACCAGGGTGTTGTTCCACCGTAAAGTCCATCCCCTGTAGGGAAATGGACCACCTCAACAGCTTTGGATTCTCACCCCTCATCTGCATCAACCATCTGAGGGGCCTGTGGTCTGTCTGAACCCGGAAGTGAGTCCCAAACAGGTATGGTCTCAACTTCTTCAGTGCCCAGACCACAGCAAATGCCTCACGCTCAATAGCACTCCACCTCTGATCCGGTGGAAGTGACCTCCTACTGATGAAGGCTACAGGTTGGTCTAGGCCCTCCTCATTTAACTGTGCTAGAACAGCCCCTACACCATGCTCTGAAGCGTCTGTTTGAACAACAAATTATTTTCAGAAGTTGGGCTCCTGAAGGATCGGGGGCCGTGCACATGGCAGTCTTCAAGGCGTCAAAAGCTCTCTGACAGGTGTCCGTCCAAATCACTCTCTTGGGCTGCTTCCTGGAAGTCAGCTCTGTCAAGGGTGCAACGATGCTGCCATACCCTTGACAAATCTCCTGTAATACCCGGTGAGTCCTAGAAAGGCTCTCACCTCTGTCTGGGTCTTGGAGGGTTCCCAAGCCAGAATGGTATCAATCTTGGGCTGTAGGGGCGCCACCTGGCAGCTTCCAACCTGGTGTCCCAAGTACACCACGGAACCCTGCCCGATCTGGCAGTTACTCGCCTTGATCGTGAGGCCTGCCCTCCGCAGCACCATCAACACTTCCCAGAGGTGGCGCAGATGTTCTTCCCAACTGGCGCTGAACACTGCGATGTCATCCAGGTAGGCGGCACTGAAATCTTCCAGTCCAACCAACACCTGATTGACCAACCTCTGAAAGGTGGCAGGGGCATTCTTCATCCCAAAGGGCATAACTCGGAATTGGTAGTGCCCATCTGGTGTGGAGAATGCTGACCTCTGTTTGGCCCCATCAGTCAAGGCGATCTGCCAGTACGCAGACGTTAAGTCAAACGTGCTGAGGTACCGGGCAGCCCCTAACCAATCAATGAGCTCATCAGCTCTGGGGATGGGTTGCGCGTTAAATGTAAGTCCGTTTTTATATAGCGCAGCTACTCACCCTTACGGGTCTCAAGGCGCTGGGGGCCGTCGTGGAAATTAAGTGAGCTATTGCCCAGAGTCACATGGTGCTGAGCTGAGCTGCCGCCGGAGCCGGGGATCGAACCGTGAACCCTGTGCTCCGAAGTCAGCTGCCCTGGCCGTTGCACCACACCTCTCCGCGTTAGTCCTGGTGACTGAATTGAGTCCTCGGTAGTCCACACAGAACCGGAGTTTGGGCGTGGCACCAAGCGCGGCAGCCTTTGGGACCAAGACCACTGGGCTGGTCAAAGGGCTGTGAGAGGACTCAATCACCCCCAATGCAAACATCTTGGAGACCTCCTCCTTGATGCAAGCTCTCACCCTGTCAGTCACTCTGTAAGCCTTGTGCTTGACAGGAGGACTGTCCCCAGTGTCCACATCATGGACGCACCAATCAGTGACACTAGGAGTCAGGGAAAACAGGTCAGGAAACTGTCCCAACAGTTGGCGACAGTCTTCCTGCTGCTCAGGTGTCAGGGAGTTAGAGAGGTTCACACCCTCCACTGATCCATCTTGCTCTGTTGCAGACAGGAGGTCAGGAAGAGGTTCTGTCTCCTCTTCCATTCCATCATCTGTTGCTAGGAGCATGCCCACTTCGGACCTCTCAAAATGGGGCTTTAGACGGTTGACATGTAGGACCCGCAAAGGGTTCCTGGGAGATCACAAGTCCACCAGGTAGGTGACCTCACTCTTGCGCTCCACCACCTGAAATGGTCCGGTCCACTTATCCTGGAGCACGCAAGGCTCCACGGGGGCCATGACCCACACTTTCTGCCCAGGCTGAAACTCGATCAGAGTGGCATTCTGATCATACCACCGTTTCATCTCCTCCTGGCTGGCTTCCAGATTCACCTCAGCGAGTTGTCTGAATCGCCTAGTTTGGTTTCTAAAGGCCAGCATGTAGCTAAATACATCCTGGGGAGGTTTACTGGGAGCTTTCTCCCAGCCTTCTTTCACCAAACTCAGAGGTCCTCTTACCGGGTGACCATAGAGCAGTCCAAAGGGACTGAACCCTAAGGACTTCTGTGGCACCTCACGGTAAGCAAACAAAAGGCATGGCAAGAGGACGTCCCACTTACGCCTCATGGGTTCTTCCAGACCCATAATCATGCCCTTCAGGGTCCGGTTGAATCTCTCAACCAGCCCATTTCCTTGGGGGTGGTAAGGAGTGGTGAACTTATAGGTAACACCACACTCCTGCCACAGAGACTTCATATACTTGGATATGAAGTTTGTACCACGGTCACTCACCACCTCCTTGGGGAACCCCACACAGGAGAAAATCCCCATCAGTGCACGTCCCACCACGGGGGCCGTCACTGTCCGAAGAGGGATGGATTCCGGGTACCGGGTGGCATGGTCCATGGCTGTCTTGGGGTCCAGTGGCCCCACAATGTCAATACCCACCCATTCAAAGGGGGTGCTGACCACAGGGAATGGCTGGAGGGGAGCCTTGTGCTTCCTTTCACTTTTTCCACTTGCCTGGCAAGTCTGACATGTCCTGCAATGAGTGTCTGAACTCTTTCGCATCTGGGGCCAATAAAAGTGGGTGACAAGCCTTTCAAAGGTCTTGCCCTGCCCCAGATGTCCTGCTAAAGGCACATCATGAGCCAAACCCAGTGGGAAGGCTCTGAAGCGCTGGGGTACCACCAGCACACGGGCTGACCCAGGCTTAGCAACCTTAGGCTCGCTATACAGGAGACCATTCTCCCAGTAGATCCAATGTGATCCAGACTGATCACCTGCTGCCTGGTTTGTGGCCTGTTGCCGCAAACCCACAAGAGAAGGGCACTTGTTCTGCTCCTCACAGAACTCCTCCCTGGAGGGTCCTCCTTCTTGCTGCCAATGGGTCAGCTCAGGCAGGTCCCCCAGTTCGGCCACTTGCTCCCCTGTAGGTTCCAGAGCATCCCCTCAGGTTCTGCTTCCTCCTGGACCGTGGGAACTATGGGGGCCGGTTTCCCACGCCCCCTGCCTCTTCTCTCCAAGGCAGGCACCTGGGCCACCCTCTCAGGCTCCAGGTCCTCTTGAACACCTCTACTGGCTGCCATAGACCGAGTGGTCGCGCACACCCACTCAGGCAGACCCAACATCTCTAAATGAGACCTTCTCTCCACCTTTGCCCAAGGTGAACTTTCTAAATCATTGTCCAACAGACAGTCTACAGGCATGGCTGGCCTCACAGCTACTTGAAAGGTACCCGAGACCCCCCCCCACTCAAAGGGAACCTGAGCCACTCTGCAGTGGCTCTCTGAGTTGTCCGCGGCAACTACTGGGCAGAATGCATTGGGGATCACCTGCTCTTCAGACACCAGCCGACAACTGACAGCTGTCACACTGGCTCCGGTGTCTCTCAGAGCCTCCACCCTTTGGCCATTGATGGTCACCCACTGCCTGTATTTTTTAGTGTTATCAGGCAGTTGGGTCCTGGGGACCATCTCACTGTCTCCTAAAGAGACCAAGGACATTGCTACGGGACCCCACCCACCTTGGACACCCATCTCCTCCCCCAGGGCTACACTAGCTACCTGCTGGGGTGGTGCACCAGTGGGTGCTGATTTTCCATACAAGGGACATCTAGTCTCCCAGGAGCAGTGGCCCACTTGACCACACTTAAAGCAAGTCTTGGGCCCCCTGTGAACAGGCTTATCTGTCGGGCCCCTGGCTTCTTTTCAGGGGGAGGCTGGGAACCCTTCCCTTGGTTCCCTTGGGGATTACTTTGGGGCCCTTTCTGGAACTCCATCTGTTTACCCTTGTCCCCCCCACTCCTCTGCTGGGGACCCTGCCCACCTTTGGCAGAGTCTCCCACGTGACCCTTGTGGACCCGGGTGCTCACCCAGCGGTCGGCCTCCTCAGCAAGCTTCCTAGGGTTAGTCAGCCTACTATCAATAAGGTGCTGGCGTAGCTCTGGAAAACAATTTCCTGACAAGTGCTCCCATGCAATCAAATTAAAGAGTGCTTCAAAATCATTCACTTTGCTACCCTTCACCCAACCATCCAATGCTCTGCAAAAAAAAGTCACATATTCTACCCAGGTACTGCCCTCTAACTTTTTGCAATTCCTGAACCTCTGCCTATACAGTTCAGGAGTCAACCCATACCTGGACATCAATGCTTCTTTCATATGACCATAAGAATTGTGGACTTCAGAGGGCAAGTCTAATAAGGTATCTCGCCCCTCACTAAGGAACCGCCCCCACAACCCCGCTCCCCAATCCTTCTCAGGGACCCGGTGTGAGGTCATAGCTACCTCATAGACTTTAAACCATTGCCCAATGTCATCATTTTTATAAAACTCTTTCACCACCTCTTTAGGTATATACACCCTTGCTTCAATAGGCATGGACGGTGTGCTGCCACCAGAGGGAGTAATCTCTAAGCTCCTAGCTTTCAACTCCAACTCCCTCAAACTTCTCTCATGCTCCATTTGCATCCTCTTTTCCTCTAGGGCCAATTTCTTAATTTCCAATTCTAACTGCCCACCCATCTTAAGCTTGGTCAGCTCCATTTCATGCACCCTACTTCTCTCCCTGTCCTCCAGCTCTCCTGGGGACAGGCCCTTGGAAGAAACACTGCTACCTGCTGGGGAAGGTGCTTTCCTCCCCCCTGGACCCAATTGTCAGGACTCACGGGAGGTTTCCTCCTTCTAACTGTATGCTGGCTACCATTTTCCCCCTACAAACTTACCAAAAGTCAGATAATCCCTCAAGCTGGAGTGCTTGTTGGCACCGATGGAACTCCAAGAGGGCTGCCAACATGCACATACTGCGACAGCACACCACTGTTAGCAGTCTAGTCTTTTAGGCTTCATGACATCAGGTGAAGTGTGCTTCAACATTCCACTGTGCACTTCACTGAAGAAATAATTTGAAGAGCATCTGTTTTCCCAGCGTCGTGGAAGTCAGTTAGGGTAGTTGCGATAAAATCGGGGTTAGCTTCGTCGGAACTACATTCCCTCACTAATCAGGTTAGTGTTAAACTTGTAGCTAATATAAAACATTCTGTGAGAAAAGGTTATCGTGTCAGAGGTAAATTTCTATTTAAAGAGAAAAAAGGAAACAAGTCAGAATATATTTTCCTTCGTTTGAAAACTGGAAATACATTTTTCAGTAATTGCTTTCCTTAGCTGAGAAGATTAAATAAAAAGCTTTTTTGAATCAGCTGTCTTTTTCAGCTGTTCCAGAATCTGTCAGACGCAGGCGTGACCTTTCAACACACAGTGTCTTCTTAGACTGAAACTTGTTCACTCTTCTGAGAATTAATTAAAAGGTGAAGTCAGGGTCAAAAGCCCGGCATGTTTCTTTCTCATGCCATGTGTTAAAGAACTCCAGTAATGTTCTCCTCACGTATGGCAGAATAAATTGTGCTTCCAGCAAACATTAAAACCAAAGGCCTGAATAAAAGGAACGCTTCCTTTTAACATTTAACCTAAGTTCTGAAGCATTGTTTAAAAAAACTAATTAAAGACAGAAAACCAGTCATCCTACTACAGAAACCCCAGTTCAAGGCCCACTCCAGTCTCTTAACAGTGAGTTAATAGAAAGAAAGAGAAACCCAAATAATACATAAATTAGGAATACAGAAATAAATACTTACCTTATCTTTCTTACATTAAGGAATAGCAGGATCAAGTGCAGATTGTACCTGAGAACGAAAAGGAAAGAGATCTGAGTGAAGACTTCTCATACAACCTAGCAAACAATACATGAGAAGTAGAAGAGAAGTAAGCTTCAGTAAACATTCTGGTAAGATAAGTTATTTATACACCATAGAAAAAACAGTAAGTTAAAAGGCACAGTAAATAAAGGTTTTTACATGTTAATGTTGCAGTCCAGTAAGAAGAAGAAGACGTAGCTGAACAGGCAGAATATTGGAGCAGTCTCTTCTCTGTCCCCAACCCCTTTTCCCCCCTTAGAACTTACCTGCAATGGAATACTAAAAGACCTAGCAGGGTTGGTTCTGAGAAGGGTATTGGGACCTAGCGTCATTCTGCTCCTGTGTGGTTCAGACAGCAAAAGGGATTTAGACCCTGACAGAGTGAAGTGCCCACGTTGGTACAAGCACCTGAGCAGAATGGCAGAAGGACTTGATTTAAAAAAAAAATTGGGCGAGATTTTGAGTAATATACAAAGGGACTTGGAGGCAGTCAGAGAGGAAAATAAAATACTAAGACAGGAGATAATAACCTTTAAAACGGGAACACCAGCTTTGGGATCTAGGCCAAGCACCGCATCCTTTGAAACCCAGAGTCCTAACATCAGCACTTCATCCTTTGCCCCCACACAAGTAATCCACTCATTATCCCCAGTAATTCCTCTTGCCCCTCCAGAGCGATTTAATGGAGACCCGCAGAAAGCGCAAATTTTTTTGACCCAATGCTCTCTGCATTTTATGTGCCGTCCAACGATCTTCCCCGATGCTCAATCCCGAGTGGCGTTTATCTTGTCCTACCTTAGTGGGGACGCCGCCTCATGGTCCATGCCACTAGTAACCAAGGATGACCCAATTTTGTACAGTTTAGATGACTTCAAGAAGGAATTTCTCAGAATTTTTGATAGAAGAACAGCATCTCAAGCTTCAGACAACGAACTGTTGGAATTAAAGCAAGGAAACCGAGAACTCGTGTCTTACCTAGCCCAATTTAATAAACTAGTGGTCGAGACCAACTGGCCCGAGGATAAAAGAGCAGCAGTATTCTATAGAGGATTGCGAGAGGAATTGAAGGACGCTCTATCTCAAATCCCTAATCGACCCACCGATATCTCTGCCTTAGTGGATTTAACCTTAGAGATCGATTATCGGCAAAGTGAGCGGAAATGAGAACGGCGGAAGGAGCTTAGACCAAGTGTTCCTCGTTTTGACCGTGTCAAAACAGAATCCACACGGACAGTAGAGAGTTCTTCGGGAATTGAACCCATGCAAATCGGTGTAGTCAGAGGTCCACTCTCTAAAGAAGAAAAAGAAAAGAGAAGGCTGAACAAACTGTGCCTATATTGTGGAAGAAGTGGACATTTTGTCAAGAATTGCTTAAAAAGACCAAAGTTGCCTGCTAAGGAGAAGGAAAACTAGAGGCACCACAGGTAAGGGAGTTGGACCTGTGGATGCGAATGGAAAAACGACTCCAACAAATCACCAATTGGCAAACACACTACAAGTCTCCTCTCCCCATTTGGTTATGACTGTGACCTTAAGGTTTAGAGATGTGGTTTTGACAGGAATCATCGTCATGGTAGATTCTGGGGCAACAGGTAATTTCTCCGACCACAAATTCGCTAGCCTGATCGGTTTACAAGCTATCAAGAAGGAGAAAAGTGAGAAGGTCAGAGCGGTGGATGGTACGGATTTAACTTCAGGGCCCATAACCAGTCATACTGAATTGGTACACATGACTACTGTCGAAGGACACCAAGAGACCTTGCAATTTAATTTAATAGACGCCCCCAATTTCAACTGATTCTAGGTCTACCATGGCTAACGGAACACAACCCGTTAATTGATTGGGGAGCCCGAACTATTCAATTAAATTCAGACTACTGCACCAAAAATTGTTTCGATGACCAGACACATTCTTCTGTAATCTGCGCTGCCACCCAATTGTGTGAAGGTGGAGGTTCGGTATGTGCGATCCAAACTACCATGATACCAGATGAATACCAAGACTTTGCAGACGTCTTTGATGAGAAAAAGGCAGAGACGTTACCCCCCCACAGGCCCTATGACTGCAAAATTGATCTAGAACCAGGGGCTAATCTACCATGCAGCAGAGTTTACGCATTAACGGAGAAGGAAAACATCCATTTGAAGGAATACCTAGCTAAGAATCTGGAGAAGGGATTTATCCGACCTTCGTAGTCCCCTGTCTCTTCCCCACTTTTTTTCGTGCCGAAAAAGGGGGAGATCTCAGGACTTGTATTGACTTTAGAGCGATTAACAGGATAACTGTGAAGAATCGTTATCCATTGCCTCTCATTTCGGTACTAATTGATCAAGTGAAGGAAGCAAAGATATACACTCGCCTAGACCTACGAGGAGCGTACCACTTGATTAGACTCCGGGAAGGCGACGAGTGGAAGACTGCGTTCAGGACCAAATTTGGCCTTTATGAGTATCTTGTGATGCCATATGGTCTCTGTAACGCACCAGCGGCCTTCCAGTACTTTATCAATGATGTTTTAAGTGAATTCATTGACCGATGCGCTATAGTATACATAGATGACATCCTGATTTATTCCAACACGGTTGAAGAAAATCACAACCAGGTCAGAGCAGTTTTACAACGTCTACGAGAGAACTCTCTATACGTTAAATTGGAGAAATGCCTCTTCAACACAGATACAGTAGAATTCCTAGGTTTTGTGTTATCACCTGCAGGAGTTCGAATGGATGAGCAAAAAGTGAAGGCGATAACAGACTGGAAATCTCCTACCAGTATCAAAGAGGTTCAAAGCTTTATCGGATTCTCTAATTTTTACAGACGATTCATTAATGGATTCTCCAATAAGATACTTCCGCTGACTCGTCTTCTGAAGAAAGGAGTTCCGTTCCAATGGTCAGAAGAAGCAGAAGAAGCTTTTCAGTTGATGAAGGACAGTTTCACCACAGCACCGGTGCTGCTTCATGCAGATCCCTCTGAGCCTTTTATTTGGAGACAGACGCATCGGACCTAGCCATCGGGGAATACTTTCTCAGAGGCACAAGGACACGGGACAGTTACACCCGGTGGCATATCGGTCCCGCTAACTCAACCCTGCGGAATGCAACTATACGATTACAGAAAAAGAACTCTTGGCAATCAAAGATGCCTTCAAAGATTGGAGGCATTACTTAATGGGGGCAAAACACACTGTAACGGTGTTTACGGACCACCGCAACCTAAAATTTTTGCGATCTGCTCGAACTCTCACACCACGTCAGCTGCGTTGGTCTCTTTACTTCGCGGACTTTGATTTTGTTATCACTTTTCGTCCCGGATCCAAGAATGGAAAGGCTGATGTCCTCTCTAGACTCGACACAGAAAATCAAACTTCAGTCATTGAAAACCAGCAAATCATACCTGATGGAAAATTCATTGGAACTATCTCCTTAGAACCTTTTGAACATCACGTTCGAAATTTGATGACCGACCTTGAAATGGAGAACTGGGCCACAGAAGATCCACAACGTTTCATTCGCAATGGCCTCCCCTATTTAGGTACCACCCTGTATTTACCCACCAAGGAGCTTCAGCTGAAGGCAATGCAGGAATGTCACGACAACCCTCTGGCTGGCCACAAAGGTGTTGTGAAAACCGAAGAATTACTCAAACGTCGTTTCTGGTGGCCATACATGTGCCGAGACGTCCGTCAATATGTGTTAGGCTGTGAAATTTGTGCACGGGGAAAATCGGACAGACAAGCTCCTAAAGGTCTCCTACAACCCATGCCAACCCCCCATATCCTTGGCACACAGTCTCCTTAGATTTGATTGTTGATCTACCTTCTTCCCATGGGTATGATACCATTCTTGTAGTTGTCGACACTTTTAGTAAGATGGCACATTATATACCCTTCAAAGGTACACCCACTGCTAAACAATTGTCCCAACTTTTCAATCAACATGTTATTCGCCTTCATGGGATTCCTAGGGTCCTCGTTTCAGACAGGGGCTCTCAGTTCCTATCACGATTTTGGAAGGCTTACATCAAAGGCCTTAATATTGACCATCGTTATTCCACCAGTTTTCACCCAGAAACTGATGGTCAGACTGAACGCATTAACCAAGACCTAGAACAACACCTCAGACTTTATTTGTTAGATGAGGAGGGTGACTGGCCTGACCACTTATGGACTGCGGAGTATGCTCACAATAATGCTCTAAATGTATCCACTGGCCACTCCCTTTCTTTATAAACTCAGGCAGACATCCCAATTCTCATGCTAATTTTGATGATATTAATGTTCCTGCTGTTCAAGATATTGCCCGACAGTTAACTAAAATTCATCACTCAGTAACCCAGAATTTGTCGATCGCGAAGGATCGTTACAAACACTTCGCTGACCGAAAACGTAAAAAAGAACCTGAGCTTCATGTAGGAGACTTAGTCTGGTTGAGTACAAAAAATCTCAGACTCAAAGGTCCCCGTAAATTTCAGCCTCGTTTTATGGGTCCTTATCCAATTGAGAAGGTCATAAATCCAGTCACTTATCAACTATCTCTTCCTGGTTCTACCAAAATTCATCCAGTATTTCATGTTTCTCTCCTTAAACCAATTCAACCGGGGTTGCGTAGGGTTTCCCTCCTGATCCTCTGATGGTTAATGGTGAGGCGGAGTACGAAGTTAAACGAATTTTGGATTCAAAACTCATCCGCAATGACATTTTCTACCTCATTGATTGGCAAGGTTATGGACCTGATGAACGTTCCTGGGAAAAGAGTACTAATGTCCATGCCCCCGTTTAATTAGAGCCTTTCATGCCAAATTCCCTGCCAAACCACGACCGGAGGAAACCCCGTTGGGAGGGGGTACTGTCAGGACTCACGGGAGGTTTCCTCCTTCTAACTGTATGCTGGCTACCATTTTCCCCTACAAACTTACCAAAAGTCAGATAATCCCTCAAGCTGGAGTGCTTGTTGGCACCGATGGAACTCCAAGAGGGCTGCCAACATGCACATACTGCGACAGCACACCACTGTTAGCAGTCTAGTCTTTTAGGCTTCATGACATCAGGTGAAGTGTGCTTCAACATTCCACTGTGCACTTCACTGAAGAAATAATTTGAAGAGCATCTGTTTTCCCAGCGTCGTGGAAGTCAGTTAGGGTAGTTGCGATAAAATCGGGGTTAGCTTCGTCGGAACTACATTCCCTCACTAATCAGGTTAGTGTTAAACTTGTAGCTAATATAAAACATTCTGTGAGAAAAGGTTATTGTGTCAGAGGTAAATTTCTATTTAAAGAGAAAAAAGGAAACAAGTCAGAATATATTTTCCTTCGTTTGAAAACTGGAAATACATTTTTCAGTAATTGCTTTCCTTAGCTGAGAAGATTAAATAAAAAGCTTTTTGAATCAGCTGTCTTTTTCAGCTGTTCCAGAATCTGTCAGACGCAGGTGTGACCTTTCAACACACAGTGTCTTCTTAGACTGAAACTTGTTCACTCTTCTGAGAATTAATTAAAAGGTGAAGTCAGGGTCAAAAGCTGGCAGAATAAATTGTGCTTCCAGCAAACATTAAAACCAAAGGCCTGAATAAAAGGAACGCTTCCTTTTAACATTTAACCTAAGTTCTGAAGCATTGTTTAAAAAAACTAATTAAAGACAGAAAACCAGTCATCCTACTACAGAAACCCCAGTTCAAGGCCCACTCCAGTCTCTTAACAGTGAGTTAATAGAAAGAAAGAGAAACCCAAATAATACATAAATTAGGAATACAGAAATAAATACTTACCTTATCTTTCTTACATTAAGGAATAGCAGGATCAAGTGCAGATTGTACCTGAGAACGAAAAGGAAAGAGATCTGAGTGAAGACTTCTCATACAACCTAGCAAACAATACATGAGAAGTAGAAGAGAAGTAAGCTTCAGTAAACATTCTGGTAAGATAAGTTATTTATACACCATAGAAAAAACAGTAAGTTAAAAGGCACAGTAAATAAAGGTTTTTACATGTTAATGTTGCAGTCCAGTAAGAAGAAGAAGACGTAGCTGAACAGGCAGAATATTGGAGCAGTCTCTTCTCTGTCCCCAACCCCTTTTCCCCCCTTAGAACTTACCTGCAATGGAATACTAAAAGACCTAGCAGGGTTGGTTCTGAGAAGGGTATTGGGACCTAGCGTCATTCTGCTCCTGTGTGGTTCAGACAGCAAAAGGGATTTAGACCCTGACACCAATAGCCCATCTAGCTGCCCTCCTGCATCCTCAGCCCCCTCCTCATGCTCAGGGGTACTCCTTGCTTCCACCCAGGCCCTCAGCGCCTTTTGGAACTCATCCTTCCTGGAGAGACCGGTCATAGCAACTTTCAATTTCCTGCAGAAGTGTTTCAGCTGTTTTACAGTGTAACTTTCCAGCCTCTCTTCTTCAAAATCTAAATCCACAGATGCGATGGATGCTGTTTTGCTCATGGTGACTAAACTTGGCAGTTCTTGGCAAAAATAGAAATCCCAGGAAAAAACAATCTACCAAAATGTAAGTGGTTCCGTTTGGTCTGCACTCACTAGTAGTGTACACCAATCACTGTATATGAGTAACAAATGCAAGTCCAGAATCCTCACCGCTGACCACCAATGTTAGAACTGGGGGTCTCTAGTTGGCAGAGGTAGGTACCTTTGTCCAAATATGGACCCTTGCTTCTAGTCAGAGTAAGGGGGATACACTACTAAAATAACCCCTGCTCACCCCCTTGGTAGCTTGGCACGAGCAGGCAGGCTTATCTCAGAGGCAGTGTGTAAAGCATTTGTGAACACATACAGTAACACAGTGACAACACTACAGATGGACACCACACAGGTTGTATTATAAAAATAAGTATTTTTATATAGACTTAACACAAGACCCAAAACGACAAAAATCCACAATACACTATGAAAAATATGACTGTCAATGGTAGAAAATAGTTCAGTTCAATAAAGATGGTAAATGCGACACTCAACTTTCAATGTACCTTTGGATGCGTAACGCGATACAAACAAAAGAGTTGCAGGGAAGGTGATGCGTCGGTTCCTTACACGCAAGAACGGTGATGCGTCGGTTCCTTGCTCCGGGGGAGGTGATGCGTTGGTTCCCTACTGCTGCGTAGGGGACGGTGATGCGTCGGTTCCTTACCGGAGAGGAGGTGATGCGTCGGTTCTTCACAGCGTGGGGAGGTGATGCGTCGGTTTCTTACTGCGCTTCTGTGGCGATGCGACCCGCAGCGCCGCGATGCGATGACGACCCGGTGCAATGAAACAAAATGGCGTCTTCTTCTTGATGCGACACGAAGGGGGCGATGCGTGCACGCCCGACGGCCGTGCGGCGACTCAGTGAATCTTCTGAGCCGTGACAGGCCCTGCGACACGCTTCTCCGATGATGCGACGGCATCTGATGCGACGGCGACACTCTTCTCCGGTGATGCGAGGCGCTTCAGTGATGCGATGGCGGCAGCGGCGGCACGCTTTCTCGGCGATGCGACGACAGCGGCTGCGGCGGCGATGACATGCTTCTTCCTCGTGAGTCACGCTTCCATCTCCCAGCGACACGCAGTCTCTCAGAAGGCCCAACACAACAGTAGGCACTTCAAATTCCCAGCAAGGGAATTCAGGGGAGCTGGTTGGTGAAGTCTTGTATCCCTGAGACTTCAGCAGGAGGCAAGCTCAATCTTCAAGCCCTTGGAGATGTTCTGCAAGATGATGAAAGTAAGCCCAAAGTTCCTTTCTCCTTTCTTTGGCAATCAGGCAACCACTGCAGGCCAATCCCTCAAACAGCACACAGCATAGGGATAGTCTCCTCCTTCAGTTTCTCTGGTTCCTCTCCTCAGCAAAGGTTCTTCTTATTTCCCAGAAGTGATCTGAAGTCTTGGGGTCTGGGCCCCAGTATATATACCCATAAATCCTTTGTCCTCTGAAGGCAGAGGGTCCTGTACCTAGTCCAAACCAGTTCTGGGTGCATTCTGCCAGTGCACACCTTCTTCCTTTGTCAGTGTGGGCCAGGGACATCAGACGCACCACAGGAGGTGGAGCCAGCATTGTGGCAGGCAGGCACAGCCCTATTCAGGCCCAGGTGCTACCCCTCCCACCACTCTACATGCAGATAGGTCTATTCAGCCCTGTGCTGACTCACCCTGTCTCCTGGAGCCCCCCAGCCCCTGTCACTCACAAACCCAGACATACAATACACAAGCTAGCAGAGGCAGGCTGGATGGTTAGGCAAGAAAATACCTACTTTCTAAAAGTGGTATTTTCAAACACAGAATGTTAAAACCAACTTCACTAAGAGATGTATTTTATCATTCTGAGTTCAGGCATACTAAATTCGTTTTTCTACCATGTTCCCTGGGTCAGTTAGGATTATAAGATGTTATAATCAAACTGCCCATTCTGGCCTATGGGGACAGGTAGCCTTGCAATAGTGAAAAACAAAATTGGCTGTAATTCACTATCCCGACATGCCACACACACCAGGGCATGTCCTACCTTACACATACAATGCACCCTGCCCTAGGGCCTACCTTAGGGGTGACTATTATGCAGGAAAGGGAAGGTTTGGGGACTGGTAAGTGGGTGCACTTACCAAGTCGACATGGCAGTACCAGACTGCACACAGGCTCTGCAATGGCAGGCCTGAGACACACTTTACAAGCTGCTCCTGTGGGTGGCACAACCAGTGCTGCAAGCCCACCAGCAGCATTTGATTCACAGGCCCTGGGCACAAACAGTGCATTGTACTAGGGTCTGACAGTGAATCAAATAGGCCAAACATAGAGTCACTAATCCACACATTAATTTACCATAGGGAGCACTTGCACTTTGGCACTGAATAGCAGTGGCAAAGTGCCCAAAGCATCTAAACCAGCAAAAACAGGTCAACAACAGAGGAGGCATAGTGAAAAAATGGAAGGGAGACCCACGCCAAGGATGCCAGGTCTAACATATATGTTCTGAGAGACCTTCCTGGACCTTATGAGAATGGGCGTCTGAATCACAAAAGGGCCTAACTATTGCATTGTTAGTGTTTTTGCCCCCAACAGATTTGACTCCCCCACAAATGATGGGCCCACAACGTGAGTGACGATGTTCTGGGTGAATCTGGCACTATGTGTCTGGGATGCACAGCACTGCTTCCCCCCAATTTTCCGTAACACAACAGACAACTCTTGTGTTGAGCACTACATATGGACTACATGTACCATAATGCAAAGGAGGAGAAAACTAAACTGGGGTGTGATGTTGTGCAAGCCCCCACCCTGGTCCCAGCAAAGATCTCATTAAATGGTCTTTTCTACCATTTGTTTCATGTCTATGATTTTCTCTTACACTGTCATTTCAGGTTTTCACACTACAGAACAACAGGATGGCAGAGGATTTGATCTGTGATGATGGATGAATCAGATTGAACACAAAATTGCTGTCAACTACTTCCTGTGATGTATTTCCTGTCTTCAACTTCCTGTATGTCATTTCCTGTATGAAAGAATGGGTTCCGGTCCGTTTTCGCAACTTCCGGCACAACTGCGTGCTTTCCGGTTGGGGAGCGTACGCCTCGTATGCGGACCCTATGCTCCGCAACTGGAGATTACGTATTTGGCCCAGAAGCTCCGAAAATGAACCAGAACCCATTCTTACATTCAGTAAATGACATACAGAGAGTGGTAGACAGGAAATACTTCACAGGAAGTTGCTGACAGCCATTGTGCAGTTCTCGCAAGACGTACATCCAACGTAGGGGTTTGCAGGAGAGAGACCATGGCGAGGAGGAGCAGGGCATCCCAGAGACGCCACAGTAGAGGTAAGTGTGTTTTTAACTTCTTTAATTCTTTTTCAAATTGTTTTGTTGGGGGTGAGGCGGGGAGTGGAGTGGAGCGTAGTTCCACTGAGTTTTTTCCCAACTCCGTGGAACTCCGCGTAGTGGCACTAAGCCAGCTCCGCCCGGGGTTAGAGATGACAGTGAACATACACATAATTTAAGCTCCTAATCACTGACAACTGTATAGTGTGATCAGAGGAGAACAAAGTCTGCCCTTGGCTCATATAGGTATGTGTCTTGTTCTGACGTGTACAACCACCACATCATGATTTGTCTTACATTTCAGTGGGCTCAGCTGGCCAAAAGGACCAACAGCAGGACCCGGTTCAGAGCAGGACATCTTTGGTGCGCCAGCGGCCATGACCTATATCCACAAGTGAGGAAGAAGAGGATGAGGCAGGACCTTCTACATCAGGAGGCAGGGGGATTGCGCCCACCCAGACTGAGCAGGAAGACACCTCTGGTGCTACAGACCGGGTGGAGGCTGAGGACCTTGAAGGGGCGGGGAAGAACTGGACAACTCTGGCTGGGGGGGAGGAGATCGACTCTCCCCTGGACCATTCACCACTTACTTTTGGCAAGGTGTCCCCGGGGCAGGCCACTACACAACCTGGGCCTGCCATCAGCCCCTCCCTAACTCTAGAGGCCCCCATTTCATTGGGGTCTCCAGCTGCATCCCCTGCAACCAGTCCCCCTCGTCGTGGCTGCCAGGCAGACACCAACATTGGCTCTGGACCCAAGGCACCACACCCCTCATGTTTCACCCAAACCCCTCCCTGTGTTGTTACACCTGTGGCTGTACCACCAGACTTGATGTCAGCCAGACATGGCCTCTGGCATCATGCTGCAGATGTGTACTGAGCTGCGCATGATGCAAGAAGAAAATTCAAGAGCTCTGGCTACCCTCACTGCCAGTGTCAATTCCCTGACTGCAGCCATGTTGTCTGTCCTACCCCAACACCCCTCCCACACCACCGTCAATGTCTCCCCCTATCCATTGCGCCTCACTGTTTCCCCCTGTACTCCTCATGTGTCCGAACCCCGTGTGGTGCCTGGTCGTGCAAATAGAGGATGACCAAAAGGGCACTTGACCTATTGGAGAGATTTTTCTAATTTGGACAATTATTTACTTTGCCCCTTGTACGTAGACTGGTTCCCCTGATGCTCCCTGATGTGTTATATTCATATTGCCCCACCCCAATCCAAGTTTTCTTCTCCTTCTGTAGTAAGAACATCATTTCTTTTCCTTTCTCCCTTCCAAACGGTCTGTTGTTGTTTTTCTAATCCCAAACTTTTTTTTACTTAAAACTTTATTTTGAATCATACTGTCTCTATCTTGTTTAACTTCATTGTGAATGTCTTGTACAAAATATGGACATATATTTTGGGAGTCATCTGCTCTGCACATGAGAGCTTGTTGCAATGATGGGGTTACACTTGTACATGTGTCACGCACACACATACATCCTCACATCTCTAGGCCACCACAATTGGAAAACAATCGCCTATCAGGACATAATACGCAACATAGTCTTGATGAGATTTTCATTCTATTTACACATATTCACACTGGTCAAAAATGCTTGGATGTGATCAATGGGGATCTTGTTTGAGACTTCACAAATTTGGAGGTGAGGATCGCTGTGTGGGATTATGTCTGGGTTGTCGCCGAGGTGCAGGTTGGTGTGGTGCATGTGCCTGTACAGGGTGAAGTTCATGTGCAGGGGCGGATGGTGTCTGTACAGTTGGTGTTTGTGTGTGGACAGGGACTGGTTGTGCAGGTGGTGGTAGTGCCTGTTCAGGGGGTGGCAGTGGATGTGCAGGTTGGGGGAGTACCTGTTCAGGGGGTGGTGGTGGATGTGCAGGTTGGGGGAGTGCCTGTTCAGGGAGTGGTGGTGGATGTGCAGGTAGGGGGATTGCCTGGATAGGGGGCGGTGGTGGGTCTGTCACCTTGCTCTGGTCCTGTGCAGTTTGTGGTACAGGTGTATGGGTGTGATATGCTGCAGGCAGATGTGATGGCTCCCCTCCCTGCGTTGACCGTGAAGGGAGACGTTGGATCACTTTCAGCATGCCCTCCTTCATCTTCATGGCCAAAGCATGGTGTCTTGCACTCTCTTCCCTTTGGATGGATATCATGTCTCTGATATTCTTGGACATGTCTTGCCAAGATCTATCCATCCTGTCCAAAACATGCGTCAGTCTGTCATTTAGTAGAGGTAAAGTTAGGACTCCTAACTTTACTACTACTAAACTGAGATAAAATCCTAAACGTACTACTTTTGGTATTCACAGAAGGCATTTAGTAGTAGTAAAGTTAGGACTCCTAACTTTACTACTACTAAATTCCTTTTGTGAATACCGAAAGTCGTAAAGTTAGGATTTTGTCTCAGTTTAGTAGTAGTAAAGTTAGGAGTCCTAACTTTACTACTACTAAATTCCTTCTGTGAATACCAAAAGTAGTAAGTTTAGGATTTTATCTCAGATTAGTTCTGTGAATCGGCCCCTGAATCTTCATCCTTTGAGAGGATGGACAGATAGTCTTCATCATCCTCAAATTCTTCAGCCTCCTCAGGTACTTCATCCTCCTCCTCTTGTGCAGTACTTGCAGCCAACATTTCTGCCTGCAGGAGCAGTGGATTTTCCCCTTTGATTGCCCATCGCCCAACACTGGTGGAAGGCTCATCCTCCTACTCATTACTCATTATCATCATCTGGAACACAGAGGTTGCAACAGGATAAGTAATTGACCTAGTATAAGATGTGGTGCAACACAAGGGTTGGTTATACTGTACTTTGCATCGACAGAAGAAGCACATGCGACCTGGTTTGGGTACCCCTACACGTGACAGCTCACACCATAGCACTGAGGTGTTGAACGGAGATGTACAATGCACAAGCAAACTCACCAGCTCCAGCCACAGCTTTGTGTCCCTTTGTGATCCCCCCTGATGTCAGCTGCTGAACCTGGCTCCTCATAGGTGTAGTTGATGAAGCGGTCCCCGATCCAGCAGCTGGAGAAGGAAGTGACACCATACTCAATGATCTGCATTACTAATTTACAAACAGGCACATGCAACACTTATAAAAATGAAATGGTATGTATGTAATTTTGTAAACACCCATTGCAGATTCTATGCAGAAGGAGATTTGGATCTTTGTCATGGTTTTGGAATCCATGATAGGGAAACACTTCACGCTACACTTACCTGATGGACAGGTGCGAGAGGATTTCACTGCTGCAGTCAGGATGTCTTGCATTCCCCGGGATGGTGTTGTATGCTGGGCTGGTGTCATCCTGTCAGCAGCTGTGATGAGACATACATATCCATATTTCAGTACACCAGATGGTAGCTATGAGCTAACATGTATGTGTCATTCTCAATGACCATTGATATGATATTCCTGTCCAATGTGCAGCATGTTTACCTCATGGGCTACACATGTGGGCCCCGGCTCACATGCAACAGTTGTCAGCTATTGCCTCCACACAGCACTGACATCATTGAGATGACACATCAAGAGACAAACGTGTATGAGAAGGTTACTGATATTTGAAGGGAGGGGATAAATAATCAGGACGCCTCCACATTACATTGATTCTACCTTCACCGTTAAGTCCATCATGCCTCATGAGTATGGTGTTGTCTGTTGACAAGTCAAAAGGAGTGTACATCACCAGGCTGACCAGTTTCACATTTGCACATCAGATCAAACATTGCATTGCAGGGTTCATATGTGAGATGTGCAATATTCAGGTACATTTTGTGGCTCATTTGTGCTTACCTACACATGAAGTCACAAAGCTCATTTTGGACTGAGAGATCACAAATTTGTTATGTCAATCCTTTGACTGTCCTCTGTTCCCATAATCCATTTACAACATCATGGTAGTACTTAGCTGACAACGGATGATGTCTTGTACAGCAGACATCCTAACCTCATATGTCATACACTCACTTATATAGGCGAATACAGTAGAAGAGGAGGCAGGCAGAATGCAACATTTGACTAGGATCCCACATTGTGGGTAAGTTGAGAAACTTTCATGGTTGCCGCCTACACTGGATTTGCGTTGTGCTTTTCAGCCAAGAGATTTGAAAATTTCACTTCCTCAAGATTCACCTTAGCAGCCCATACATCCATCACAAAATTACACAACTGGAATCAGTGCGACCCTCATCCACACCAATTTCAATAGGATTTGTCCATTGATATTTTGCAAGTGAGATTTCATATCATTGAATTACAATCCAGTTGTGTCTAGTACACTTCATATGACACTACATACTATTTTATGTCCATTCTGCACTCACTTGGCATACATTTTGTGTCATCCTTTTACTAGCCACCATGGTGGGATCTGGTATGTGGTTAAATGCCATATGTAGGCATGTTGTGATGCAGGACAACAGTGATGTAGAACACATACAACATACAGCGGAGATTAAAGGCACATTTCATGAGCATGAGCATTCAGGTACATTATTCTTGGGTTTACTTACCATGGCCCTGCACCTGCCCAGTGTGTGGTCCCTGACCAGATGTAACAGCCAACCTTGTAGCAGAAGTCACTGGGGGTACTGGAATCGGGGACAACATCATTGGACCTACAATGATAAGTGTGTTTGCAACTTTACATTTCAGCTGCCACATGTGATGCACTCAATTTCAGGCACAAAGGATGAGCACAAGCAGTGTGGGCACTACCGTTGCATAAAAGTGTGTGGCAATAAATATCATGAGTGATCCCACATTCAACTTATAGTGGCCCCACTGCCTAGAAACAACGTCTATCAAATTGACACCACAACAATTCCTAAAGTAAGGTCCATTATCGTGTTTTGTTTATGGCCAAAAAACATGCCATCCGATGTTCACAAATATGAACAGCTGGGTTGACTGGACAATTTCATGTATTGAAAAAACATTATAATTTGGACTCTGGACACATTCTCAATACTCCTGACAATTGAATCTCACTTCTTGTTCATCATTGTTATATTTGTTAACATTGGATTTCTAGATTTTGTCTTCAAAAACAATTATAATCTAGTGGAGACTCCTTTTAGGTCTCGCATAGGGCAGCGCATGCGCTGCCTCTCCGAGGCATTAAGTAATCAGTATGTTGGGTGAAACTCAAGGTAATTTCTACTGCTGCTTGCCATTGGTTTAACTTTGGCATTGCTCTTCTTATCGGGCTTTTCATTGGCTGCTGTTCCCATACTCACTTCCGTTTATTCAGGAAGCAGCACCGCCTAACTACAGTTTTCGTCCGCTTTTGTGTGTTCATCTGTAGTTGGTGAGCACTATATTCTTTTACGGTCTCCTCGTCTTCCTCCTCCGGCTTCACCATGGACTCGCCTGCGACCCCCACAGAAGCCGATAGGGAGCAGCTCGCCATGCCTGCTTCACTGGCAGTTACACACATTCCAGGTGCTGCGCTTCTTTCACCATAGTACACTTTCCAACTTGACAAATTGAAGGGATCGTTCCCTAACCGGTGGTGATGTGTGTCTTTATGGCGTTTCTCCGTGTGGGGGTCTGTGTGCCCACTGATG
Source organism: Calotriton arnoldi (assembly GCA_963921515.1). Taxonomy (NCBI): domain Eukaryota; kingdom Metazoa; phylum Chordata; class Amphibia; order Caudata; family Salamandridae; genus Calotriton; species Calotriton arnoldi. The sequence continues at coordinate 188,606 of CAWUFW010013715.1, forward strand.
CCCTGTGCTTCTATGAATCCAGACGGCAGTCATGGGTCGGATGCTTCTTCCCAGGTCTCCTGGGGGGGAGCTGTTAAACTTTTGTTTCCCTTTCACCGGATGCCTGGCATCAGATACGGATTAGGTCTGGGCTTCGCTACATGTCTGTGCTTGGCTCTTCACTTAAATTTACTTTATTCCTTGCCTTCCTTTCCAACGGCTGCCTTTGGTCCCCATCAGAGCTGCAGCCAGAAGGTGCAAACAGGTTAATGCCAGTGGCACCCTGCCCCATCAGAGACGACAAGCGCACGTCTAACACAAAACATTGCTAAAGCGGGAGCCTATCTCCCCGGAACTCCCTCCTCTACCCTCATAATTTCTTTCTAAATATTCTCACCCCGTGTTCCCCTCGTTGTTTATGAGCCTGCTCCGGTATCAGCACCCCAGGCGGAAGAGGGGGTGTGGTTACTCTGAGGCAGAATGTGGGGGTCCCCGGCTTCCACCGCAGACCCACGTGTGTGACTCTTTATCCGGAGCCGGCGCTTTACAAGAGGGCACCAGGTGCAAGCACGAGATAAGCTGAGGACCCTTTACAGCCTCTCAGAGTGGGGTGGGGGGTCTATAGACTTCCAGCAGGGCACATGTACACATCCAGAATATCTCACACGCAGACACAACACACTCCTAAACTAGACAAAACACTTGCACACAGAAACACAAACATAGAGGTACATGAAACAGACCGCGTCTCTCACGCACACCTTGAAACTCAAAACCTCAGCCTCGTTAATTTGGGTTGATTTTTTTAAGTTTGTTGTGCTTGGTGTTACATTGTACCAATTGTTCTGGTGATGGGAGGCTGGATTGTACACAGCAGTGTTGCTCGGTAGGTGGTGTCATGGCTGTCTGGGGGAGAGAGAGAGAGAGAGAGTGTTTGTGTGTGTATTTGTGTTTGTTTGAATTCTTGAACATCTGTTTTCAGGTATAGCTTGTACCAGGATGTAAAAAACACACAAAAAATACACAAGATTGAATAAATTACTCACACCTTGAGATCTGTTGTGCGTCTGCCATGTAAGACATCTCAGTAATCCCTTTCCCTTCAGTGTGTAACATTTCACATGCACCACAAGAATCCGAAGACAGAGTGTAGCAAAAACCAGATCCGGTCTGTCTTTAAAGTGCTGTGTGTGTAATAGGCAGAGATTTTGAAGTGCTATTTTCTGCGTAACAGAGGCTGGAGCTTTAAACCTCCATGCGAGTAAGAGGTTGTCACAAATGTAGTGCCACACATACATTTCCTTTAACAGTGCCTCACCATCAGCACATCCAACCCTGCTCTTTGTAGAAAGAGTAAAAACGAAGATGCTGGAACCCAGTGTGCCAAATTACTCACTGATTGCCTTTGAAATGTCACCTGCCAGCTTCCTCTCTGCCCTCCTGGGGAAGAGAGAAGTCTCCGTGCCACCGGGGAGCCCCAGCTAATTGATATAAACTGTGCCGGGACCCAGTGGCACCTAATAGCCCCAGAGGTGTGCCAGCACTGAAAGCAGTCGGATAGCCGTGCCACATCTCTGCAGTCACTCACCGAGACCCGGCGAGCAGACCAGCCTGAAAGCCTCTTCTCATCTCTCTCTCTCTTTTTTTGTACAACTCCCTGTTTTCAGTTTCTCTTGCTTCTACTTCCTTGTATCTTTTTTCACTTCACCATCCCTGCTCACCCACTCACCTCTAAGCACTGCGGATTACTTTCAGCCTGTCAATATATTTGACAAGTATGTACTTCCTTTGCACACTTGCAAATAGAATCACAATTACAAGTAGCAAACATGTCAATTGCTCTGTGCGCACTGTGGAGAGGCCAAGGATTGAATGACCATGTGTTCTAAATATATATGCCCCACTGAAAAGCACTGTGGGAAACTAGCACTACTTTCAGCCTCAACTCCAGAGGTCGCAAACATGACCCTTTATAAACAATCACACAGGCGCCTAAAGGCGACTCAGTTCACAGTAGGCACTATTCAGGGATAATACACTGCAGAAAAAAAAAAATACTAAATAACATCCTGGAGCAAGCAAAAACTTTTAGGGAAAGCAAGATTAAGTAAAACATCTGAAATGTAAATAGTAACTACATCCCTGACAAATTGTTTTTTTGCAATTATTGTTCAGAAATTGATCAGTGTTTTTTCCTTTAAAGTTAGCAACATGAATATAAGGCTAGATAGGGGGCCCCTTTCAAGGTCTGTCATTAATTACTGCCAGGTTTTAGTACCGGAGGGACCCACCCCACTTAAAGCCACCCCGCATTCTGAACACGTTTTTACAACAGCCAACAATCTATGCCTTCTTCTCTAAGGACCTGCAGGAAATGTGAGTCTGCGTCAATGTTTCATGCAGTCTGAAACCAGGAAAGGAGTTGCCCTGTGTGTGTGTTTACTAATGGTTTCTGAGGGTGAATGTAGCTGCTGCTATTGGTACCTGCCTTTAACAGACCTTGGCTGATACAAGAAGGATTTGTGCCAGTGAAGCGGTTTTGAAATGCTCAAGCAGGAGTTAGTTGTCACTGTGTCATGAGACTGTAATTTATGGTGAACTCGAAATTGATTTCAGTATTTTGATAAATACTTGTCATTTTTGATGGGATCACAGTGCTCCATGTTGTTGATTGTAGAAGCCAAAACATTTTCGTGGCGCGCTTTTAGGGCTTCAGATAGAGACCAAGTGTAAAATAAGAACAAACCAATATCGCACTATCTGATGACGTGAGTGACTTCTCTTCTCTTCTAAGCCTCTGTTTTGGTTGTATTGTTTTTCCCTGTGGGAATCCCGGCAACGGGGAGGCAGGCCCGGATTAAGACCTGTAGAGGCCCAAAGCACTTTATAAAGATTTTGGTGCCCCCATATATATCTAAATCAAAATATAAACAATAATAAACCGTAAAATAAAATTTTATTTTTTGAAATGAAACAAAATGTTGGAAAATAATGTTTATTTTTGTATACTTCCACTTTATATTTTCAGCTTGCAGTTTTTCACCATATGGTCCATGGTAAATCCGGCAATGGAAAATGTCTGTGGTGCCCCCCCTTCCCTTGATGCACTAAGTATGTGCTTATTTTGCTTAATGGTCAATGCAGCCCTGGGGGGATGGGATGTGGTGTTACATCCAGAGCGGCCAACTTTGGAACTGGGGGAACGAGGTTCTAGATTCAGTGTGAGCTCGACATCCTTTGATTCTGATGAAAATCACTTAACCTGCCCGTCCCTATAACGTGAATGTAACCTTGTGTAACTGGTTCACGTGTAAAGCGCTCCAATACCTTCAGGTCGAGTTAGCGCTATATAAAAGCACAAAATGATAAGCCATAGTGAAAAGGTTGTTACGTATGCTGTACTTGTGATTTGCATGCAATTTCAGCACGTTGCCTTTCTCCTCGGGAATGGCGGCCCGGGGCGTAACACAAACCCATGCGGCGTGGGTAGGGACACACCATGGAACCCCCCAACCCTCAAACAATGGGGCCCCAGTTCAGGCCAAGGAGTATCAGTAAGATATCTGAGACTGAGGGACCCTCATCACATTCTGCAGGGTGGTCCCCATCATTTTGCGCTACACCACTGTGGAGGCCTGTGTGATCCTGCTGCTTCAGCGTCATTGCTACACTTTATTTAGCATGACATTTTTATGTACGCATGCCTGTAAATGACAATGCCTTTTATGTATGTGTTAAGAAAACCTACAAAGTGTGTGTTTACGCGCACCACTTGCAGGTTTTCAAAACACATAAATAAAAGGCAGTGTCATTTACAATGTCAATAGCACAAACTCTCGCAAATGCGAGACCTATTGCATTGCAAATGCTTGTTTGACTTGTTGTGGCACTCAATTCCAGGATTGAGTTTACAGTTCTGGAACTGTTGATGGAATACATGTAATGTTCCCAAATCACAAAGGGATGATGAGCCTAGATATCTTGATTTTTGTCTTTCGCTATTCACAAATGTCATTTGTTAAAGGTAAATGTCCTTTAAGTATTCCAATAGTTTTAAAGTTAGGTTTTGATCTCCGGTTACGTTTGAGATTCAGGCCCTATTAGTCCCTCTGTTGTCTGCTGACAATGTATGCATTTTGACCATCTCCTGACCAGTTTGACTTACCAGTTAGTGAGGGTGGTATGCCTTGCTCAGGATGATGTTGTTTTCTCCCAGAAGATGTAGGGACCTCTGCTACTGTGGTCGTCTGTACTCTGGCTGAATGTGTCAATAGGTGAGAAGAGAGAAAAGTAACCAAATCGAAAATGTACATGTGTAACTTGTCTGACATTTCCTCATATCTTCGGCATGCTAACAGTATTGTGAAGTATTACCACGGCTGGTGCAGGTAGGAGCAGTGGGGCATTGGGGGGTGTAATGGCGGGGCAGGGTGGGAAACAGACAACGGAATAACGGAAAGAAATGTCTCAGAATAAGGATTCTCTCACCTTGTGCTCGGTGATGCAGCAAGCACAAGGTGAGGTATTTTTGGATGATTTTTTTTAATTCCCCTATTCCGTTGTCTGTAGAATTTCCTCTGCACTGCACTACCCCCCCTGATGTTCTTGACTGATCCGGCTGTGTCTGGATAAGTGGAAGGGGCACTTTGTCTATTGCTACTTAACAGTGTTAGGTATATACGGCAGCAGTTCTGGGCTCATGTTTTCAATAGTGAGAATGGATGAATGAATGAATGAATTGACATTTATAGAGCGCATGGCTACCCGAAGGCATCCCAGCGCTAAGTAGGAAGATGAAGTCCCTATCGGTTATTTGGGGAAGAGCCAGGTTTTCAGAGCCCTACGAAAGGCAAGGAGGTTGGGTTCTTTACGAAGCTGAAGAGGGAGAGAGTTCCAGAGCCTGGAGGCATTGTAGGAGAAGAGTCGCCCCCACTTTTAGCCCTCCTGATTCTAGGAACCACGGCCAGATGAAGCTCATCTGAACGTAGACGTCTGTTGGCTCGATAAGGCTGAACCAGGGGGCTATGATAGCTGGACCCTTTCCTCTAATCAGCTTGTAGGCTATACACAGAGCCTTAAAGGAAACTCTTTCCCGAACAGGAAGCCAGTGGAGCGACTTCAAAGCTGGTTTGGCCGAGTGATGTCGCGGGACTCCCAGGAGAATCCTTGCCGCACAATTTTGCACGGTCTGGAGTTTGGCCAGGACTGAACCTGGGGCGCCCAAATAAAGGGCGTTTCCGTAGTCCAGACGTGATAAAATCAGCGCCTGGACCATGATTTTTCTGGATTGCAAAGGAAGTAACGGAAGCACTTTACGAAGAGTTCGTAACATACCAAAGCAGGAGGCCACCACCTTTCTGGCTTGGGTCCTAAAACTAAGATCTGAGTCCAGCCAGACGCCCAAGCTCTTAATCTCTGGCTTGGGAAGTGGTGGCGGGCCCATACTTACTGGCCACATGGTGTCTGCCTTGAAGAGGGAAGGGTTGCCAAGGAGCATTATTTCGGTCTTTTCCCCATTCAATTTAAGATGAGAAAGTTTCATCCATTTTATTACCTCTTCAAGGCAGGGGTGGAGACAGATAGACGCCCTATCAGCATGATTCAATGCAACCACCAATTGAGTATCGTCTGCATACGTAATAATATGAACCCCATAGGGGAGACAATATTGGCAAGAGGGGCCATGTAAGCATTGAACAAAGTAGGGCTCAGAGAAGACCCCTGGGGAACCCCACAGGGTAAAGGCCAAAGGTCTGAGCTGGCTCCTCCAACAAAGACTTGAAAATTTCTGTCCTCCAGGAACGACTTTATCCAGGTCAGAGCACTTCCTGCCACACCCAGGTTGCTAAGTCGTTCGACCAGGATCCGGTGATTGACCGTGTCGAAGGCTGCGCTAAGGTCCAGAAGGACCACAGCCAAAGAGCCTCCAGCATCGAGGATTTTCCTAGATTCCTCGATGACTGCTAATAGAGCTGTTTCGGTTCCTTGGCCTGGGCGAAAGCCTGTTTGCGAGGGATGTAGAAGGTTTGAGGCCTCCAGATGTCTAGATAGTACTGAGTTGACATGTTTCTCAGCGATTTTACTTACAGCTGGAAGTAAGGAAATAGGCCGATAATTGGCCAGACAATCCGGATCCAGGCTAGGTTTTTTTCAATAAAGGCTTCACCATGGCTTTTTTCCAAGGTGGTGGGACTATACCGGTGGCAAGTGAGGAGTTAATCAGATCTAAAATGGGAGGGCCCACAGATTTAGCCACTAATTTCAGAATTTTGAGTGGGGCAGGGTCACTAGGTGACCCGCTTTTCACGATTGCTGAAGTTGTCTGAAAGGTCTCCTCATTCATTGGGGAAAAACTTCCAGTAATGGTTCCAAGCCCTGATGGCTAATGGCTTTGGATTGGGGGCTTGTATGGGGATCCATTGGGGTGAAAGCACAACATATTGATTGGATCTTATTATGAAAATATTCAGCTAGCTCGTTGCAGCGCTGATCTGTTACTTCAAAAGTATCAGGAGGGGATGGAATTTTCAAAAGTTTCTTCGCAATACGAAATGTTTCACGAGGGGAATTTGCTGCGAGAGAGATTTTCTCCTCGAAGTAAGAGGTCTGTGCCTTTGTAATTTCCCTCTTATAAGCTTTAATAGCCTCCCTGTAGTCCCTTTTCCTACTAGGGGAGAATTCCTTCCTCCAGGTCCTCTCACATTTTTTACATATCTGCTTGAGTTCTCGCAATTTAGGTGTATACCAGGGCAGTCTATTAGGTCCAATATGTATCTGGGTGGTCTTTTTGGGGAGGACTTGGTCTAGTGTTTCATCGATCCACAAATTAAATTGATCGTTAGCTAACGTGGGATCGGGGTGAGGGGATGGCTTGGATTTTTCTAGCGCAGAGGTCCAAGTTTCTATAGAAAGTTTCGGCCAACTACGTGCCGTTATTAGTGTTCGCCGAGAAGGTGCCAAGACTTGAGGAGGGGACCACAGAAAGGGGATCAAAAAGTGATCTGACCAGGGGATTGGGATAGGTTCCTGGCAGAATAGCTCCTCTAGATTGGAGAATATGGGGTCGAGAAGGTGTCCTTTCGTGTGTGTAGCATGAGACACCTTCTGAAATAGTTGAAGAGCTACAAGATCATGAGAGAGCTCTGTTGCACTAGTCGATGTATCATCGTCAAAATGGATATTAAGGTCGCCAAGTAACGTAAAGTTAGAGGTGCTGCTTGTAAGCCCTGCCACTATTTCCGGTAGTTGTTTATGAAATTGACCCAAAGGTCCCGGAGGGCGATAGATCAGGATCCCCGAGAAGGAAAGTGTAGGAGAAAAGCCTATCGAGAACTGAAGGTTCTCACAGTCTGGCAAAGGACTCCCGAACGTTCGACAGGTGAGGAAGTTTTTATAAATAATGGCGATTCCCCTCCTTTCCCGGAGATCCTATCCAGTTTGGATACCGTATAGTCAGGGGAGTGTCTGGACGATATCGGGATCTGTAGTTTCATTCATCCAGGTTTCAGTAAGAAATAGAGCATCAGGGCTTCTATCCATTAACAGCATGAATAATTCATTGGTGTGTTTAGGTAGGGATCTACAGTTCAGTAATAGAAACTTGAATTGTTTACTAGATAGATCTATAGGAGGGGGGATAAGCGAATGTGGCCTGGATTTAAAAGTGCAGTGCTCACAGTTGGGGACTAAGTCATTAGGATTAATCGAGTGGGCACCTTTAATTCCAAGTGCAGGAATGAGTTCTTTTAAGTTCTCTGCACTATAAACATACCTGTGTGGTTTAGGTGGAGCAGGGTGTGTGGCCCCTGGGCCCGTCTGGGCGCGGACGGGCGCAGACGGGCTTCGGCGCGCCAGCGGCGCGCCCGCTGCGCGCGTCCGCTGCGCGGTCGCGTCATCGGGCTATTAAATAGCCCGGTCGGGGACCAGCGACTAGAGCGCTGACCCGAAAATGGCCGCCAAAGTGCGAGTGCAGAGTAACTTCCCCTAAGAGCTATAACACAGCTCGAATTGCATAAACACAGATTTGGACAATGAGCCACTTGTTGGTTAAGATCAGAACAGTTTAAAAATTATTGAGCAGTAAAAACAAAGTGTCCCCGATTCAGTTCAATTACACAGTAAAATACAATTTAGTGTTTTTTTTTAAAAGAGTCAATGAGCGAGCCTGTACCCCCTTGCGCCAACGTGCCTCGTAGCGGCTTCAGAGCCTACTGCGCGGTCGCGTCATCGGGCTATTAAATAGCCCGGTCGGGGACCAGCGACTAGAGCGCTGACCCGAAAATGGCCGCCAAAGTGCGAGTGCAGAGTAACTTCCCTAAGAGCTATAACACAGCTCGAATTGCATAAACACAGATTTGGACAATGAGCCACTTGTTGTTTAAGATCAGAACAGTTTAAAAATTATTGAGCAGTAAAAACAAAGTGTCCCCGATTCAGTTCAATTACACAGTAAAATACAATTTAGTGTTTTTTTAAAAGAGTCAATGAGCGAGCCTGTACCCCCTTGCGCCAACGTGCCTCGTAGCGGCTTCAGAGCCTACTGCGCGAGTCGCGTCATCGGGCTATTAAATAGCCCGGTCGGGGACCAGCGACTAGAGCGCTGACCTGAAAATGGCCGCCAAAGTGCGAGTGCAGAGTAACTTCCCTAAGAGCTATAACACAGCTCGAATTGCATAAACACAGATTTGGACAATGAGCCACTTGTTGGTTAAGATCAGAACAGTTTAAAAATTATTGAGCAGTAAAAACAAAGTGTCCCCGATTCAGTTCAATTACACAGTAAAATACAATTTAGTGTTTTTTAAAAGAGTCAATGAGCGAGCCTGTACCCCTTGCGCCAACGTGCCTCGTAGCGGCTTCAGAGCCTACTGCGCGAGTCGCGTCATCGGGCTATTAAATAGCCCGGTCGGGGACCAGCGACTAGAGCGCTGACCCGAAAATGGCCGCCAAAGTGCGAGTGCAGAGTAACTTCCCTAAGAGCTATAACACAGCTCGAATTGCATAAACACAGATTTGGACAATGAGCCACTTGTTGGTTAAGATCAGAACAGTTTAAAAATTATTGAGCAGTAAAAACAAAGTGTCCCCGATTCAGTTCAATTACACAGTAAAATACAATTTAGTGTTTTTTTTAAAAGAGTCAATGAGCGAGCCTGTACCCCTTGCGCCAACGTGCCTCGTAGCGGCTTCAGAGCCTACTGCGCGGTCGCGTCATCGGGCTATTAAATAGCCCGGTCGGGGACCAGCGACTAGAGCGCTGACCCGAAAATGGCCGCCAAAGTGCGAGTGCAGAGTAACTTCCCCTAAGAGCTATAACACAGCTCGAATTGCATAAACACAGATTTGGACAATGAGCCACTTGTTGGTTAAGATCAGAACAGTTTAAAAATAATTGAGCAGTGAAAACAAAGTGTCCCCGATTCAGTTCAATTACACAGTAAAATACAATTTAGTGTTTTTTTTTAAAGAGTCAATGAGCGAGCCTGTACCCCTTGCGCCAACGTGCCTCGTAGCGGCTTCCAGAGCCTACTGCGCGGTCGCGTCATCGGGCTATTAAATAGCCCGGTCGGGGACCAGCGACTAGAGCGCTGACCCGAAAATGGCCGCCAAAGTGCGAGTGCAGAGTAACTTCCCCTAAGAGCTATAACACAGCTCGAATTGCATAAACACAGATTTGGACAATGAGCCACTTGTTGGTTAAGATCAGAACAGTTTAAAAATTATTGAGCAGTAAAAACAAAGTGTCCCCGATTCAGTTCAATTACACAGTAAAATACAATTTAGTTTTTTTTTTTAAAAGAGTCAATGAGCGAGCCTGTACCCCCTTGCGCCAACGTGCCTCGTAGCGGCTTCAGAGCCAGAATGGGATTTGCCATTTCTAATACAAAGGATTCTGGGACTTGTGGTGCAACATAGAGAGGGAAACACATGAGCCTCTGACTGACTATATATTTATATGAACTTTGGACAACTTCATTAATCACAATGGGGGTTCAACACATATAGTCATTTTATATACTTGTTCTTGTCATCACATTTACCTGGTACCACTTTGCAGACATCACTCACAGGCAGCTCATGGAGCATATGGGGGTGAATTGTAGTGAGGACATCCTCCTCAAGTGTGGTGAGATGGAGGCGGGTTCCAGATTGTAGGCCAGGGAGAATTCTGGCCAACTCAATCCTGGAGTACTTCTCCTTCACCCGCGCCTTTTCTTCCTGCCACTTCTTCTTGATGTCACAGACTGTGCGCTCATCTTCCCCCAATGCTGTGACAGCAGTGGCTAAATGCTGCCATAGAGCTGCCTTCTGTGTGCGTCTGGTGCAGTAAGGGGGGAGACCATATAGCCGTTTGTGGTGCCTCACAATGAACTCCACAATCATGGTGGTCTCCTCATTTGTGAAGTTTTTCTTACTCCTCAGTTGGTACATTTTCCAGTAGCAATGCGCAGCAAATGAAAACAGGAACTCTCTGTGGTCAAACCTGTTCCTTGAATGTGTGCTGCTTTTATGTGGTTTGTGGTGCTGGTCTTGCAGTTGTTGTTAATTGACTTCATCTGACGCATGTGAGTGATTGGACAGGTGTTTAGCGTTGATGAAAATGATCATCCGGCCCGAATGCGGGTATTCCGGCTCGGAGGCAGAGATTCCGGCCCGGGTGCGGAAATTCCGGCCCAAGTGTGGGATTTCCGGCCCGGGTGCGGAATTTCTGTCCCGAGTGCGGAGGTAAAGATAGGAGTAGTAAGTGAGTTGTGTGAATACCAAAAACTCGTAAGTGCCTTCTGTGAATACCAAAAGTCGTAAATTTAGATTTTGTCTCAGATTAGTTTTGTGAATCGGGTCCATTGTGTTTGTGCTGGAGAGTGGTGTTGGTGTTTTTGGAGTTGGTGCGCCGTTTCTGCTGTCCCTGTTGTGCCCTTAAGACCTTTTTGTGTGTTTTTGTAGTATGTTGTTGTTTATTGTCCTGTGTGCTGTCAGGTGTTTGTCCTTTGGGGTATATTTGTTATTGTGGTATTAGGGTGTTTTGGGGGGGGTTTGTAGTGTTTGGGTTAGTTTATTGTGGGTGGTCTCATGTCGGGGCATAGCCGTAGTCGCCCCATGAACCATCAGGAGTTAGAGGCATTCCTGTGGCTGGTCTGCCACTACCTCCCAAACATGCTAGCCCATCGGGGCTGTGGAATCCAGGGCTACCCTGTTAAGATAAGGAAGCAGCGATAGGAAAGCATACGCCGACAGATGCTGCATCTCTATGGAGTGGACCACGACACCCAGCAGTTAAAACATCTCCGGCAGATGTTGTTGACAGGGAGTCTGACCTTCTACATTATGTGGGCATCAAAGTTGGTGGACCAACATGTAAGTACACATACAACCCTACCTATTTGCGAGTCTCAAATTGCGTCATTTTGCGACTCGCAATTTGCGACTCGCAAATAGAAATGTACAACAGTGTCTCAGACACTGTTTGCGATTCCTAATGGGGCAGCAAAGTGCCTGCCTCATTAATATTCATGAGGTAGGTGCAATTTGCAACCCCATTAGACATGGCTAGCACTCACAGGGATGGTGGCCTGCTGGGGTCAGCAGACCACCATGTCTGTGACTGCTTTTTAAATAAAGAAGGTTTTTTTTAAATGCAGCCTGTTTTCCTTAAATGAAAACAGGATGCATTTAACAAAGAAAAATGAAACGTTTCTGTTTCATTTTTTAAGAGTAGGAAGTGGTCCGTGGCACCACTCCCTGCCCTTAAAAAATATTTTCGCATCCTTCCTGTATGCGAGTGGCTTACCAACTACTTGAATTGCGGTCGCAAAACAATCGTACATTGAAGTGCGAGTTGCAAACCCTATTTTGCGAGTCGATAATAGGTAACAGACTCGCAAAATAGTGTGATATGGTGCACTCTGCCTTGGGGGTATAAGGCCTGCTAGAGGGGTGACTTACCCATGCCACAGGCAGTGTTGCTGGTCATGGCACATGTCGACTCTTCAGTTTGGACTGCACCAAAACACACAGTCTGCAATGGCAGTGTGTGGGAGTTAAGCTGAGGGGTCTCTGAGGGTGGTATAATACATGCTGCAGCCCTCAGGGGCCCTTCTCTGGTCACAAGGTCCTTGGTACTCTTAGAATAGAAATGTTTATGCTTGTGCATTATCCTATGAAAGTTAGCATTTGCGGCACCATTTTCTATTCAGACGCCATTTTGAATCACGATCGAAACCAATCCTTCGCTATTTCTGAGAGAAGGCCTCTGTTAGGTTTTGTTTCTCCAAGGTTGGGTTCTGCTTCACTAATGAATAGACTGTTCATATTAGCGCATACCTTTCCCACTAGATAGAAGCCTTCTCCCACTCGTCTGGTGGCGGGCGCAGGGTAAAACGACCTTGGGTGTACTAGGTAGTGTGAGATATGAGAATCAAAACTTATTTTTTGTATTTTACTGTTCAGCTGCATCTGTTTGGAAAATTCCACTGTGGACGTGCCCTCATTTGGTTCTGAAATGTACATAATGTATCTTTATGCTTGCTGATGTCAGTCCCTCTGCAGCACTCCTAGCGACTTGGCAGACTGGGCTCCGCACTGAGTGTATACAATAAACAGTTATTGGTTTGTATTCTCTACTGTCTGACCAATTCTTCATTTTGTATGGAAGGCTGAGCGGTGGTTGTTAGTGACCCGGGTGACCCGAAATGGGCCACTTCCTTGAGTAGGTGCCTGTACAGGGACTCCTTCGGGTGATTGATCCATCCCCTTCTGCGTACAGGGGGGAGGTCGAGGCCATCGTTGGGTCAGACTGACGGTTCAGGGATCACTGCACGAGGAGTATCAATTGCTCGCAGCTGCCCCTTCCGTCCTGCCGGAAGGTGCCTCGCCCAGTGGTCATCCCGACTGGAGTCCTGAACGGCGAAACCCTTGGATCTGACCATTTGGTCTGAAGATTCGGCAGTGGAGAATTGGTTAGTTTGTGCTACTCATATCAGGTGAGTTTGTTTTTGTTTCTTTATGGATATGGTACCAGTGTGGTTTGAGTTTGGTACGGTCTGAGGGCCGTTTTTGATAAAAGCACTTGCAATTGCTTTGCCAGGCAAAAAGAACAAACTTGTTTTCTTTTTGAAAATGCGTGGCTTTAGTAAGATTTTGTCTGTTTGTTGTTGTTGTTGTTCTGTAGATGCTCGATTGGAAGAAGCTCAGCCGGCGCCTCCTGAAGGCACCCCTAATTTTGATATGTATGTGAAGCATGGTCTTGGCCCTATTATGTTTAGTACATTTTGGCACAAGCATATGAGGGACAATGCCGAGCTACAGTGGCCGTTGACGGGCACTTTTGATGAATAAAAGATTGGGTTTTTACAGGAACAGTTGTTTAAAAGACGAAGTAGGCAGTCAATGTTTGATTCTCTTCGAACGTGGCAGAAGGTGGCTAGGCAGAGACGGTTGAAGATGGAAAAGGATGCACGAAAGGGGAAAATGCAAACATTGACCCAGAAAGCTGTAGCATATGATAGAGAAAAACAGGAGGCAGGAGTTGAATGTGAAGATAGGAGGTTTCGGTTGCATATTGATAAATCTTATTTGCCCAAGAAGAGAAAGATACTTTTGGGGAGGAATTGCTAGATACTCGACCCCCGCCCCCATATGCCCCACAGAGGATATACCCCGCTGTTCCTTTACAGTCACAGCAGCCTGTTACATCTGCTCCAATTGTTCCTGTATCTACAGCTGTTGTTTCGATGGCTTTAGCCACGGCGCCCCCTGCACTGTCTTGGTCTTCGCCATCTTTGACAACTGTGACTATTAGCATACCTACTGTCTCGACTCCTGCATCCTCTGTTCTCTCTCCTCCGGTACAAGCACCAGTGATGATTGTACCTGTCACTTCTGCTGCCTCTCTTTCCCTGGTTTTTCATCCCCGACATCTCTGAGTGTTGAGACGCCAGCACGTGGATTCGAGGATAGAGACTGGACAAAATTTAAGGAGCGCATGGGCCCGTTAGTGCGGGGGTGGAGAAGAAGAAAAAAGGGTAATACCTGACCAGGCTGCGCAGTGGGCTCATAATGCCATTTATAGTGTGGAGGATGTCTGGGAAGCTATGCAAGATTTTGAGTCTTTTATACAACAACATGCCCTTAAGCATATGTCTGCTACATTGATTGGTCTTTGGCATCACCACTTTGGGTCAGAAGCGCCTCAAATTTGATTTGATATTAGAGATTGTGTGTATGTTAGTGACTTGGAGCCAGGCCAAGTCTTCGGGAATCTTACAACTTTAATTGCTTATAGGGGTAGGTTGTATGAGAATAGCCCTAAGTCGGTATCTCAGTTTCCGATGCGGGAGGTCTATCCTATATATCACCCAGAAATACCTGCGATAACAGACCAGCTCGGTAATGTTACTAGACGGGCTGTAGTGGCCCGCTTCCAGGAGCAATGGGTTTATACTCTGTGGAAAAGAAGTGCAATTCTATCCCTTAAGACTCATTTGCCTGATCCTAGAAAAAATCCTACTGCTTATTATAGAGTTGACTGAAACTGCCTCTTCTACTGTAATGACTCTGGCTGATATTGAAATGTTCTTTGGCCTTCTTGTTCAGGTTGATATTTGGAGACAGGTTCATACCCAAGATCATGTTGCGGAGTTGGGTGGCACATGGGAGCAGATTAAGGGATGGGATGAGAAAAGGAAGCCAGGTGATAAGCCCCGAGCCGAGATACTTGTTTTGCCAGGTCGCATTATTACATATATGCACTCTCTTATTCCGACCAAGAAGGTAAGTTGGGATAAGTTGACGGCTTGTCGACAGAAGAAGGATGAAAGTGTGTCTGATTTCTTTACTCGGTTTGAGGATACATTTTTGGATTATAGTGGGCAGGATATGTCTAACGAGGGAGGAGTTCGGTTGTTTGTTGACAGATTTTTTTCTAACCTGCTTCCTGAAATTGCGACTCGTTTACAGGTGTCTGAGAGTACCTGGTCTACCTCTTCCCCATCTGTTATATTGAATATGGCTCAAAACTTGGGGCATCGTGACCAGGAAGAGAAAGAGAAAATAGATAAAAAAACATAAGGAGTTGAAGACGAAGGTGCTGTTGCAGCAAGCGTTTAGGGGAAATGGTAGAGGACGTGGTGGTCCTTCTAGACAGCTTCCAAGCACTAGCAGGCAGCCGACCGCGACACCTATGGGGCCGAATCAGTATGCATATTGTAAGGAGGAGGGTCATTGGCATAGCGAGTGTCCTGCGTTTTACAGAAGGTTGCGGTTCCTAGAGGGCGAGGTTCTTGTGGAAGAGGTCGTGGGACCGATAGGGCCCAGAATGCCGCGGTCTCACAGGGCCGCTCTGACAACAATTACTTTGATGACCCTCGCGATGGACAATATTATCATGATGATTATGATATGGATGAGGTGACGGGGATGTCTTATGGCTAGGATAGCCAGGGACAGGGTGAGGGACCAGGTCCGATACCTGTAGATCAGAGTGGTCCTTATGTCACTGCGGATTTGCAAGGTTCGACTAAGGAATTTTTAGTGGATACAGGAACGACAAAGAGTCCTGTTTCTCGCAATTTGGACCCTGGGGCGGCTCTGTCTGGCCATAATAATGTTTCGGTAGGTTTTTCAGGTGTACCGGTTGTAAGACCCATTTCACGACCCCTTGCATTGACTGTTGGTCCTTTTTACTGTGGATTCCCCATTTTTGTTGATGTCTAATTGTTGTGAGAATTTGATGGGTTTGGATTTGTTGAAGAAATTGCATGCTACCATCTATTGCTCCCCAGCAGGTGTTTATATGACGATGGGCCCAGATGTGGGTACTAAACAGTGTCTGTCTCACAATGTGCCTCTTCCCGCTGAATTTGCTGAAGTAATACCCACTCTATGGGCAACAGGTAATACAGATGTGGGACTATTGCATATACCACCGGTTTTGATACAGGTTAAAGACAATGCTATTTTGTCTCATTTTCCTCAGTATAAAATACCTCAGGTGGGAGAACTGGCCCTTCTACAGATTATTCAGGATTTGATACAAAAGGGAGTAGTTGAGGAGACATCTGCCAACATTTGTAATAGTCCCATTCTTCTGATTCTTAAATGGACACCCTCAGGTTCCTCTGATGATCATGAGGATGTTTACCGTTTTGTGATTGATTTGCGTGAGGTTAATAAAATGGTGGTTCCCCAGTTTCCGGTGGTTCTTGATATCACCACTCTTTTGACAATGATTCCTTCTACTGCTAAATTCTTTTCTGTTATTGATTTGAAAAAATGCATTCTTTAGTATTCCTATTCATCCAGATAGCAGATATCTGTTTGGGTTCGCCCAAGCTGGTAGGAGCTTTAGATTCTGTCGAGCTCCTCAGGGCTGTACAGAGAGTCTGAGTATTTATAGCCAAGCATTGAAAGGTCAATTGGATTCTCTTTCGTTCCCCTCAGGTAATGTATTGGTGCAGTACGTTGATGATCTCCTCATAGCTTCTGATACGGAACAGGGTTGCAGAGACAGTACTGTTAAGTTGTTGTTGCATTTAGCTCATCATGGATATAAAGTTTCTCTTTCCAAATTTCAGTATTGTTGACAGGAGGTCACCTATTTAGGTTACCTACTGTCGAAGGAGGGTAGGAGGTTGACCCCTGAGCGTATTAGTACCATTGTGAAAAGGCCATTCCACAAACTCAAAAAGATGTGCGCGCTTTTATAGGTATCACTTCCTACTGTCGCCAGTGGATACCTAATTACTCCCTACTAATCAAACCTTTGCTTGCATTAACAACGAAAGAAGTGCATGAGCCTTTGCCTTGGATGCCCGAATGTCAGCAGTCTCTTGAGCAATTGAAAACTGAGCTGTGTTCGGCTCCTGTGCTTGGTACTCCTAATTATGGCCAGCCGTTTGTGCTTTACATCCACTTGATGGCTGGTTGCGCGCTTTCTGTCCTAACACAAAAATTTGGTGATAAGCAACAGCTGTGTACTTATTTCTCTGCTGTGCTTGATCCAGTTGCGAGAGCCCTCCCGAGTTGTCTAAGAGCGGTCGCGGCTGTGGTCACTTCAATCACACAATCGGCTGGACTCGTACTTGATACTGATCTCACAGTCATGGTATCCCATGCTGTGGACACGCTTTTGAATAAGACAAAGACACAGCACCTCACCAGTGCATGTCTTACTGGCTATGAATTGACGTTGTTTGCTAAACACATTGCAATCAAAAGATGTGCTACTCTGAATCCAGCCACGTTACTACCCTTCCCTTCTGAGAGTGATGAAGTTGATAAACATGACTGCATCTTCTGAACAGAAGAAGAGACGAAAGGACGGGTAGACTTGACGGATGTTCCCTTATCTGACCCACAAGGGGAACTATATGTTAATGGCTCTTGTTTTAAATTACCAGATGGCACCACCACTGCAGCCTATGGTATTACCACGCTGCGCACAGTAGTAGAGACATCACAGGTCCCTTATCAGTTGGCTCAAGCTGCTGAGTTAGCTGCCCTTATTCGAGCTTGCGAATTGAGCAAGGGACTGGTTGTCAATATCAATACTGACAGCCAGTATGCCTTCGGGGTCGTGCATAATTTTGGGTGACTCTGGGCTGAGAGAGGGTTCCTTACTTCTCATGGCACAAAAATCCAACATGGACACCTCATATTGAGGCTTTTGTCTGCTTTGATGCTCCCCAAGAAATTGACCATAATTAAGTGTAGTGCCCACAGGAAGGTTACTGATGATGTGGGTAGGGGAAATGCTTTTGCTGATCAGACAGCTAAGGAAACGGCCCGGACAAAGATGAAAAGAATGTTTGTAGCAGGTCCAGCTAGGTGGGTTCCTGAGGTTGTCATGTTTGAAGATACTCTTGAAAGTGTAAAAGAGATACAAAGTGAAGGAACGATAGAAGAATTAGCGGTGTGGCAGGAAAGTACAGCACAGTTGAATGAGGAGGGATGTTGGATTGATAAATCAGGAAAGCAGAGATGGATGTTGCCAGATGCATATGTTCTTCCTGTGGTTACTATGGCATTCGGTCCAGCTCATATCAGTGCTAAAGGCATTTGTAAATTGCTAGACCCTGTATGGCAGAATGATAACATCTCTAAGACAGCTGCACACTTAGTAAAGTACTGTATGGTATGCATGATGCATAATCCTGGGAAGGGTATCCCTACATCACCAGGTAATTTTGCACCACCCACTTTTCCTTCTGAAGTCCTTCAAATGGACTAGATTGAATTGGAGGGATGTAATAATCTGAAGTATGTGCTGGTGGTTGTATGTGCATTCAGTAAATGGGTTGAGGCCTATCCCACTAAAGATAATACAGCCATTATGACTGCAAAGGTACTCCTGAAAGAGATCTTTCCTCGTTTCGGCTTGCCCGAGTCATCTGGAGTGACAACGGAAGTCATTTTAATGCAGAAGTGATTCAATTGATTTGTGAGGGTCTTCATGTGAAGCAGAAATTCCATGCTGCCAATCATCCACAGTCAGCGGGTTTAGTTGAGAAGTACAATGGTACTCTCAAACTGAAATTGGCAAAAATACAGGAGACAACAGAGTTGAAGTGGCCAGATGCTTTACCATTAGCCCTTTTGTCAACAAGAATGACAGCTCATTCTAGAACAGGATTGTCACCCTACGAGGTCGTGTTTGGACGCCCGGCAAATGTCTGGGGCGTCCCGCGCCCTCGCAGGTTTTCGGATATTGAGTACCCTGTGTTTCTTGACTAGCTCGGCCATTTAACTGAGAATTTACGTTCTATTCACCAACAGGTGCGGGAGTCCCTGCTTTCTACACCAGAGGGACTCGGCCACGACATTCAGCCTGGAGATTACGTGCTCCTCAGGAACTTCCAGTGGAAGAAAAGTTTGGAGCTGCGCTGGAAGGGGCCTGAACAAGTCCTGTTGGTGACGCGTACCGCTGTGAAGGTTGCTGGTCGTAAGAACTGGGTGCATGCCACCCACTGTCGGAGGGTTCCTCTACCCCTACCCTATGACCAGTGGGTCAAGGATGGCATCGGGGACTCTGAGTGCGAGCAGGTGCCTCGGTTTGTCCCGTTCAGTGATGCCCAACTGACGTGGACGCAGACGGATTAGGAAAATGATGACGTGTTGAAAATCCGAGCTATCCAAGAGCCTTTATTCACTGACCATTCAGTGCCTGGGGCTACCAGGTTCAATTTGCGCCCTCGGCTGAGGGAAAGTGCATCTAAGGAGAAGAAAGATTAGTTAGGGATGGACTGTGTAAGATAGGTTGTACTAAAGGATAGTACCAACGAAGTTAGTTCAGATTGGTGAGGGATTTTTGCATTGTATGAACATTGGACAGAGAAGATTGAAGTATACCTTGAAGGTATACCATCCTGATTGACGTGGGATACGAGCTTAGGACTGAGCAAGCTCCACTGCCGGTGCTCAAGAGCGCCAACGTATTGATGAACAATAGGAGCCTGTACCAATGAGGCTCTGTCGGACACTGGGAATTTGTATACTTCTCTTGCATTTTGTCCCCTTTTCATTATTCGTTATGCATCCCTTTGGTAGGATGGTTTCTGAGGAAGAGCAGCCAGTGCTCCCCGTTGCCCAGCATACTATGCTATGGACCCGCAAGAAGAAAATAGTATGTGTTGCTCTTGTGGTTCTGTTGCTCGTAATCTTGTGTGGGGTGTCATGGGTTTTGGAAAATGGCCAGAATGTACCTCCACGCACTAAGGGTAAGGTTATTCCTCTGACACGACAGAAAAGGACAGCCCAGAGTAATATGTTTTTAGACACACACAAGAGGTTCTTTGGAGAAGGGACAGCTTGTTACCCCACTGAATCTGTTGCTAGTTTATGGACTGAATGTACATTATCACTTGTCAACTATACCTATACCCGTCCATCGAAATTTACCGAAGTAAAAGGAGTTTGAGTTTTGGTTATCCAGGTCCCGGTTTATATTACAGAAAGCCACAGGGGATGGGCTATCCAGGGTGTGATAACAATACATATTGCGATAACTTTCACATGGAAGAACAGAATGTTACATTGGTGGGTTGGCATTATCAGGAAGTGACAGTCACTAGGGAGGCTGGTTATTATCCTGCGTGTTGTCCTATCGTGAATAGCACTGACACTCCATTGTATATCAATTGCTCTGGAATAGTATTGTACAAAAATACCATGCCCCTGGTGAACGACAAAGATCCAAGCACATTTGGAATGAACACCAGATATGCTGCAGTAGATTATGAAGGACCACTTTATGCACACCCGGGGTTTTATTTCTTGTCTAATGGTACTTAGTCCAATGTTCATAATGGTACAAATGATGTTGCTCTTGGGATGGTGTTGTCTTTGGGTGTACCTTGTAAGTATGGCAAGCCTAATATAAGATGGGTGAAAAGAACATTGACAGAAGAGTTCTGTGAAGGAGTGACTGATTTAGACATCAACAATTAAAGAAATGGGGCCACTTTTGGATATATCCTTTCCTCTATTATTACATTGGGTGGTACCTCAATGGCCAGGGGTGAAAAAGCTAGAGAGTATTTTGGATGTAAATTACAAATTCTATCCAATACTAACGTAGCAGCTTTAAGCAACATCACCACTCAGTTAGAAAGTATGCCATTATATTCCGAGCAGACTAGATATGCGGTTGATTTTATCTTAGCTAAGAGTGGTGGTGTGTACGCTATAGTCGGAGACCAGTGTGTAGTCGGGATCAAAAATATGGAAAAGAATATTACCAAACACATCTTAGACATCCTAGAGAAAGTCAAGGGAATGGAGAGTGGAAATTGGAGTTGGTCTCTCTCCGGTAACTGGGGCTGGATTTTTGAAAAAGTGATGATCGTGGTGCTGGTACTTTGCTGTGTCCTTATTCAGTGCCTCCCCTTTTGTTGCTCTTATTGCACCACCCTTCTCACCCCAAATAGAAAAATGTTGATTCATGACACTAATGCTGCGATTATGGTACATTATTAAATAGACGACCTCATGCATATAGACGAGGGCGCTTTCGAGACTTCTTCCCTCCTTACAGTGTCACTTCCTGATGCTGAGAATATGGAATGCTCGTAAGGGGTATATTCATGGTCTCCTGATTTTTCAGATTTCATATTTCTCTTGTTGACATTAGAAAATGTTTTAGCTCATGCTAAAAGGAGGGTCTGTTAGAATAGAAATGTTTATGCTTGCGCATTATCCTATGTAAGTTAGCATTCGCGGCACCATTTTCTATTCAGACTCCATTTTGAATCACGATCAAAACCAATGCTTCGCTATTTCTGAGAAAAGGCCTCTGTTAGGTTTCTTTTCTCCAAGGTTGGGTTCTGCTTCACTAATGAATAGACTGTTCATATTAGCGCATACCTTTCCCACTAGATAGAAGCATTCTCCCACTCGTCTGGTGGCGGGCACAGGGTAAAACGACCTTGGGTGTACTAGGTAGTGTGAGATATGAGAATCAAAACATATTTTTTATATTTTACTGTTCAGCTGCATCTGCTTGGAAAATTCCACTGTGGGCGTGCCCTCATTTGGTTCTGAAATGTACATAATGTATCTTTATGCTTGCTGATGTCAGTCCCTCTGCAGCACTCCTAGCGACTTGGCAGACTGGGCTCCGCTCTGAGTGTATACAATAAACAGTTATTGGTTTGTATTGTCTACTGTCTGACCAACTCTTCATTTTGTATGGAAGGCTGAGCGGTGGTTGTTAGTGACCCGGGTGACCCGAAATGGGCCACTTCCTTGAGTAGGCGCCTGTACAGGGACTCCTTCCGGTGATTGATCCATCCCCTTCTGCGTACGGGGGGAGGTCGAGACCATCGTTGGGTCAGACTGACGGTTCAGGGATCCCTGCACGAGGAGTATCAATTGCTCGCAGCTGCCCCTTCCGTCCTGCCGGACGGTGCCTCGCCCAGTGGTCATCCCGACTGGAGCCCTGAACGGCGAAACCCTTGGATCTGACCATTTGGTCTGATGATTCGGCAGTGGAGAATTGGTTAGTTTGTGCTACTCATATCAGGTGAGTTTGTTTTTGTTTCTTTATGGATATGGTACCAGTGTGGTTTGAGTTTGGTACGGTCTGAGGGCCGTTTTTGATAAAAGCACTTGCAATTGCTTTTCCAGGCAAAAAGAACGAACTTGTTTTCTTTTTGAAAATGCCTGGCTTTAGTAAGATTTTGTCTGTTTGTTGTTGTTGTTGTTCTGTAGATGCTCGATTGGAAGAAGCTCAGCCGGCGCCTCCTGAAGGCACCCCTAATTTTGATATGTATGTGAAGCATGGTCTTGGCCGTATTATGTTTAGTACATTTTGGCACAAGCATATGAGGGACAATGCCGAGCTACAGTGGCCGTTGACGGGCACTTTTGATGAACAAAAGATTGGGTTTTTACAGGAACAGTTGTTTAAAAGACGAAGTAGGCAGTCAATGTTTGATTCTCTTTGAACGTGGCAGACTGGGCTCCACTCTGAGTGCACACAATAAACAGTTATTGGTTTGTATTCTCTATTGTCTGACCGACTCTTCATTTTGTATGGAAGGCTGAGAGGTGGTCGTTAGTGACCCGGGTGACCCGAATCGGACCACTTACTTCAGTACCAGGGGTACCTTTTAGAAGGGACTTACATGTTGCCCAAAGGTGTGTTAATTGTGGAAACAAAGGTACAGTTTTGGGAAAGAACACTGGTGCTGGGGGCTGGTTAGCAGGGTCCCAGCACGCACTCTGTCAAGTTGGCATCAGGTATCTGGCAAAAAGATACGGGGTAACCATGAAAAAAGGGGCACTTTCCTATAAACCCTCCCCCCACCCCAATAAAAGAGGGTGAGAATAACCTTTCCCAAGACAGTCTTCATTGTCTAAGTGGAAGAACCTGGAAAGTCAATCTGCATTGGCATGGGCAGTCCCAGGTCTATGTTCCACTGAGAAGTCCATTCCCTGTAGGGAGATTGACCACGTCAACAGTTTGGGATTTTCACTTTTCATTTGCATTAGCCATCTGGGATGTCCGTGGTCAGTTTGGATTAGGAAGTGAGTCCCAAACAGGTAAGATCTCAGCTTCTTTGGGGACCAAACCACAGCAAAGGCCACCCTCTCAATGGCACTCCAACGCTGTTCCCCAGAGAGTAGCCTCCTGCTTATAAAAGCAACTGGTTGGACATGGCCATCATCATTGGTCTGGGATAGAACCGCTCCTATCCCTAGTTTAGAGAGGCATCATTCTGCACAATGAATTGCTTAGAGTAGTCTGGAACTTTGAGAATAGGTGCTGATCACATTGCCTCTTTCAGGGTGTCAAAAGCCTTTTGACAACTAATTTTGTCCAGTTCACTTTCTTTGGCATTTTCTTGGAGGTAAATTCTATGAGGGTGTCACAAGAGATCCATACCCCTTCACAAACCTCCTGTAATACCAAGTCAAGCCAAGGAATGTCCTGATGTGGATCTGGGTTGTTGGAGCTTCCCAGTCCAGAATTGTCTGGGTCTTGGGTTGTAAAGGTTGCACTTGGCTTCCATCTACAAGGTGGCCCAAGTATACAACAGTGCCCTGCCCTATCTGGCACTTTGATGTCTTGATAGTCAGGCCTGCAGACTGCAGAGCATGTAAAACCGTCCCCAGGTGGACCAGGTGATCCTGCCAAGAGGAGCTAAAAACAGCAATATCATCCAGATAGGCTGCACTAAAGGTCTCCAACCCAGCAAGGACTTGATTCACCAACCTTTGGAAGGACACAGGGGCATTCTTTAAACCGAAGGGCATAACAGTAAACTGATAATGTCCACCAGGTGTGTAGAATGCTGTTTTCTCTTTGGCTCCTGAGGCCATGCCAATCTGCCAGTACCCTACAGTTAAGTCAAAGGTGCTAAGAAATTTTGCGACCCCTAGCTTATCTATCAGCTCGTCAGCCCTTGGTATGAGGTGAGCATCTGTCTTAGTGACAGCATTAAGACCTCTATAGTCCACACATAACCTAATCTCTCTTTTTCCTCCCTGGGGGTTGAGGTTTGGGGACTAAGACCACTGGGCTAGCCCAGGGACTTTGAGAGGGCTCAATAACCCCTAATTCCAGTAGCTTCCTTACGTCATCTCTTTAAATTGGTCAGACTATAGATCTTTGTTTTGACAGGCAAGCTTTCACCAGTGTCCACATCAAGGGTACACCAGTGTGTCTGTTCAGGGGTTGAGGAGAAGAGCCCAGCAAATTGCTGCAGGACATGCCTACAGCCAGGCTGCTGCTGGGCAGTGAGGTTTTTTGAGTAGATAACTTCATCAACTGACCCATATTTTGGACTGTAAGAGAGGAGGTCAGGGAGAGGTTCCCTGTCTGTCTCCTGATCCTCATCAGTGACCAACAGCATGGACACATTAGCCCTGTCACAGAAATGTTCCAGGCGATTCACACGTATCACCATCTTGGGGCGCCTGCTAGTGCCCAGGTCCACCAAGTAGATTACCTCACTTTTCTTCTCTAAGATAGGGTATGGGCCATTGCATTTGTCCTGGAGGGGCCCAGGTGCCACAGACTCCAGAACCCACAGCTGTTGCCCTGGTTGGAACTCCACCAGTGCAGCTTCTTGGTCATACCACAGCTTCTGGAACTGCTGGCTGGCCTCCAGATTTTTGGATGCCTTTTCCATATACTCTGCCATCCAGGAGCGGAGGCCTAGTACATGGTCCACCACATGTTGTTTAGGTTCATGGAGAGGCCTCTCCCAACCTTCTTTTACAAGAGCAAGTGGTCCTCTTACAGGATGGCAAAACAGAAGTTCAAAGGGTTAAAACCTTACTCCCTTCTGAGGCACTTCTCTGTAAGTGAAAAGCAGGCATGACAAAAGGACATCCCATCTTTTGAGTTTCTCAGGGAGTCCCATGATCATGCCTTTCAATGTCTTGTTGAATCTTTCAACAAGACCATTGGTTTGTGGGTGTAAGGTGTAGTGAATTTGTAGTTCACTCAACACTCATCCCACATGTGCTTCAGGTATGCAGACATGAAGTTGGTACCTCTGTCTGACACCACCTCCTTAGGAAACCCTACCCTGAGGGCTTTTGCTACTGCAGGGCTGTAGTAGTCCTAAGGGGAATTGCCTCAGGATACCTGGTAGCATGATCCACTACTACCAGCATGAATTTGTTTCCTGATGCTGTGGGTGGCTCAAGTGGACCCACTATGTCCACACAACCCCTCTCAAAGGGAACCCCAAACACTGGTAGTGGGATTATGGGGCCTTTGGGTGTCTACCTGTTTTGCCACTGGCCTGACAGGTGACACAGGAGCTGACAAATTCCTTTACTGTCTGGGACATCTGGGGCCAGTAGAAATGGCTGACAAGCCTTTTCCAAGTTTTAGTCTGACACAAGTGCCGAGCTAGGGGGATGTCATGAGCCAAAGTGAGTAAAAACTCCCTATACAGCTGAGGCACTACCACTCTCCTAGCAGCTCTAGGTTTGGGGTCTCTGGCCGCAGTGTACAGGAGTACCTCCTCGCAATAGGTCTTGGGGGAGCCACTCACATCTCCCTTTTCCGGTGCAGCAGCTTGCCGTCTCAGGGTCTCAAGAGTGGGACAGACCTGCTATCCAAGGCACAGCTGTTCCGTAGAGGGTCCCCCTGGACCCAGGAGCTCTACCTGGTAAGGCCCAAGTTCCATGGGCTCAGTTCCCTCTTTGGCTGACAAGTCCTCTCCCTGAGGAGTGGGGTCCTGAGCTTGATGCTGTTTCGAAGCTGGACCCCCACCTTCTTGCCTTTCCCCTTGGAAGGTTGGGCCATCCCTTCATGATCCAACACTTCTTTTTCACCCTGCGCTCAAGTTTGGGCTCTTGTCTGTTCACACACTATCTCGGGGATTTGCAGCATGGCAGCATGGGTTTATAGCTCTACCTCAGCCCATGCTGAGGTCTCCATGTCATTTCAAAGCAGACAGGCAGCTGAAAGTTTTAGAGAGATCACTACCTGCTTTAGGCCAGTAACCCTCCTAGTCCAATATTACCATAGAAATGGAATGGTCTGTGGAGACACTGTGAGCGATGGCTACTGGGTAGGTTTTTCCAGTCAGGTATTGTCCTGGGGAAACCAGTGTATCTCTCACCATAGTGACACTGGCACCTGTATCCCTCAGGGCTTCTACTTAAGTCCCATTAACTAAGGGGTATTGCAAGTACTTCTTTACGTTAGGGGGCCAGACAGCTAAGGTGGGTAACTCTCCCTCCCCTTCAGAAACAGCTTCAGTGTGAACCCTGATTTGCTCTGGGCACACTGCTGATCCCATCTGGATATTTGCCATACCAGTACTACCTGAAGGAAGAGTAAGGGCATTTTTGTTAGCACATGCAGAATCTCCAGTTTTGTGTCCAACCTTCCTACAGGTGCGACACCAGGTCTTTAGGGAATCAAAATATTTACCCTTATACCCTCCAGTGGGCTGGGATGACTTCTGGGGCCCACCCTCCTGAACAGGTTTTTAGGGCATTTATAAGACTCTTGGTTTTTATCTTTGGGGGATCACCCCCTTTCCCCTGGGGAGGTTGTGTAACCCCTTTCTTTTGGTTACCTCCAGTGGAAGTTTTAGTCACCCTAGTCTTGTCCCAATGGTCTGCCTTCTCTCCCAATTCTTGGGTAGAAATTAGACCTAGTTCTACCAGATACTGATGCACCTTTTCATTTGTGCAGTTACTTAGCATGTGTTCTTTCATCAACAGATTATAAAGCCCAACATAGTCATGCACTTCACTCCCAGTTAACCAACCATCTAGTGTTTTTACTGAGTAGTCTATGAAGTCAACCCAGGACTGGCTCAGGGTTTTGCGAGCCCCCACAAATCTAATCCTATACTCCTTAGCTTTGAGTCCAAAGCCCTCAATCACGGTGCCCTTCATGAGGTCATAGGACACAGCATCTGCCCCAGTGAGGGTCGGACGTCTGTCTCTGCAGTTACCAGAGAACAGTTCCCAAGGTAAAGCTCCCCAGTGTGACTTCTTTACTTGCCTCATTCCACAAGCCCTCTCAAAGGCTGTGAACCATTTGGTGATGTCATCACTGTAGGAGAGTAGGATTTGCTTCACATGGGTACCCCCACTTTTTGCTGATGCTTCACTGTTTTTCGACATTAGTCTGGCTGGGGCCCTGCTAATCAGAACCCCAGCCTAGCTGCTTCCTCTCTAAAATGGTTTCCATGTGCCTTAGGCACCTCACTGATTGGGATCTGGAGTGCCCTTATAAGTCCCTAGTATATGGTATACTATGTACCAAGGGCATAGGTACCTCAGAGGCCTGCCAGGGGCTGCAGCATGTATTATGCCACCCCTGGAAGGCCATCCAAACTGACACCACAGGTCTGCTACTGCAGCCTGGGTAAGGTGGTGCATGCACCCCTTACTGTGATATAGGTTACCTATATCACGAAATACATACACACATATAAACCTATAAGTCACTCCTAAGGCAGGCCTTATCAATCCTAAAGGCAGAGTGCGTGGTTCCTATGTGAGAGGGTGCCCCTGCATGAGCAGGGCCCCTCTGCAGCGTTCGGAGACCATCTCTGATGCTGTTTGTAGTGCAGCCTGACCATATACTCTTAAGCGCATTATATCCTCGCGGTAAAATGCTAACTTTGGAATGGCTGCACCTAAACATGTCGTGTTTGGTGTCAAACATCTTGGAATACTACCCCCCCGCCAATCCTGGCGGCGGGGTTAGTATTCCACCCTTCTAGAAGGAAAGACATGTTAACTCTGACGAGTCCGGTAACTTCTTTCCAGAGCCCTGGCATCACAAAATGGATGCTGCTGCCACAGACACGAGTCTGGCCTCCTGCTGCTGGACGAAACTCCGGCAGGGGAGGCCTGGACAATAGGTTTCCTGTCCCAGGGAGGTGTGACCACCTCCCCAGACAGGACAATGTGTATTGGGGCTGGGCGGGAGCACCATCTGTGTGCTTTGAAGTCCTGCACTGGGGGCACATTTGGTGTCCCTGTGCATACCCCAGTTCAAACCGGATCAGGGGCTTGCAGCCCCTGCTTTGGCGCGAACTGGACAAAGGGAAAGGGGTGTAGCCACCCCTCTGCCCTGACCCACCCATAGGTGGGGCCACAGAGTAGTCCAACCCCTATTTTTAGAATAAAGGTAGGAACCCAGTCCTTAGGACTTTAGATTATACCTGGACGAAACTCTGACACTGAATCCTGGACCTTCAACGCTCTACGACAAGATTAGAGGACTGAAGAATCTCCCTTGGGGTCAAGGAGTGACTCCGCTGCTTGGCAGGCACCAAAGAAGCATCTGTCCGGTTCGCATTACTGAAGCTCCCGTCGGACGCCGAAGTCATCGCATCACCAGAGGTGGATTCTCAGACTTCCCCGAGGCTACCCTGAGTCCCCAGCAAAGCTGAGGCCCGTGGCTATCGTGGGTGACTTGAGACCGTGACCCCTGGACACCGAGCACATTTGCAAGTGCACCATCTTCTGGGTCTCCCAAGAAGTCGTGCTTTGGGCTCCGAGTAGCCCTAGCCTCCAGCACCACCTGCACCGAAGATCACTGGCTCCCACTCCACGAGTGACCTGTAAGCCAGCTCCACGTGCGGCGTCACGAGGCTCCTTTGCGGTCGCTAGCCCGTTGGCTAGTAGCCCTTAACGAAGGCCAATCTTTTCCTAACTTGGCATCCTGGTTGCTCCAGGCCTGCCCTCACTTACCTTCGCTGGGTGAGTTCCACAGACCTTACTGGTCTGCACCATCGACGATCTACATCTTACTCGAGACTTGCCGTTGCCAAGGCTTGTTGGGTCCAATCCGGTCGCCGACACCTCAGCACTCGACAGACATCGAGCATCAGCCCGAATCCTGCTCCTGGTCGCCGACAACGCCTCCCGGACCTCGTGGCTGAAGAGTCAAGATGACCGTCAACGCACCTGAAGCACTCGACATCGGTGGGCATCTGTCCATCGCCTTCCTGGTCACTGGCTAGTGACCCAGACTCTGTCCCCTCTGCTTTCAGGTTCACCAGAACTCCGATCCACTCTTGGATCCACCCGGACACTTTTCTCTTGGCCGCCAGCAGCACTTTGCAGCAGATCGCCATTCGAATCGACGACGAAACCTGACCCCGAAAGGCACCTATGCACCCGGCTTCCCTGGGTGAGGTAACACGAGTACTCCGGTGCTCCCGTGGGTAGAGACTCTTCAAAGTCCTAGATCTCAAAGGGTTTTGTCCTAGTCCTCTTCTAAGTGTCCCTTTCCTCTATTTTCCCGATCCCGACTTTCTCCATAGAAGTTAACGGCGTATCGCGGTTGTGTATTTACACTGCACGCGTCTCCCGTGGGTCCCCTGTGTCACTACCTTGGGTGGTTCCTTGTGGTCCAAGCACTTCTAGAGGCTCTAGGCCTAGTGTCTAGTTCAGTCGTGGTTCGCATACCACTTTATTGGTATATGGTTTGGTACGCCCCTAGGGCCCAAACGTGTATTTGTGCTATTATTGTGATTTAAGATCTTATAACTTATGTACTTCGAACTCTAGCCTCATAAAGAGACTAGAGGGGTGTGTTTAGTAATAAATACATATATTTTGAATATATACCTGGTGTGGTGCTCTTTCATTTGGTCACTCAAGAGATTATAGACTGGTAAAACAAGCTGCTTTACATTCCTTCAAGACTTAGCCTGAAGGCTGCTCTCCATAGCTACCACTAGGATAGCTTTCAATAAGGTTGTCTTTAACCTATCTACCATAAGAGTCGATTTGGACTGGTGCAAGGTGCCCACTATAATTAGTGGACAGCATATGCCAGGCCAACTTCTCACATTGGTGTGCAGCGGTGGGATTCCAGCTTGCTATTGTTTTACCAGATAATCTCAATTGAATTGATCAACTGAAAACCACTAAAGGTACCTAAGGTACATATAATTTAAGCTTAGAATAACAGTAAGTTCTACTGAACTTAGAGTTGTGTGTTAAGGGATAGCACAACCCTTTCTACAACTCAAGAGAGTTTAGTAGGCCACACTAGAGTAGGTAGTGCATACACCACACCACACTAGTAATGTCTTTAAGGGCAGGATCCAAAGAATCCTTGCAGGAAGCCATTGAGCTTCCACCCTCCAAGTATGATACACTCCCATTCTTGGAATTGAGAGCTTTATGTAACTTGAGAAAAATAAGGACAGGCCAAAGCCCCACCACCCAACACCTCAAGGAGTTGTTGGTGGCTTATGACCTTAGTAAGCCTGTAGGGACTGAAGGGGTAGGAGCTGAGGGTGGGGCAGAAGAAGAGGAGGAGGCCAGAGGTACCAATACCCCCCGCCCCCCCACGGAAACAGGCCAGGAGGGCGACAAAGGCCCAGACCTGGATAATCAAACACCACCTGAGGAAGAGGAAGAGGAGGATCAGAATGATGCTCTCTTTGTCCCCCAGGAAGGATTAAGAGTGTGCCCAGAAGGTCTAGGTCTCCTTCTCAGGAGTCTAACCACTCTGGCACCTCTATAGGGAGCTCTGTCTCATCTCATAGGAGAGAATCCTCTCATGAGAGAAGAAAGAGGCTAGTCCAGTATGAGGAAACTCAGCTGGAACTCAGAAAAAAGCAATTAGCTTTAGATAGAGAATCCCTAGATCTCCTTAGAGAGAGAAGAAAGTTGGGACTAGAGTCCCATGGTGGCAGCCATGTCCCTAGAGATAGGGAAAGGTCCTATGACCATAGGAACCTGAGCAAGATTGTCCCTCCCTACCAGAGTGGGGATGATATCCACAAATGGATAACTGCTTTAGAAAGGGCCTGTAAAGTACAGAAGGTCCCTCAGGAGCAGTGGGCAGCAATCTTGTGGCTCTCCTTTGCTGACAAAGGTAGAGATAAGCTCCTCACTGTTAGAGAGGAGGATGCTGACAATTACAAGGTCTTGAAGAGTGCTCTTATTGATGGGTTTGGCCTAACCACTGAACAGTACAGGTTGAAGTTCAGAGACACCCAAAAAGCACAGACTCAAGACTGGGTAGACTATGTGGATTGTTCTGCCAAGGCTCTGGAAGGCTGGTTGATGGGCAGTAAGGTGTGTGACTTCTCAGGATTGTACAATCTGATAATGAGGGAGCAGATTCTTAATAACTGTCAAAATCAGCTGTTGCATCAATACCTGGTAGACTCTGATCTGACCTCTCCCCAAGAATTGGGAAAGAAGGCAGACAAATGGGTCAGGACCAGGGTGAAGCAGAAGGTACAGAACCAAGGTGGGGAAACCAAGAAGCAAGATGCTAAGAACTCTGACAAGGGTGGGGAGAAGGGTAAAGATCAAAAGTCTTCATCAGGCCCCCAAAAATCTTCTTCTGGTGGGGATTCCCAGTCTACCAAAGGTAAAGGCCAAAGAAAACCATGGTGCAAGGTCTGTAAGCAAAAGACCCACTGGACCAGTGATTGCACCAAGTCCAAAGACTCCAGTCCAGCACCCACCAATGCCCCTAAGGCACCTGTTCCCCCTAGTACAGTTGGTGGAAGTGCTCCAGCAAAGGGTTTAGTAGGGTTCACCCTGGGAACTGAGTTGGGCTCTGACTTAGTCAGGGAACTGACTCAGGCTGTGTTAGTCTGTGATGGAGGCATGGATGTGACCTCCACTGTGAGTCCCAGTAATCTGGGCAAGTACAGACAACAGCCTTTAATTAATGGACGTGAGGCTTTGGCATTTAGGGACACAGGGGCAAGTGTCACAATGGTGACACAAGACCTTGTGCTTCCTGGGCAAGTTATGCTTGGTGAGATGTACCAAGTGACCAATGCTAGCAATGTCAGAACAGACCATACTCTGGCAGTTGTTAACTTCTCCTGGGGAGGGGTAACTGGCCTTAAGAAGGTTGTGGTAAGTGCAAACCTACCAGTCGAATGCTTGCTTGGCAATGACTTAGAGACTTCTGCTTGGGCAGAAGTGGAGCTCAGGACCCATGCAGAAATGCTGGGGATCCCTGCAGATGTGTTTGCTGTGACCAGGTCACAAGCCAAAATGTCTAGCACTGAACAGGCCTTGGATTCTGGAAGAATGGACCAAGTGCCTTCCAAGAGGAGGAGTAGTAGGGTTAAGGCAGTGCCTTCCCCTTGGCTCAGGAGGAAGATCAGTCCCTTGAGGGGGATGATCTCAGCCCTGAAGAAGGAACTGTCCCAGAGGAACTGGAACCTGACCAGGTTGAGTTCTTGGGGACAGGGGGACCTTCTAGGGCAGATCTGAGCCAGGAGCAGCAGAGCTGCCCCTCCCTTGAACCCCTCAGACAGCAAGCTGCTGCTGAGGCTGCTGGGAAAGCTAGTGGTCCCCATACAGTGTATTGGGATGATGGACTCCTGTACTCAGAGAGTAGAGACCCCAAACCTGGTGCTACCAGGAGGTTGGTAATACCTTTGAAGTTCAGGGGCTTCCTATTGACCCTAGCCCATGATATTCCCTTAGCAGGACACCTGGGCCAGAACAAGACTTGGGACAGAATTGTCCCTCACTTTCACTGGCCCCACATGTCTGAAGACAGTAAGGAGTTTTGTCGCTCCTGTGTAACCTGCCAAGCCAGTGGCAAAGCAGGTGGCACTACAAAGGCCCCCTGATACCACTACCTGTGGTGGGGGTGCCCTTTGAAAGGGTAGGGATTGACATTGTTGGTCCCAGGGATCCCCAAACAGCCTCTGGGCACAGGTTTATCCTGGTGGTAGTGGATCATGCCACCAGGTACCCAGAAGCTATTCCCCTCAGGACCACTACAGCACCTGTGGTGGCAAGGGCCCTCCTGGGAATCTTCTCAAGAGTGGGCTTTCCTAAGGAGGTAGTATCAGACAGGGGTGCTAACTTCATGTCTGGGTACTTAAAAGCAATGTGGAAGGAGTGTGGAGTGACTTATAAGTTCACCACACCCTATCACCCACAATGCAATGGTTTAGTTGAGAGATTCAACAAAACCTTGAAGGGCATGATTAAAGGGCTCCCAGAAAAGCTTAGGCGTAGATGGGACATACTCTTGCCCTGCCTTTTATTCGCATATAGGGAGGTGCCTCAGAAGGGGGTTGGTTACAGCCCTTTTGAACTTCTGTTTGGCCACCCTGTGAGGGGTCCACTGTGCTTGGTGAAGGAAGGATGGGAGTTACCTCTCAAGCCCCCAAAGCAAGATATAGTGGACTATGTACTTGGTCTCCGCTCCAGGATGGCTGAGTACATGAAAAAGGCAACCAAAAACCTTGAGGCTAGCCAGGAACTTCAGAAGGCCTGGCATGACCAAAGGCTGTTCTGACTGTTTACCAGCCAGGACAGAAGGTGTGGGTGTTGGAGCCAGTGGCCCCAGCAGCTCTCCAAGACAAATGGAGTGGACCCCACACTATTGTTGAGCAGAAGGGTGAGGTCACTTATTTAGTAGACCTAGGAACACCCAGGAGTCCCCACAGGGTTCTCCATGTCAACAGGTTAAAACCATATGTGGACAGGGCAGACATGGGCTTGCTCATGGCTACTGATGAAGGGCAGGAGGAAGAGAGTGACCCACTCCCTGACCTGCTCTCACAGAACCCTGACGATGGGTCAGTTGATGGTGCAGCCTTGGCAGGCAGCCTCACTACCCAGCAACAAACTGATTGCAGGCAAGTCCTCAATCAGTTTCGACATATGTTTTCACTGACACCCAGTCAGACCACCTGGTGCACTCATGAAGTGGACACTGGGGACAGTCTGCCTATTAAAAACAAGATTTATAGGCAACCTGACCATGTCAGGGACTGTATCAGGACTGAAGTCCAGAAAATGTTGGAATTGGGAGTAATTGAGCCCTCAGATAGCCCTTGGGCTAGTCCAGTAGTCCTAGTACCGAAACCTCACACCAGTGGTGGAAAAAGAGAGATGAGGTTTTGTGTAGACTACAGGGGTCTCAATGCAGTCACTAGGACTGATGCCCATCCAATACCCAGGGCAGATGAGCTCATAGATACTTTGGCCTCTGCCAAATATCTCAGCACATTTGACCTAACAGCTGGCTACTGGCAGATCAGACTAGCTGATACTGCAAAGCC
Source organism: Calotriton arnoldi (assembly GCA_963921515.1). Classification (NCBI taxonomy): domain Eukaryota; kingdom Metazoa; phylum Chordata; class Amphibia; order Caudata; family Salamandridae; genus Calotriton; species Calotriton arnoldi. Next base: position 222,583 of record CAWUFW010013715.1, read on the forward strand.
CAAGACAGCATTCTCAACCCCTAGTGGGCATTATCAATTTGTGGTAATGCCCTTTGGTCTGAAGAATGCACCTGCCACTTTCCAGAGGTTGGTGAACACAGTTCTCACAGGACTGGAAGCCTATAGTGCAGCTTATCTAGATGATATTGCTGTCTTTAGCTCCACCTGGGAGGATCACCTGGTCCACCTCAGGAATGTTTTACAGGCCCTGCAAAGGCAGGCCTGACTATCAAGGCCACTAAGTGCCAGATAGGGCAGAGTCAGGTTGTGTACCTGGGCCACCTTGTGGGTGGAGGCCAGGTTCAACCTTTGCAGAGCAAGATCCAGACCATCATGGACTGGACTGCTCCCACTACCCAGACTCAGGTGAGAGCCTTCTTAGGCCTGACTGGGTACTATAGGAGATTTGTCAAGGGGTATGGATCAATAGTGACACCCTTGAATGACTTAACTTCTAAGAAAATGCCCAAAAAGGTTCAGTGGACAGTTAGCTGTCAAAAGGCATTTGATGACCTCAAGCAGGCCATGTGCACTGCTCCAATTCTGCAGAGTCCTGATTACTCCAAGAAGTTCATTGTTCAAACAGATGCATCTGAATTGGGGGTAGGGGCTGTACTGTCACAATTGAATGAAGAAGGTCAGGATCAGCCAGTAGCTTTTATTAGCAGAAGGCTGACCCCTAGAGAAAAACGTTGGTCAGCCATAGAGAGGGAGGCCTTTGCTGTGGTCTGGGCTCTGAAGAAGTTGAGGCCATACTTGTTTGGTACACACTTCCTGGTTCAGACAGACCATAAGCCCCTCTTATGGCTAAAACAAATGAAGGGTGAAAACCCCAAACTGCTTAGGTGGTCCATTTCCCTACAGGGGATGGACTTTACAGTGGAACATAGGCCTGGGAGTAACCATGCGAATGCAGATGGACTCTCTAGGTATTTCCACTTAGAACATGAAGACTTAACTGGGCAAGGTTAGTTTAATGTCCCTACGTTTGGGGGGGTTGTGTAGGAGAGTAGGATCTGCTTCACATGGGTACCCCCACTTTTTGCTGATGCTTCACTGTTTTTCGACATTAGTCTGGCTGGGGCCCTGCTAATCAGAACCCCAGCCTAGCTGCTTCCTCTCTAAAATGGTTTCCATGTGCCTTAGGCACCTCACTGATTGGGATCTGGAGTGCCCTTATAAGTCCCTAGTATATGGTATACTATGTACCAAGGGCATAGGTACCTCAGAGGCCTGCCAGGGGCTGCAGCATGTATTATGCCACCCCTGGAAGGCCATCCAAACTGACACCACAGGTCTGCTACTGCAGCCTGGGTAAGGTGGTGCATGCACCCCTTACTGTGATATAGGTTACCTATATCACGAAATACATACACACATATAAACCTATAAGTCACTCCTAAGGCAGGCCTTATCAATCCTAAAGGCAGAGTGCGTGGTTCCTATGTGAGAGGGTGCCCCTGCATGAGCAGGGCCCCTCTGCAGCGTTCGGAGACCATCTCTGATGCTGTTTGTAGTGCAGCCTGACCATATACTCTTAAGCGCATTATATCCTCGCGGTAAAATGCTAACTTTGGAATGGCTGCACCTAAACATGTCGTGTTTGGTGTCAAACATCTTGGAATACTACCCCCGCCAATGCTGGTGGCGGGGGTAGCATTCCACCCTTCTAGAGGGAAAGACATGTTAACTCTGACGAGTCCGGTAACTTCTTTCCAGAGCCCTGGCATCACAAAATGGATGCTGCTGCCACAGACACGAGTCTGGCCTCCTGCTGCTGGACGAAACTCCAGCAGGGGAGGCCTGGACAATAGGTTTCCTGTCCCAGGGAGGTGTGACCACCTCCCCAGACAGGACAATGTGTATTGGGGCTGGGCGGGAGCACCATCTGTGTGCTTTGAAGTCCTGCACTGGGGGCACATTTGGTGTCCCTGTGCATACCCCAGTTCAAACCGGATCAGGGGCTTGCAGCCCCTGCTTTGGCGCGAACTGGACAAAGGGAAAGGGGTGTAGCCACCCCTCTGCCCTGACCCACCCATAGGTGGGGCCACAGAGTAGTCCAACCCCTATTTTTAGAATAAAGGTAGGAACCCAGTCCTTAGGACTTTAGATTATACCTGGACGAAACTCTGACACTGAATCCTGGACCTTCGACGCTCTACGACAAGATTAGAGGACTGAAGAATCTCCCTTGGGGTCAAGGAGTGACTCCCCTGCTTGGTAGGCACCAAAGAAGCATCTGTCCGGTTCGCATTACTGAAGCTCCCGTCGGACGCCGAAGTCATCGCATCACCAGAGGTGGATTCTCAGACTTCCCCGAGGCTACCCTGAGTCCCCAGCAAAGCTGAGGCCCGTGGCTATCGTGGGTGACTTGAGACCGTGACCCCTGGACACCGAGCACATTTGCAAGTGCACCATCTTCTGGGTCTCCCAAGAAGTCGTGCTTTGGGCTCCGAGTAGCCCTAGCCTCCAGCACCACCTGCACCGAAGATCACTGGCCCCCACTCCACGAGTGTCCTGTAAGCCAGCTCCACGTGCGGCGTCACGAGGCTCCTTCGCGGTCGCTAGCCCGTTGGCTAGTAGCCCTTAACGAAGGCCAATCTTTTCCTATCTTGGCATCCTGGTTGCTCCAGGCCTGCCCTCACTTACCCTCACTGGGTGAGTTCCACAGACCTTGCTGGTCTGCACCATCGACGATCTACATCTTACTCGAGACTTGCCGTTGCCAAGGCTTGTTGGGTCCAATCCGGTCGCCGACACCTCAGCACTCGACAGACATCGAGCATCAGCCCGAATCCTGCTCCTGGTCGCCGACAACGCCTCCCGGACCTCGTGGCTGAAGAGTCAAGACGACTGTCAACGCACCTGAAGCACTCGACATCGGTGGGCATCTGTCCATCGCCTTCCTGGTCACTGGCTAGTGACCCAGACTCTGTCCCCTCTGCTTTCAGGTTCACCAGAACTCCGATCCACTCTTGGATCCACACGGACACTTTTCTCTTGGCCGCCAGCAGCACTTTGCAGCAGATCGCCATTCGAATCGACGACGAAACCTGACCCCGAAAGGCACCTATGCACCCGGCTTCCCTGGGTGAGGTAACACGAGTACTCCGGTGCTCCCGTGGGTAGAGACTCTTCAAAGTCCTAGATCTCAAAGGGTTTTGTCCTAGTCCTCTTCTAAGTGTCCCTTTCCTCTATTTTCCCGATCCCGACTTTCTCCATAGAAGTTAACGGCGTATCGCGGTTGTGTATTTACACTGCACGCGTCTCCCGTGGGTCCCCTGTGTCACTACCTTGGGTGGTTCCTTGTGGTCCAAGCACTTCTAGAGGCTCTAGGCCTAGTGTCTAGTTCAGTCGTGGTTCGCATACCACTTTATTGGTATATGGTTTGGTACGCCCCTAGGGCCCAAACATGTATTTGTGCTATTATTGTGATTTAAGATCTTATAACTTATGTACTTCGAACTCTAGCCTCATAAAGAGACTAGAGGGGTGTGTTTAGTAATAAATACATATATTTTGAATATATCCTGGTGTGGTGCTCTTTCATTTGGTCACTCAAGAGATTATAGACTGGTAAAACAAGCTGCTTTACATTCCTTCAAGACTTAGCCTGAAGGCTGCTCTCCATAGCTACCACTAGGATAGCTTTCAATAAGGTTGTCTTTAACCTATCTACCATAAGAGTCGATTTGGACTGGTGCAAGGTGCCCACTATAATTAGTGGACAGCATATGCCAGGCCAACTTCTCACAATCACCTTCCTCATATTTGGGGACAATCCCTTTGGGGATTTTAGGGTCATAATATTGCTCTATTCCCCTATTTGGTTTGCTGCCCCCATTGATGGGAGGTAAGCCCAACTCTGCTTGCTTTTTTTCCGGATCTAGGGGTCTGGACTCTAGATCTATTATTTTGTTCAACCTTACAAGAAGGATGTTCTCTTCATGGAGCTTATCCTCAATGATCTCATCAGGACCAGTAACAGTGCGTGGGGCCTAGGTGCTGTGAGTACTACTCTTGGAGTCAGGGGTACAGGGACGCTGTCCTCCCTATTTAGTGTGGGAGTTTGGGGTTGTCCTCCACGTCACTAACCTCATCATCTCCTGAGTCGGGATCTCCCCCCTTAGAGGGTGGTCCCTTGTGTACTCTGCCAAGAGCTCCTGGAGCTTGACCTTGGAGGCACGGACCCCATAGATATTTTTTTGTCTGCACAGAGACGTTAACTCACTTATCTCTAGATGGAGGTAGGGAGTGAGGTCGAGCTCCTCAACCCTGTCCTGTGTATCAGTCATTATTTCACTAATAGTGGGGATCTATTCCAAGAGGTCTAAAAAAATCTTCTATAAATACTTTTGTCCCTAACTACAGTAAGTTGTGATTTAAAGGAAATGAAAAGAAAGGTTCCCCTTCCTGCACAAAAACAATCTCCCCACGACGCAGGCATCCTTGCACCATGGTGCAAGGGTGCCTGCGCCGGCGCATGGCTGCAGTTTGTGCGCCAGCGCAGGGGGAAGCACAAGGATGCGACATATTCTTGTAAATATGTCGCATCCCTGTGCTTCAAAACTAACCCAGCGCGGCGCAGCAAAATGACTTGCTGTACCCCGCTGCGTTAGTTCAACGTAAATCTGCCCCGTAGTTTGGAGTTTTTGTGGTGTGATCAGGTTTTTGCTGAGTAGTCCAACAAATGCAAAGTCGTAGACCTCACCCCTGATCCACCAATGAAGGAAGCTGGCTCTATATATATTATCCCAAAAAGAGGTATAGTGTGCACAGAGTCCAGTGAGTCCCCAAAGGTATGGCAGAGGTTTAAGTAGATAATACCTTACACTCAAGTTAGGGGTAGCTGGGCTGAGCAGTTAGGCTTATTAGAGGGTAGTGTGAATGCATTTGTTGTTTATACTTATACAAGGCAGGAACACACACTCAATGACTTAACTCCAGGCCAATGGTTGTAAAAATATTACTTTAGTTACTTTTATTTTAGGAACCAAGTAAACTCAGTTACAGACACGTAAACTTTCCAATTATGCAATATTTTCCAATATTCTTGGCAATAGGCTTGTATAGCAGCAACCAATACTTTTCACGTACATGAAACACGTTTTAGTCTATTAGAAGATAATTTGTATACAGGCCACCACTGAGCGCAGTGTCGGTCGTAGGGGCTGTGACTACTCATAAGGTGCGGAATTCAGTATCTTCGCAGTCAGTGGGGGCAATGAGTGGGATAGGTTTCAGCAGGCGGCCAACACTCATACCGTTGCAGTCGCTGGCTGTCGATTGCTGTAGATCGAATGGGTTTCTGCCAGCGTCGGACTGTCCTGGGGCGGTCACAGCCTGGCAGGTGGTGCAGGAGGAGGCTGAAGGGGCACCTTGCAGGAGGGTATGGGATCTCGGGCACGGGGATGTGTACAGCTGCGGTCTTGGGACTGGGAGGATCCCTCGAGGTAGTGGAGGCCTTCTGTCTGAGGTGCTTTCTTCCGGCAGGGCAGAGTTGTGTCGGCACAAGTGCCGGTCCTCCACCACTGCGGCCTTTGGACATCTCGGGTAGTAGCGAATCACGTCAACAGGAGTGTTGGTCCTCAACTGCGGCTGTTCTTAGAGTTCTCTTGTAGCAGGGATTTGTGTCGACACAAGTGTCCATCCTCCCTTTGGTGGTTCTTGTAGGTCTTGTACTGGAGGACGTCGTGGACTAGAGCCTCTAGTCTGGAGGCAGTTTCTTGACACTTTGGCGAATGTTGCGGGGTCTCCAGGGTTTCTTGGAGGCTGGGCAGGGTTTCTGGAAGGACAGCAGTTCCAGTGGTCGAACCGGATGCAGGTGGTGGGGTTCTTGCCGGGTTCGGTCTGCAGTGGTTCAGTTCCTGGTCCAGCAGCAGTCCTGGTCCGTCTTCTTCTTTGGTCCATCAAATCTGAGGAACAAAGCCCAGGGGAGCCCTTAAATACTAAATTTAAGGGCATTACTGAGGTCGGGGGCAGTAGCGAATGGCTACTGTCCAATGGCTACTGTCCCGTAGGGTGACTACACCCTTTGGGTGCCCCCTCCCTTTGGGGAGAGGCCACATCTGAGTTCCTATTGGGCCTAATTCTCCAATTCAAGATGGAGAATTTGCAAGCGAGGGGTTCAACTCAGCTCCTGGTGACCCTAGGGGTGTGCCAGGCTGCGGAGACCCTCCTACTCTGCTGACTAATTTTCCTGCCCGTCCTGCTGCCAAAAGCGGGCCTGGACAGGAGGGTGGTCTTCCCCACTAGTTGGAGCTGCACTCTACAAGCTGAGAGCCTTTGAGGCTCATCGCCAAGTGTGGCTGTTCCTGCCAGGGGGAAGGTGTGAAGCACCTCCACCCAGAGCAGGCTTTGTTCCTGACCCGAGAGCAGACAGGCTCTTACCCCATGAGGTCAGAAACCTGTCTGATGGTGGCTGGCTGACAGGGACAAGCCAGCCAATACACTAAAAGTTGGTCATTTTTCAGGGGGCATCTCTAAGATGCCCTCTGAGTGCATTTTATAATAAATCCAATGCTGGCATCAATGTGGGTTTATTGTGCTGAGAAGTTGGTACCAAACTTCCCAGTTTTCAGTCAAGCCATCATGCAGCTGTGGAGTTCGTAATGACAACCTCCCAGCCCATGTACTCAAAATGGCTTCACTGCAGTTACAATATCTGTGAATGGCAGACACTGCAGGGGCATATAGCTCATGCAGCCATGCCCTAACCTGTGGTATGGTGCACCCTGCCTTAGGGCTGTAAGGCCTGCTAGAGGGGTGACTTACCCATGCCACAATCAGTGTTGATAGGCATGGCACACAGGGATGTGTGGTATGTCGACTCTTCAGCTTGGACTGCACCAAAATATGCAGTCTGCAATGGCAGTGTGTGGGTGTTATGCCGAGGGGTTTCTGAGGGTGGTATAATAAATGCTGCAGCCCTCAGAGGCCCTTCTCTGGTCACAAGGCCCTTGGTACCAGGGGTACCTTTTACAAGGGACTTACTTGTGGCCAGAGGTGTGCCAATTGTGGAAACAAAGGTACAGTTTTGGGAAAGAACACTGGTGCTGGGGCCTGGTTAGCAGGGTTCCAGCACACACTCGATCAAGTTGACATCAGGTATCTGCCAAAAAGTTAAGGAGTAACCATGCAACAAGGAGCACTTTCTTCCAAGAGTCATTCTGTTTCTCTGCCAAAATCTCTCCTTGCCACAGACACAGACCACTCATCATTTACTTGCTCACTCAATTTCAGAACCCCTTAGCTGCATTATCCATAGCAAAGACCAGCAAAAACAAATGGTCCAAGTATATTGACTTAATATCCCTTTGTTCTGTTAGGTTAACAGTACTGTTTCCTTTTTGCAGTATTTGGCAAGAAAAATTCAATAAATGGATGGTGTTGGAATTGACACTTTCTAGTTGGCTGAGGCGAAGCCCTAGCCAGGCAGAACCTACCACTCCCGTCCAGGGTGGGTGATTACTGATTACACTCACTGTATAACCTGCGCTTACCCTTGGGTAGCTTAGCACCGAGCAGTCAGACTTATCACAGAGGCAATGTGTAAAGCATTGGCACAGCACTCACTCACAATAAATATATTGAGACCCACAAAATAGACTTCACACGTGACCTATGTAAATAAAGTTTTAGATTCAATCAATCAAATAATCAATCAGGGGTTTGTAAAGCACGGCTACTCACCTGTGAGGGTCTCAAGGCACTGGGGGGGGGGGGGCTGCAGATCCGTTTGAGCACTGGGTTAATTTGAAGAGCCAGGCCTTGAAGTCCTTCCTGAATTGGGACAGCGATGGGGTTTGCCTGAGGCAGGGGGCATGGTGTTCCAGGTCTTGGCGGATCTTCCTCCGGTTCTGGTCTTGCAGATCTGTGGGATGATGGCCAGTGACAGTTGGGCAGAGCGGAGGGGTCTCTTGGGTGAATGGAATGAGAGGCAGTGGTTCAGGTATGCTGGTGCGGTGTTGAGGCAGGCCTTGTATGCGTCGGTGAGGAGGTTGAAGGTTATTCTTCTGTTGACTGGGTGCCAGTGGAGTTTACGCAGGAGTTGTGTGATGTGGCGGGGGATGTTTAGGACCAGTCTGGCTGCACATTTTGGATGTTCTGGAGCTTCCAGAGGAGTTCTGGGTGACGCCAGCGTAAAGTGCGTTGCCGTAGTCAAGTCTGCTGCTGATGAGGGTGTGGGTGACCGTCTTCCTGGATTCGGTGGGGATCCATCTGAAGGTCTTTCGGAGCAGGCGGAGCATGTTGAAGCATGACGAGGAGACAGCATTGATCTGGTGGTTCATTGTGAGCAAGGGGTCCAGAATGATGCTGAGGTTTCGTGCGTGGTCCGTGGGTGCCGGGGGTGTTCCACGTGCAGCGGGCCACCAGGAGCCGTTCCAAGCGGGGAGTGGTGGATCCCAGGATGAGGATTTCTGTCTTGTCTGAGCTGAGCTTGACGCAGCTGTCTCTCATCCAGGTAGCGACGGCTTTCATCCCTTCGTGGAAGTTGTTCTTGGCTACTGGGGGTTTGTTGGTGAGGGAGAGGATAAGTTGGGTGTTGTCGGCATAGGAGATGATGTTGAGTCCGAGGTTCCTGACGATGACTGCGAGTGGGACCATGTAGACGTTGAAGAGGGTGGGGCTCAGGGAGGAACCCTGAGGCACTCCACAGCTAATCTCTGTAGGTTCTGAGAGTTATGGTGGTAGTCTGACCCGCTGTGTTTGGCCGGTGAGGAGGGAGCGGATCCAGTCCAGGGCTTTGTCGCGGATGCGGGTATCGTGGAGTCTTGTGCTTGGGGTACAGTGGGAGACGGTGTCGAAGGCCGCTAGGAGGTCCAGGAGGATGAGGGCTGCGGTTTCGCCCTGGTCGAGGAGGATGCGGATGTTGTCGGTGACGGCGAGGAGGGCGGTCTCGGTGCTGTGGTTGCTTCGGAAACCGGATTGGGAGATGTCTAGGATGTGGTTAGCTTCAATGAAATCAGAAAGCTGGGCTTTGATGGCTTTTTCGATGACCTTGGCTGAGAAGGGGAGCAGGGAGATGGGCCTGGAGTTCTTGAGGTCCGTTGGGCCCGCAGAAGGCTTCTTCAGCAGGGGGTTGACATTGGCGTGTTTCCAATCGTCAAGGAAGGTGGTGGTATCAATGGAGCAGTTGATGGTGCAGCCTAGCTCGGGTGCAATGGCAGAGGCGGCTCTGTGGAAGATGTGATGCGGGCAGGGATACGATGGGTCTCCAGAGTGGATGCTCTTCATGGTCTTTAGGGTGTCGCCCGTGGTGAGCGGGGTCCATTCAACAAACACAGTAATCAACACAACATGAACATCATGTAGTTCTGGACATAATTCACACTTGGAAATATTACTAGCAGTACTAGGCCCAAGCTTGTTGACATGACATCGGTAGTATGCACACTTGGGAAAGATCCTATTCTACATTGTGCAGTGCAACACGTTATCAAAACTAGGCATACCCTGGCAATTCTTATAATTCAATATCACACAGTTATAGAGTGCACCTCAGGTCACAATGATATCAGAAATCTGTACATACAAAGAATTATAACACTTTTAAGCAGCACCACGGGCCGGGGCTGCACGGGTAAAACCAATATCAAATGTAATGTTCTTCTGGCAAGGAATCAATATGTAAAGCAACACCGCTGGCCATTGTCGTCACTCACAGGCAGTCCGCAGACTGTCACTCCCACACCCACACACACTCACTCAGCACCGATATGCGGTGCAACGGATATCAGGCAGGTCCGTACAGAACGTGCTTGCGTGCATGCACACACAGCACCGTATTGCGGTGCCCCTGATATCCAGCAGGTCAAATGATAGCACACTGGAGTTCCTGTGGCCCAAGCCTCCCTACACCCTCCAACTCACCCCGACTACCCTAATCCCACAGATTGGAGATAACAGGCCCTCCCCCCGGACACTAGGCTATACGTGGCTGAAGTCACACTTAGTGTCCCAGTGAAGAAGGTGGGGGTAGGTAGCAGGACTAATTAGGAGGCAGTCGTCAAATGGGGGTTTGGCCACCACTCAGGAAGTTCACCCACAGGATGCAGAGCAGAAGCGGGCAGAGGGTAATAGTCGGTCACTCAAAAGGGTTCCACAAGGGGCCTTCAGGCACCAACCCAGTTCTTTGAAGCCCAGGGAGAGGGTCACGCAGTCACTTGACCCTCTTCCGATAGCATTCCTTCAGCCCAGTCAATCTCTCTCACCACCCCAACTCAATCTGGGCAATAGTACCTGGCAAACAATGTCATCGGGGCTGGGGAGAGAGAGAGCAGTAGTTTCAGCACACTGGGGACAAACATTCAATGAATGGAGAATGGACCAGGGGGAGGGGCCTCTCTGAAGGAGGAGGCACTCTGTCAGAAACACGGTAATCAGGGTCGCACACAGGCAATTCGGGCGCAACATCTGGTGAGCAGTGATTCGAGTCGCACCAGACCATTCCAGTCACACACAATGAAGAGTTGCAATCTCAGTGCCTCCGTGGAAATGAGGCACAATGTGTGGTGCACGCTGCTCTGAGTCGTACCAGACAGTTTTGGTCACACACAATGAAGAGTTATCAATTCAGTGCCTTCCTGGAAGTGTTGCACCATGTTGGGTGCGTGTTGGTACGGGTCACACCAGACAATACTGGTCACGCACAACTAAGAGTCGCAAACTTCTGTACCTCCCTGGAATTGAGGCTCCCTGGAATTGAGGCTTGTGTGTTGTTACAGGCCACACAAGGCAATTTCAATCGCACACACAGGTGCAAGTCTTGCAATGCCATACAATGTAGAATGAGGCACTACTACGGGTATGCCCTCATCTTCGAGGGTTGACAACCTGTGAATCAAACTCTGCACGCAATGAGCATGCAGTCGGCTTGTCGCACAGGAGAGATGTGGCACGATCGACAAAGTGGACCACGTTGGATCCCACAGCTGATGAATCCGCTCACCACCAGCAAGACACTTATGTGTGTTGAGGTCCCTACGATGCAGGGGCCCCTCTCCTTAGATGCGGGCAGTACTTTCTGTGCTCAGTACAAGGCAATCCGGTCTCCAGGTACAGTTCTTAGTTCCCAGCTCACACCGTGCTACTAGCTGGGATCGAGCAGACGATGTGAGAACTTAAGAGGGCACCGCTCTCCAGATGTTGCCGGTAGATGGTGTGGGTCTCTCATGGGAGGTCTTTGATGTCCCTGAGACTTTCACAAGAGCACAGGGGGCAAGCCACCAAGCCCTTGAGATTGCACTTCAGGGTGCCACACAGCAGCAGGTAGTCAGCCCAGGCCAGCTACTATTCAGGAAGGGCACACGGTCCCTTTCAATGGCTGTAATCATCCTTGTGCACAAAAGAGTTCTCTGGCAGTGTGCACCATGCAGTTTCAGGTTCTTCGGAGCCATGTCCCCACAAGTGTATCCCTGTCCTGCTGAATTATGGCACCAGCAGCTATACTGTAGTGTGCCTTTGACGTTGGGGGTGGTTCGGAGGTTTTCCCTTTGAACCACAGATGTTCCCCTAAATTTCAGTCCTGTCTGCCATGAGGCTGTGGAATGCAGATCTTAATCTTTAGTGGGGCCATGATCTGGCTCCCAGAGGCCAAGTGTCAAAACCTCTACCTCCAATGTATCCAGCTAGGCCCTCAAATGGTAGAGGACTTTCAATCCAGTTCCAAGCCCAAGGTTTATAGCTGTCGCTGGGAATTCACAGATGTGCTCCCCCAGCCTTCGAAGAGACTGGAGTCAAGCTAAGCTAAAAGACACATGAAGAGTTTTAGAGCAGAGAAATGCAGACTTTCTAAGGTGGCATTTCTAAGCTCTTAATGACAACACCACCTTTACCACAGGAGAGAGATTGTCATTGTGAATCCAATGATAGGAAACATGATGAGGCTGCTCCACTGCAATCTACTATTGCAGCCTGAAGTAATTTCCCCCATTCCCCCATGTTAACCTAAGGGAAGAGCAAACCTCATAGGTAGTGAAAACACACAAGGGTATTCGTCACTACCTTGGTAGAGTACACACCTGTGTACCTGCTTGACTTTTCACCTACCACCTACTTCTCCCCTCAGGACTTACCGTAGGGGTGCTCCAGTGGTAGTTAAAGGTCCCCTCAGGATTGGCTGTTAGTTTAGAAAGGCCAACCTGAGCATAAGTGCAATTGCACACACACAGACCTGCAATGGCAGGCTTGACACATGTTTGAAAACACCATAGGTGCAAGCATGCACACACTGGCCTGCAATGGCAGAACACCATAGGTGCAAGTGTGCAAACACCGACCTGCAATGGTAGGCGGGACACATATTGAAAATACCATAGGGGCAAGTGCGCGCACACCCAGGCCTGCAATGGCAGACCTGACCTACGTTTTGGAACACCATGTGTGCACCACTTCCTAACATGTGTAGGAAAGGCACGCACACTTTCACACTGTATTTACAGTGGGAAAGGGCCCAGGGCCCTAAAGCCACTAAAAGAGAATCAGCCACACCCCACTGCTGTCCCATGGGCAGAGCTGACCTCCTTGGTAGGGAAAATCTTTAAGGAGTCCTTCACTACCTGGGCATTTAAAACCCATGTGTACCTGCCCTGCCTTTCACCTACAAATGGCTCCAGTGGTGGTGGAAGGCCTGCTCAGGGTTGGCTAATAAGTTAGAAATGTCAACCTAAGCACAAGGGCCAGGGGTGAGTTATTTTTTTCCCTGCCTCCTCTTTGGGGTCCCAGACCCCCTACGTCCCCCTGCAATTAGGGGACCTCCCTCAGTGGATTTTCTCCTGGCCCAGGCATGCTTCCCTGCCTGGCATTCCTTCTGGGAATACATCAGGCCCAGGGCTGGGTATAGGGTATTCTGGACTTTTGTCCACCCCGACTCCCCCTCACTTTGAGAAGGAACATGGGACCCATTCCTTACCCAGCTCCACGGGAAACTGCCTGCACTAACACAAATCTCCCCCACCCATGGTGGTGAGATAGCAGGCCCATCCGACTGAGGACCATCCCCTAATGTTTTTCCAGAGTAGAGTAAAAAAGTCCTCTCCCTCCGGGATGGACGGTTTGGGTCCTCCCCCAAACGTGATAATCAAAATGGCTTTCTTGACCAGGTAGCTCACCATGCACTTCCCTGCCAGTGTAAGGAGGGCATCTCTCCCCACCTTAGGTAAGAACCACCATAAGTTACCTCCCCAGATTTCCTCTGGGACCCTGTGCACTGTCAAAACTGCCTCATAGGTTGCCAGCCATTTCTTGATGTCCCCCCAACAGGAATCTTGGTATTATCTTTTGGGGAGATGCGACCTCTACTCTCACTGTCAGATGCAGCAGGTGAGCTGCCACCATTGCTGCAATTGGACCCTATTTGTAGCGTTCTAATGCCCGATTCTCTGAGGTTAAGCTCATGGGCCATCTTTTTCTCTTGCATTACTAGCCTCTTCTCAGTCAGGGCTTGATCATTTACAATCTGGCAAGGACATGCTCCTTTTCTAATTTAGCAATGCTGCTCCTTGTCCTGTCTGGCAAGCTCTAACTTCAGCATCCTTTCTTCCCTTCTGTCCTCCAGCTCTTCGGAGGACATGCTCCTGGAGAACAAACTGCTATCTGTGGCTAAGAAAACCCTCAGTCTCAAAAGACAAGGGTTCACCCCGTCCACAGTTAGTCCATCTGAAAGCCCCTGTGTCAGCTCTGATACCTCCCCACACTCAGGATCTCTCCCTTGGTTCACAGATCCTTCTGGGTGGGCCTCTGCCCATGCTCGCAGGGGGATGTATGATGTAACAACGTGATCAATGAGATCGCGGTACATTACTTCGCTGTCTTTACAACGCAAGTCGTTACCACGACTTGCGCTGTAGGGCGCTGGACTTAGGAATAGTATGATTTACTATTCCAACTCCAGCCTACGTACAGTAGGGAAGGTGTTGGAATAGTAAATCACACTATTCCTTAGTCTAGAGCGCCCTCCAGTGCAAGTCGTGGTAACGACTTGCGTTGTAAAAGCAGCGATCTAAATGTACTGCAGTGTTTTGACTGCGTTGTTAAGGTCGTTTCCCCTCGCAGGGCTTTCTGAAGATCCGCCTTTGTGGCAATTCCCCTGTGAAGCACCTCCCTCTCCTGGCAGAACCTGTCGAGCTGCATCACCGTATACAGGTCCAGATCAGCCAACGTAAACAAGTCTCCCTCAGGTAGGACCCCAGCAAGGTGAAAACTAGCAGAAATAGAGATCTATAGGGAACAAAATTCACCGACCCAAAGGCCAATCCGTCCTTTAGTCACACCTTAGGAAACAAAAGAAGACTTTGCCTACGTGAAGTTGTGGTGCGCTATTAGTTACCGTGTGATGCAGGGCAAATGCAAGTCCTAACCCACCGCTGCCACCAAATGTTGGATGAGCAATTAGGCCTGGGTGGGGTTCATGGAATTCTGCTACGTGGAACTCCGTGAAGTGCTGAAAAAACTCTGCCGCGCTCCGTGGAGTTCCGCAATCGGTGGAGTGTGGTAAGCCACAATGCTTGCACTCATTTTGAGTGCCGGGAGTTTGTCCCATGCAGTACAATCAGCGCAAATGGCACCATGCGCAGCGCAAAAGGGCACTGCTTCTTTCTGATGCTCGAGTAGATGCTCTACTTGAGCAGCAGCTTCCTCAACGCGAGCGCAGATTTCTCAATGCGAGCAGTAGCCACCTGCTGTGACCGCCTGCGTTGAGAAATCTCACCCGGAGGTGGGCTAGCGTATGATTTTTCTCACTCGCGCTTGCCAACTTAATGCTCTATGCCACTTCACAGTGTTTTTTGGAACTCCACGCTCTATGTGGAGTGGGCCAAACTCCGCGAACTCTGCCGGTAGAGCAGAGTTCACCGCCCACACCTAGAGGTGATGACCTAGCCAGGAAGAACCTACCCCTCCCATCAGTGGTGGTGATTACACTCACTGTATAACCAGCACTCACTCAGGGGTAGCTTGGCACTAAGCAGTCAGGCTTATCACAGAGGCAATGTGTAAAGCATTGGCACAGTACTCACTCACAATAATCACACTGAGCATCACAACAGAGACTTTACACATGATGTGTGTAAATAACGCTTGTATTCAACACACACAATAATAAACACAACATGAACATCATGTATTTCTAGACAGAAATCACACTTAGAAATGTTACTAGGAGTACTAGGCCCAACCTTGTTGACATGACATCAGTAGTATGCACACTTGGGAAAGATCCTATTCTACTCCCCCAGCACCCTTATGAGGTGCAACATGTTGTCAAACCTAGGCCCACCCTGGCAATTCGATAATTCAATATCACACAGTTATAGGGTGTACCCAGGTCACGATGATATCAGAAATATGTACATATAAAGAATTATAACACTTTTAAGCAGCACTGCAGGCTGAGACTGCACGGGTAAAACCAATGTCAAAAGTAGTTTTCTACTAGAAAGGAATCAACGTATAAATCAACACCACCGGCCAGTGTCGATACTCACAGGAGGTCCGCAGACTATCACTCCCACACATACACACACACACTCACTCAGCACCGATATGTGGTAAAACGGATATCAGGCAGGTCCATACGGAATGCGCTCGCACACATACGCACACAGCACCATAATGCGGTGTCCCTGATATCCTGCAGGTTAATTGATAGCATACTGTAGACCCCGTGGCCCAAGCCTCCCTCCATCTCCACTGACTACCCTACTCCCACAGTTTGGAGATAACGGCCCACCCCCAGTTACTAAGCCGCACGTAGCCGAAGTCACACTTAGTCAGGGTCCCAGGGAAGAAGGTGGGGGTAGGTAGCAGGATTCATTAGGAGGCAGTCGTTAAATGGGGGTTTGGGCACCACTCGGGAAGATCACCCACAGGATGCGGAGCAGAAGCGGGCTGAAGGCCATAATCGTAGCTCACTCAAAAGGGTTCCACAGGAGGCCTTCCGGCACCAACACAGTTCTGCGAAGCACAAGGGTAGGGTCATGCAGTCTCTTGAGCCTCTTCCGATCGCTTCTCGGAAGCTTTCCTTCAGCCTAGTCAATCTCTCTCACCACTCCAACCCGATCCAGGCAATACTACCTGGCACTTGATGTCTTCAGGGCCCGGGGAGAGAGAGAGGGCAGTAGGTACGCCACACTGGGGGCCCAAAAGCAACAATCAATGAATGGGGAATGGAGTGGGGGCCTCTTGGAAGGAGAAGGCACACCGTCAGAAACACGTTGATCAGCTTCGCACCCAGGCAATCCGGGCACAACGTCTGGTGCGCGATGAAATGAGTTGCACCAGACGATTCCGGTCACACATGATGAAGAATCACAAACGCAGCACCTCCCTGGAAATGAGGCACAACGTCTGGTGCACATTGCTCCAAGTCATACCAGACAGTTCCGGTCACAAACAACGAAGAGTTGTCAATTCAGTACTTCCATAGAAGTGAGGCAACATGTCCGGTGCACGTTGGTATGGGTCGCACCAGACAATACCAATCACACACAATGAAGAGTCACAAACTTCTGTATCTCCCTAGAAATGAGACACAGTGCCTGGTGCCCATTGTTACTGGTCTCACCAGGCAATTCTGGTCACACACACAGGTGCAAGTCTAGCAATGACACACGAGGTACAATGAGGCACTACTACGAGTACGCCCTCACCTCGAAGGGACGCAACCTGTGAATCGGACACTGCACGCAATGAGCATGCAGTTGGCGTGTTGCACGAGAGAGATGCAGCACAATCGACGAACAGGGCCACGCTGGATCCCGCAACCAGTGAATACGCTCACCACCAAGACGTTTATGTGTGTTAAGGTCCCCATGATCCAGGGGCCCCTCTCCTTAGATGCAGGCAGTATTTTGGGGTTCCGCACAAGGCAATCTGGCCTCCAGGCAGAAATGTTAGTTCTCAGCTCACGCCGCACTACCAGTTGGGATCCAGCAGATGATGTGGGCAGTTAAGAGGGCACCGCTCTCTAGATACCAATGATAGATGGTGTGGGTCCATCGCAGGAGGTCTTTGATGTCCCTGAGACCTCCACAAGAGAACAGAGGGCAAGCCAGCAAGCCCTTGGAGAGCACCCTTCAGGGTGTCACACAGCAACAGGTAGTCAGCCAGGCCAGCCACTATTCAGGAAGGGCACACGGTCCCTTCCAATGGCAGTAATCTTCCTAGTGCACAACAGAGTCCTTTGGCAGTATGCCCATGGGCAGCTTCTTCTGGGTCCCAGGGTAGTCCGGTATAATAACCGCAAAGACAGAGATGTGCAACGTGTACCCAAACAGTCTGTTAATACACGTATCAGTGGATACTATCCACCTAGGCAATGGTCCTGCAACAGTAGCGCACCGCGACGTTGTCCAAATCTCCACAATTTTGTAAGATTTGGACAACGTCGTGGTGCGCTACTGTTGCAGGACCATTGCCTAGGTGGATAGTATCCACTGATACGTGTATTAACAGACTGTTTGGGTACACGTTGCACATCTCTGTCTTTGCGGTTATTATACCGGACTACCCTGGGACCCAGAAGAAGCCGCCCATGGGTTTAAATATGGATAAATCAAAGTGTATTGGTACTTGAACTGGTCGAGAAGCATCATTCACAGAGGATTCTTGGTTATTTTTCATCGGACGGTCTTTTTCGCTTGCACTTGCGTTACAAGAAAAGTACAATTGCACTGAAGAAGTCCTACTAGATTAGGACGAAACGCGTTGGCTGATGGCTTTCGATTGAAAATAAAGAAATTATAAACCAACTGTTGGGACAAATAACTTCTCTCGCACTAATTGGTTCAACTGGACATTATGGTCATTTAAGATTTCTTACATATATGTTAAGAAAGGTGGTGCAGTTCTGATCTATTGTTTGTTCTGTTGTCCCTGTTTAAAGGTAGTACTCTTGGGCAGGGGGTGCTTTTGGAACCTGCACACATTGGTTACACTCGTACAATTTTTGTAAATATATTGGTAAAACTATCTAAACTGCTGCTGCACCAGTGCTCTATAGTCCACTGTCCACTTTTGTGTTATTTCCTTTGGCAGTATGCACCATGCCATTCTCCGGTCCCCACAAGTGTATCTTTGCCCTGCTGAAATATGGCACCATTAGTTATACTATAGTGTGCCTTTGAAGCTGGGGGTAGTTACGAGGGTTTCACTTTGAACCAGTGATGTCGCCCCTAAATTTCAGTCCTGTCTGCCATGAGGCTGTGGAATGCAGATGTTAATCTTTAGTGGGGCCATGATCTGACTCCTAACCGCCAAGTGTCAAAACCTTGCCCTCCAATCTATCCAGCTAGTCTCTCATATCGCAGAGGTTTGTCATTTCAATTGCATGCCCAAGGTTTGTAGTTGTCGCTGGGGAATTCACAGATGTGCTCCCCGAGCCTCCGAAGAGACTGGAGTCAAGCTAAAAGGCACACAAAGAGTTTTAGAGCAGAGAAATACCCCCCTTCTAGTGGTGACATTGCTAAGCTCTTAATGACAAAACCACCTTTACCGCAGGAGCGGGTTTGTCATTGTGAATCCAATGATAGGAAACATGATGAGGCTGCTCCTCTGCAATCTACTATTGCAGCCTGAAGTAATTTCACCCATTCCTCCATGTTAACCTATGGGAAGAGCAAACCCCATTGGAAGTGAAAACACACATGGGTATTCTTCACTACCTGGGCAGAGTACATTCCAGTGTACCTGGTCAGCCTTTCACCTACCATGTACCACTCAGGACTTACCCTAGGGATGCTCCAGTGGTAGTGAAAGGTCCCCTCAGTATTGGCTAGTGGTTTAGAAACGCCAAATTGAGAACAAGTGCAATTGCACACACACAGAGCTGCAATGGCAGGCTTGACACATGTTTGAAAACACCATAGGTGCAAGTGCGCACACACTGGCCTGCAATGGCAGGCGGGACACAAATTGAAAACACCATAGGGGCAAGTGCACGCACACCCAGGCCCACAATGGCAGTCCTGAACTACGTTTAAGAATACAATGTTAGCGCCTCTGCCTAAAAGTGTAAGAAGGGTGCACACTTTCACACTGCATTTACAGTGGGAAAGTGCCCAGGGCCCTAAGGCCACTAAAAGAGAATCAGCCATACCCCGGTGTTGTCCCATGGGTGGAGATTACCTCCTTGATAGGGAAAAACCATGGGGGGGTTCTTCACTAGCTGGGCATTGAACACCCATGTGTACCTGCCTTGTCTTTTACCTACCAATAGCTCCTATGGTGGTGGAAGGCCCGCTCAGGGTTGGCTAACAAGTTAGAAATGCCAACCTAAGCACAAGCATCACTGCACCCCCACAGGTCTGAAATGGCAGGCCTGATACATGTTTGACAGGCTATTCGGGTTGGTGTCACACTCAGTGCTGCATCCCGCTATTAGCCAGGGCCATACCTGCCCTGGGTAGGGGGTGTACCTTTTTACAGGGCATGCATAGGTACAGCACCTAAACCAATTACGTAAGTACCCCTTCCTGGCATGTATAGGAGGGGTGCACATGCTTTTTCTTTGCAGTACAGTGGGAAAGTCCCCAGAGTTCTATGGTCATGAGAGTCAGCAAAAACCAGGAGCTAAAAGTTTTATAGAAATCCCCTAAGAGGGGCTAAGTCCAACAGAGGTTTAGTAAGGTTGAACAGTGCAAATAATATCCAGAGAAGTATAAATCTGACGTCCAGGGTAATGCATCCACCGGCTTTAGATCTCTAGCAGAATACCAGCTACAGCTGGTCTAATGATCAAGGCTGTAAAGTATCATGGGTCCAGGATGTCATCAATGACAAGTGCCCCTTGTACCATCCACTACCTCTCCAAAGCATCTGGGCATTTTGTGCTTTAAAGGCTAGAAAGCTAAGGATGTATGAAGGCCTTTTTAGGGATCACCAGATGTCCGGCTTGTCCTCCTCCCTTTTCATCAACTACAGCATGCATCATCCTGTTGGCAATAAATCCTGCAGGATATTCCTTGCACCATCTGTCAAAATGGCAATTCCAAGTTTTTTTTACAGTGCATAGCATTGGCAGTATGGTTTACTCCCATGGACTCCCAGCTTTTACAGCCAAAAGAGCTGATACATAAATTTCAGCTGCTGAATGACCAAATTCAGAAAAGTCCTTTCCTTCTCTGAAATTCATTCCAATACATGGTCACTGCCGCCCAGTGGGCTAACGTTCTGAAATGACTGCAAAGTGGCATTCAGTGCTCTTCAATAAATCATCAATAAATACAACGAAGAAACATGGAGTGTTAACATGGGGCTATGGACTAGCAGTAAAGAAGAAACAAAAACGTCCCACAATATTAGGTCAATATAACTTATGGCAATGGTGTTCTCTTCTTTTCACTCTCTTAGCAGCCACGTCTGCTCGAATAACAATTTTGATATTTTAACAAGTCCAAGTTGGCAACGGATAGGGATCCTTAACCATGTGCAAATATACTAAGAATAGAGGGGTATCGCAAATCCAAATAAATGTCAGGAGTCCGTGTGAGTCTTAGCGTTGCACTGGGACTTGCACCAGTACTTACTGCCGACGGCTGTTCTTGATGGAAAAGCTCATGGAGGGTTGGGGTACTGGTGCTTGTGGCAACAGGGCAATACCTGGTGGTATGTTTCACATGCAGGAGGTATGATGAGGAAAACGTCATTCTACACACATGGAGACTATCCTGGAAAGAGGAAGAAAGCATAAGAATGGGCATGGTGATGTAGCGAGCATGTGCAGCAACATCTTCTTTGGGCACTTTGCAAAGGGAACTAGGCGCACAGCAATCCTAAGGTGCCTATTATTTCTTCTTGGACATTGCACTTAAGTTCTGGATTAATAGAGGAAGGGATAGAGTAAAGCCTAAAAAGGAAATCACTAGTTGGTGGGTTTCTCTTGCTTTTCGCATAGTTCGCACCCGGTCTTCTTGCGTTGTGCATTTTTCATATGTTTTGCTGTTTCCTCAGTTATCTGATCTAGTTTTTTGATCTCTCTCCTCTCTCCCTCATTTGTTTTTTCCTCAGAGTTCTTGGATGCATTTTTAGAGTCCTTCACGCACATCCTCAGTCAAGGTGCTCAACTGGCCGTTAGGAAACGAGTTCTGCTACTTGTATTCTTCATTTAACTAAAAACAAATATCTTTTTTCTGTTAGCCAGTTACTCTCTATTTCATTTTCCTTTCTTCCTCAATGTTTGATGTCATACTTTTGGCATCCATGAATACAACCTACCGCATCTTCCCTTATTTTATTGCCCTGTTTACCAAAAATCATGTTTGTCAGCACAGCTTCTGTCCTTTATTAACAGTTTGGCAATTGGAAAGACTGTGGGTCTAGCAGTGATTCTGGTTTATATAAAATCCTCTTTGGCTTCCTGACAAGACCTCTCATGTTTCCCAAATGTACCAGAGCTCAATATGTGGGCCAGTAGCATAACGCAAAATTATTCCCCCTTCCCCCCTCCCCATGCAGAATGTGATGAGAGGACCCTGAGGTTTCCATATCTCACAGATATTCATTGACCTTGGACTGAATGGTGGCCCCTTGAAAAGTTGGGGGCCTCCTGGAGGGTGTGGGGCTCACCTGACCCCCAAGGGCTGCAGGGGCCTAAGCAACGCCACTGATGTGACCCAGCATACGCTTGAACATAAGAGAAACTCTTCCATTAAAGACATGTGAAAAAAATCCTTTTATTAAAGACGGGAGAAATAACAATAGCCGAATGTGGGTTTCTCTGTAAATTCTCATGCCCCAGCACTGCTGTGGTGAACTCTAAATACGTAAAATTCAACCGACAAATCATCAACTGCGTCTCTTTTGCCTTATGGCATGCTACTACTGTAAAGATTCTCTCTTTCTGCTCTCTGGGATTGTCAAGCTAACTGGCCAACCCAGGGTTCAAATCAGCTATCATTGAAGTCCAAATTCCCTCAACTCAATTCGAAAAAAATGCGTATAAACATCATTATTTGCATGCAATGAAACTATTTTCTTTTACCCAGAAGTCGGCTGCTTACTTGTTCCAGGATGCCACAAAAGCATGGCTCCCAAAGAGCGTGGCCCAGCCCAAGGTAGCCTTCTGCTGTGCTATAGTGAAGTAACTTGAAGGTGTTTTACAAAACTAAAAATGCGTGTTTTATCTTGCGAGGGTAAAGAATATTTGCTTGCAAAGGCTTCGGTTCTGTAAGCACTTCGCTGACGTTTTGAATAAAATAAATACTTTGGAAATAGCATTACTACCAAAACAGTATAGGCATTTTTTATTAATAACCATTTCCAATAATGCCACAATAACATACGGAACCAGCGCAGCGAGACATTAAAATCCAAATAAGAACCCCCAAAAGAATATTAATATATTTATTAGCACTTTGCTTTATATGTCAATTATACTGCTGTGAAGCCGTAGTAGAAAGACAAATCTTGCAGTACACAATCAAACACGGGTTTGCAGACATTAGCAAAGAAAAAGGCCCTTGGTGAATACTTGGGGTCATTTACAGTGCATTCAATACGTGAATTTCTTGAAAGGACGGTCCTTTTGTTTTGCTAAACCAAAGCCAGCATGATGTCTCCCACTGTCATCAGGCAAACAGCTGCTCAGTCTTTCTTTTAGTCTCCATCTCTCTCCCCAGGCACTAGCCAGTTGTCATACCATTGTCATAACTTTCAAAGATGCAGGCTGAAATCTCCTAATCTTTTTCTTTAGAGCTTTTGAAGCTTTGATGCGATAGATCTTTGGTTCTGGTAGGGGCTTGGTGGTAGGCTGGGCAATTGCTGGCAATCTTGCAGGTGCCTCAGCCCAAACCAACTCACTCTCATTAATGTCATCATAGTCAAGCGTGAGGCTGCTACCACTACTGACCACATCAGACTCACTTTGACTCGACTCACTGTCCTCAAACCGGTTTGTTGTGTAGTTGCTGACCTCATCTTCGCTGGTCTCGATGATGGTGGAGTGGAATAAGGAAGCACAGTCAGCTGAAAATTCAGACTCACTTTTTGCATACGCACCAGGATGGGGCAGGCTTTGTCTTTCCCTAAAGCTTACTGGGTAGAGGACACCAGCTCTCCTGGTAGACTGCTTTGGTGGCCCTAAACCAGCTGCAAAGCCATGTAGAATGTTGGTAAAATCGGCTTTTGTTGATATTTCAAATGTGGACTGCCACTTACGCTGCTTTCTCTTTGTGGAATTATCAATGTGCGTGGGTTTAAGCAAATGTATTTTATTAACTGGCGCTCTATAGACCTCTGCTTTAGGAATGTCATGAGGTACTCTTAACTGTACAGGTAACAAACTGGACTCTGAACAAGACCTTGCTGATACATCACCAATATACGTGGGTCTTCTGACCAGGCTTTTACCACTATGATTCCTACTGGCATGTGTCCACTTTGCAGCTGTAAGCTTGGTCACTGCTTTGAGTCCCTTTGGCCTTTCAAGACCAGGCAAATGTTTCGTAGGACTCAGCAATTTCTCACTGTTTCTTCGTTTCACCTTCACTGCTTTCGCTTTAGAGCTTGAAACTCTCACTTTTAGATTTTGGGATTCTGCGGGCACAAACTGTGCATGCACAAATTTAGTTTGTGCTGGAGGTTCTTGAACGACCTTTGCAGGCTTTAAGATGCAGTTTTTTTTGTTGACCCTCCTGGATAAAATAGTTTTGGCTGGTAAAGGTGATGGGTCGTGACTGGACTCCTCTGAACAAGCCTGTAAACTGGAGGAAGAACTTAGCTCAGAAAAATGCTCTCTGGACTCCCTCAATGCAAAACCACTTATTTTTGACCTTCCATCAAAACAGTTATTAATATGTGTACTGGGGAGACTGGAAAGCTCTTCACTGTCTGTGCACGTTGCAAACTCTGGCTGATTTTCAGGTTCCACATCTACCCTCTCTTGTCTTAAATTATTGCAGATTGCTTTGTCTCCTTCAGAAAACCCCCCGTGTTTCTCCAACTGGCAACAGCTGTCCGTCTTTATCATATTGGTGGTGGGGTACATAGGAAGTCTTTGATGTTGCTCACGTCGTTGGCTACTGTCCAGACCACTGCTGCAGGCATTTGCTTGGTTGCTGGTGGCTTTGTACCTGCGTAGTTCCAGAAGTTTCTTGATGTAACCCCCAGGCCTGGTTTCAGTGAGGGGCCTAACCCGAAGCGTTCTGTTTACCTTGAGTGTACTGGGCTGAGCAGACTGGCTGACAACAGCAATGTCGTCAGTATCCCAGGATTCTCCAATCAAAGAAAAGAGAGGGCTTTGAAGTGCCACAGCATGAAGTGGACTTGGGTAAGGGTACACCTCACTACCCCTCCTGGGAATTAAATCGTTCTCGTATTTGGGGTCCATTACGTGATGCTTAATGCCACTCCCATGACATAAGGAGGACACGGATTTCAGATCCACAGTCTTGTGAAATCCTGAGTGCATTGCTACTAGTCTCTCCACGTCACCTACGGAGGGTTAAAAGATGAGGTTATATTAGGTCACAAAGGCCAACATTAATATAACAAGTTGCATAGAAAGACTTTTTTGATAACTCATAATGAACTAACAATAATATTTTATGCTATAAATAAGCAATTGCATTTTTCCATATATACACTATGTTTGGGTATTGACATCCTTTATATACAAAATGTCGACTTATGGTTACAGTAGTAAGAAACACAATACACAAGTCAAGCATTCGTCTGCTGAATAAATCACTAGAATTAGAGGCAAGAATAGGTGATGCCTGGAGGAGGCTCAGGAAAAGGTTTTCACACAAAATGTATTGAATGCCTCGAATGACCTCATAAACAAGCATTGGCATAGCCAATAGGTCTCGCATTTGGGGCCTTATAAGTGTTTAGGCAGAGCTATTGACTTTGCCAATGTGTTTAAGTTGTGCTGTAGAGAAGTGTGGCTGCTGTGCAGCATGCTGAAAAGTTGTAATAAAAAAGTGCCAGAAGCATTTTTGTTACCTTATATATGACCGAGAAGGCATTATGTCCAACAGAACGACCATATTAAAAAATGTAGTTTGTGAGAGAGTGTCTGTGAGAGTGTGTCTGTGAGAGTCTGTGAGTGTCTGTGATAGAGTGTCTGTGAGAGTCTGTGAGAGAGTGTCTGTGAGAGTCTGAGAGAGAGTGTCTGTGAGAGTCTGTGAGAGAGTGTCTGTGAGAGAGTGTCTGTGAGAGTCTGTGAGAGAGTGTCTGTGAGAGAGTGTCTGTGAGAGAGTGTCTGTGAGAGAGTATCTGTGAGTGTCTGTGAGAGAGTGTCTGCGAGAGAGTGTCTGCGAGAGACTGTCTGTGAGAGAGTGTCTGTGAGAGAGTGTCTGTGAGTGAGTGTCTGTGAGTGAGTGTCTGTGAGAGAGTGTCTGTGAGAGAGTGTCTGTGAGAGAGTGTCTGTGAGTCTGTGAGAGAGTGTCTGTGAGAGAGTGTCTGTGAGAGTGTCTGTGAGAGAGTATGTGAGAGAGTATGTGAGAGAGTGTGTGTGAGAGAGTGTCTGTCAGAGTGTCTGTGAGTGAGTGTCTGTGAGAGAATGTCTGTGAGAGAATGTCTGTGAGAGTCTGTGAGAGTGTCTGTGAGAGAGTGTCTGTGTCTGTGAGTGTCATAGCCAAGAGGTCTGCCCTTTGGGACCTTATAAGGGTTTAGCCATGCAACAGTTGGTGTTGTTGCACTAAGGATATTGTGCTGCATAACTAAATACTTATAAGATCCCAAAAGAGAGACCTATTGGCTATGCCAATGCTAGTTTAATATAATTCACTGTGCCAAGATAAAAGAATGTTAATCTGGAAGTGGTAAATAAAGAAAACTGAAGTGTGCAAAAGTGCTTTTGAAAAAAGGAGCGGCCAGGCAGCTGTCAGACCCTCTAAATAATGTTAAAATATATTTTTTTTAAGGACGAAACGAGAAGGATGGGAGCAGGTGGAGCAACGGAGGAGTGCTTTGGTGAAATACAAAGGAAGTGGAGAGGGGCAGTAGAGCAGCGGAGGCATTTGAGGCGGGGAAGGATAATGAAGTGGGCTGGGGCAGAACTGGACGAGCTGGAGATTGGGGGAGGAGGCATCAACTCGGAGCACACCGAGGGCAGTACACGAGAGAGTGCAAGAAAATACATGCTGTAAGAAATATAAAAAAGTAACTACATAAATGTGAGCAGTAGAAGGATTGTCTGTATGCAAGACCTGAAAATGATCATTGACTAATTGTGGAGTATAATGCAAGAAAATAAACAGCATCCTCGGCTAAATAGTTCACCCCACATTGCATGGTGATGTTCATAGGGAAAGTGCTACCAGCAAAACAACCTCCCCAGAGTGAATAATTGTAGAGCAAAACAAAGCGGACCCACAGCGTCGGGACAGTTCTCAACAGGCAAGAGAGTTCATTGGTTTTTAAGTCTCTAGTGCAAACACAATCTGAATGAATAACAGAGCACTCTGCAAAAAGGAGAAAGCATTATTACCCGTTCAAAGATGCCACAGAGAAGTGAAAGCGTTTCCCTTGCGGGAGCGAGCGGCGCCAGGAGCAATAATTGCTACCATATGGCGCCGCTCGCTCCCGCAAGTGAATCGCCAAAAGTGCACGCGTTGCCATTGAAGGCAATGAAACGCGTGCACGTTTTTGGCTGAAAAGCCGAAGCGATTCCAAAAGGTCTTTTTGCCTATACAGCGCATGCGCGCTGCGTAGGCGAGACCTAAAAAGTGACGCGGGAAAAGCACTGGGTGTACTATTGAAAAAAGCAGTGCTTGTGATAGCATCCTCTACTGCATACCCCCCCCACCCAATCCTTTGAAACATGCTATCTGTATTTTGATGAAACAGGCTTTTTTGCAGGTTTCAGCGCATGTTTTGCCCCTATTTTGACTACAAGGCACTGGTGTAATGGCTCTGAAATGCAGGGGTGGCTCCTCCGCTATGGCAGAGGAGCTTCGCACCACTGCGGAAATGCAGCAGGCAGAAGAAAAATAAAATGACAATAAAACAACTTTGTCTGCATTTTATTTTTGACTTCCAATCTGCTAGTCTAGGGTGGGGCGGGCCATGTCGCGTCAGCAGCAGGGGCAGGACGAGTTGTAGGCACTGAAAGTGCACATCGGTTTGGCTGGTCATCCGTGGCTAGCCAAACCGACATGCGATAGGACACTTCGCTCTGCAAACAAACACCTACTTATAGTTCCGAAGGTTCGAACAGTTAAGCATGGTAGTAAATCCTTTTCAAAATTGGCCCCCACCCTCTGGAACTCTCTGCCTATACACCTACGAACTGAGATCGAGCACACAAAGTTTCATAAATCTCTTAAGACCTGGCTATTCTAAACCTCTTTTGTTCCTAGCCATCTTTTCTGTCTGTACCTGAGTCTCGGCAAAGCGCTATGAGACCTCTGGGTGATATATGCGCTCTACAAGAAACAGTACATAGACATAGACATAGACATATCTCCAGGCTGTTCCTTGGAGATATCCCCAGTGCTCAGGGCACCGGCTCCCAGTCGCTTCTGGAGCATGAGAATGGCTCAATCCCAGCGCTGCTCTCATGCTGGGTGTAATAGCATGAGCGATACAAAAGGGGATGATGGACGGAACGTTTGAGCCAATCAAACACTCACCCCCAGTCAACTGGTCTGGGTTTAATCCATCATCATTCTTTAGCTCACTCTACCACCCCAGTTCAGACATGGCCATATGCAAATCAGTCTGACCCTGTGCCTCATGGGAACAGTCCAGCCCGAACTGCCAAGCCATGTCTTCCCTGGACCGGAAACAAGCATCCTAGGACCGGTTTCTGGCATTTCAGCCGTCATCAGCCAGGCTTGCTTGAATCCAGTGGCAAAGTGAGCAAGGGACCCACGTCTGGGCATACCCCCGCCAACTTAGGGCGACCAAAGCGATACAAAAGGGGATGATGGACGGAACGTTTGAGCCAATCAAACACTCACCCCCAGTCAACTGATCTGGGTTTAATCCATCATCATTCTTTAGCTCACTCCACCACCCCAGTTCAGACATGGCCATATGCAAATCAGTCTGACCCTGTGCATCATGGGAACAGTCCAGCCCGAACTACCAAGCCATGTCTTCCCTGGACCGGAAACAAGCATCCTAGGACCGGTTTCTGGCATTTCAGCCGTCATCAGCCAGGCTTGCTTGAATCCAGTGTCAAAGTGAGCAAGGGACCCACGTCTGGGCATACCCCCGCCAACTTAGGGCGACCAAAGCGATACAAAAGGGGATGATGGACGGAACGTTTGAGCCAATCAAACACTCACCCCCAGTCAACTGATCTGGGTTTAATCCATCATCATTCTTTAGCTCACTCCACCACCCCAGTTCAGACAAGGCCATATGCAAATCAGTCTGACCCTGTGCCTCATGGGAACAGTCCAGCCCGAACTGCCAAGCCATGTCTTCCCTGGACCGGAAACAAGCATCCTAGGACCGGTTTCTGGCATTTCAGCCGTCATCAGCCAGGCTTGCTTGAATCCAGTGTAATAGCATGAGAGCAGCGATGGGATCCCGTGGGGATTCTGGGAGCCTGTGCTCTGAGGATTGGAGTGCCGGGAGCAGACGAGCAGTGCGACGCAGGAGCAGAAGATCACGACGGGCGACAGTGAATGTAGCTCCACCTCATGAGGTTTAATAAACTCTGTTTTTTCTATTCCAGTTTCTGTGCCAACTTCTTCCTATTGGTCTGAGGACTCTGTGCAGAAAGGGAGAACCCCTAAGCACTGGTAGGCCTTGTTGAGGCTCACCACCACAAATTGGCGCTTCCAACGTGGGGCTCATCGGCGACTCGGATGCCCGAAGGATTGGTCGAGACGAAGGATTGGAATCTCTCTTCTGGACGCGATCGCTGCCTGAGGAGACTAGAGTCTTGGCACCCACGGCGTTTTTCCTTTTCTTTCTGATCTGACCATCCCGGCGGCGTCGGTCCTCGACTGAGATCTCTTCTGTTGATTCGCTGTGCAGTGACCATTTGGTCGATTTGAGACCTTGGCAGTTGGAACCTGGACACCATTTGATTGGTAAGAGCCGTTTTGCGGCACTTGCTGTTGGTTTGATGCCTTTGATTGGTAAGGTAGTTTAGTAACACTTACTGCGGCTTTGTTTGTATGATTGGCCAATTTTGGAATCTGTTTTGTAATTATATATGTATTGCAATACATATAGGCAGGTAATGAGGAGAATTTTCTCTATTTAAAATTGTTTGAACAGCGCAACGTACGAAGAGTACCTTAAGCGCTACTTTGATTATAATACTGCATATTTTGCACTATTTTTTGGCATGCCTGTTTTCAGCACACTTCGTAGGATGTTTTGCTTTTGTAGTGGTACCAATTTGAGACTTGACGAAGCACAACCAGCCCTCCGGAGGGGACGCCTAATAGGGATATGTATATTAAGTATGGTATTTCTTCTATAATGTACTGCACGTTATGGAACAAATATACTAGTAAAGATCCTGAGTTGCGTTGGCCGATGTATGGGTCATTTGATTTGCAAAAGATTCAGTATGTGGAACAATGTATGTTTAAACGAAAGACTAGGCAAGATATGTTTGATTGTGTGCGAATGTGGGAGAAAGAAGTGTGTGAGCGAATGAAGCGTGAGCAAGCCTTGATTGACAAAGAACAGCGAAAGACCATTTATGCGAAAGCATTAGAGTTAAAAAACAAGGAGATGAAAGAAATTAAAGAGAGGGAAGATAGGGAACTCCATTTACAGGTAACTGGCCAATACGCTGTTAGGCAGCCCCTTTATCCTATCCTTAATAAACCGCAAGATGATTTTTTGTTATTGGATCGTTCTCCACCTCCGTATATTCTTTCTTCCGCTCCTCATGAGTCAGATGAGGACTCTTTTTCAGACCAGGACAAAGCTCGAGAAACTCGCTCAATGTTATCTGCTGGGCGTGCATCTGACATTAGATCTGCTGCGCGTAAAGCCGTTTGTAGTACTACCACTGCTTCAGAACTTTTAGATAGTATAAAAGGATGGCAGGAAAGGGAGCAAATATATTTTACCGATACATTTGCTGCAGAGGTTATTGAATGATTTAGGAAGCATTCAGTAGATATGGAGCCCGATGATGTAGCAGCTGATTGTAAACAATTACGTGACGGTCTTTTTGTCTTCTCCCAGGTGGCTGACACGATCAGACGCTTGGTTAAACTGCGTGTTGAAGCAGCCCGTTTGCGAGAGAAGAAAAAGGCAGCAGAAGCAGCTGCACTAGCATCTCAGATCAGCATGGCACGACCTCCTACTCCTGAAACAGATAAGAATGTTGTAATTCATGTGAAACCCATGCGGGAAGCCGCGCCTTTATATGTTCCTCCTAAAGGAACGGGTACAGAGGATGATAAGCCTTCTACTAATGCGAAAGGGTACTTTATTTATAATTGGGTTTACACTCCTTGGAATAGGGCAGATGTTATGGCCCTTAAAAATGCATCGCGTGACCCGCGAAAGAATCCGGCAGCCTTTTATGAGGAAGTTGAGGGTGCAATTAACTCTTGTACTATGACTTTGTCTGATATTGATTTGTTTTTGGGATTAATATTACCGCCTGATATGTGGAGAACTGTGCGTAAAATTGATGATAATGCGACATTTGGAGCATTGTGGAAAGATTTAGAGCGGTTAGATGAAGATAGAGAACCTGCACAGAAACTGTGTCAGTTAATTTTAAATCTTCCGGCAGCTATATTAGTTAAGTTAAAGACGATCATTCCCCTAAAAAGATAGATTGGACAGTGTTAGCGTCTTGCAAGCAAAAGGTAGATGAATCAGTTTCTGACTTTTTCACACGCTTTGAAGAGGCATTCCACGATTTTAGTGGCCAGTCATTGATAGATGACACGGGTAGGCATCTGTTTGTTGATAAATATGTCGCAAACCTTTTGCCAGGGATAGCTAGTCGCTTAAAGGCCAGTGAGAGTTCATGGACTACCTCTTCTCCGGTTTCTCTTTAACTATGGCTCAGTATTATGAGCGACAAGAATTAGAAACTAAAGGTAATGAGGACAAAAAGTCTAAAGAGTTGAAAACAAAGGTTATGTTGGCTCAAGCTTATGGTCCGCCTTCTAGAGGTCATGATAGAGGTGGACGTGGATCTTATGGTTCGTCCTTTCCTTCCTATACTCGTTCAAATTTGTCTGTTGATCAGTGTGCGTACTGCAAAAATTTGGACATTGGCTTTCTGATTGTCCAGTACTGCGTGCTCAGCAGAATCTACGTGGTCGGGGACAAATGAGAAATCGTTCAGGATATCCAGGGCCTAGAGGAAGCGCGAATGATCGTGCTCGGTTTGATGCTAATACACGTGGGCAGGATGGGTTTAACACTTTTGATAGAAGGAACCAATATCAAATGTCTGACTATGTGCCCTCTGATTTTCAAGATTCTGCTTATGCATAGGATTGCCTAGGATGGGGTAAGGAATCAGTTGAAGTTCCAGTAGATCAGAGGGGTCCCTATGTTACAGCACATGTTTTGGGCTCTACTGATCAGTTTCTGGTTGATACAGGAGCTACTCGTAGCGCCTTGTCTAAACAGTTGGTTCCAAGGGCTCCCCTGTCTGGCTTAACCATTACATCGATAGGTTTCGATGGAACACCTTCCCTTAGCCCATTGTCACAACCACTTGCATTCGATGTTGATAAGTTTACTGCTCCATGTCCGTTTTTGCTTTCTCCAAACACAGCAGACAATATTGTGGGTCTTGATATGCTTAAATATTTCAGGGCTACGATACGGTGTTCTCCGGAAGGAGTACGGGTTATTTTGAATGACAACTACCCTGTGATTGAGAGATCTTGTATTATCAAAGAGGACATTGCACTAGCCTCACTCCCTAGTACTTTGTGGGCTACTTCGGTCACTGATGTAGGACAAATGGTTATTCCACCAGTACATATCAGTGTTAAGGAGGGCGCTTTATTGCCAAGACTGCCTCAGTATAAAATTTCTCGAGAAGGAGAAGAAGCACTCACACGTATTGTACATGATTTAATTAAGGTGGGGGTTGTGGAAGAAGTTCCTTACAATGTTTGCAATAGTCTGATTCTTCCCATTTTGAAAAAAGATACTGACACTAGGATCTATAGATTTATCATCGATTTGAGAGAAGTTAACAAGATTGTAGTACCACAGTACCCTGTAGTATCTGACATAACGACATTGCTTACCCTGATCCCTCCAACAGCAACTACAGCAACAATCTGTAATTGATCTGAAGAATGCTTTCTTCTCGATTCCTATTCATCCTGATAGCCGATATTTGTTCGGTTTCACTTTGAATAATAGATCATACAGATTTTGTAGAGTTCCTCAAGGCTATACTGAGAGTCCTAGTATTTACAGTCAAGCATTGAAGAGACAGCTTGATTCCTTTACCCTGCCTAAAGGAGTGGCTCTCATACAATATGTCGATGACATCTTGTTGGCAGCTGATACACCTGAGCAGTGTGAGAAATGCACTTTGTCCTTGATTTCTTTTCTTGCTACACACCACCATAAAGTATCTCGGAAGAAATTGCAATATTGTAGACCGAAGGTGACCTATTTAGGACACCTTCTGTCTAAGGAGGGCCGTGCACTGACACCAGATCGCATTCAAGCAATTTTAGACACCCCAGTACCTTCCACGCAGAAAGATGTCCGTGCATTCATTGGTCTGACTTCGTTTTGCAGGCAATGGATATTGGGTTTTTCACACATTGTTAAACCCTTGCTAGCACTTTTAACTAAAAACACTCCGATCCCCCTTCCATGGACAGATGAATGTCAAAATGCTTTTTGTCAGTTGAGACAAGCTCTTTGCTCTGCACCAGTGTTAGGCACACCAGATTACACGAAGGCTTTTACACTCTATGTACATGAGAAAGAAGGATGTGCATTGTCAGTTTTAGTACAGACACACGGGGACAAACAGCGTCCTTGTGCATACCTTTCTGCAGTTCTTGATCCTGTTGCTCGTGCATTACCTGGGTGCTTCCGTTCAGTTGCAGCGACGGCTGTGTCCATACGTCAGAGTGAAGGGATAGTTTTGTCACACAAACTGTTGGTGCTAGTACCCCATGCAGTAGATGCCCTTTTGAATCAGACTAAGACTCAGCACTTAACTAGTGCTCGTTTGACAGGATACGAATTGACACTGCTAGCACCTCATATTACCTTGAAGAGATGTGCGACACTGAACCCAGCCACTTTTGTTGCCATATCCTGCGACTCAGTCTTAGTCAAAGGAGCCTCACGATTGCATATTCCTTACTGAGGAGCAGACAAAGGGTCGCATCGATTTGCAAGATACGCCCCTTCCAGATGTAGATGGGGAACTGTGGGTTGATGGGTCCTGTCTGAAGTTACCAGATGGCACGACTTCAGCTGCTTATGCAATTACCACGCTTGAGACAGTAGTGGAAACAGCTCGCATACCTCAGAAGTCAGCTCAAGCAGCTGAACTAATAGCTTTGACACGAGCGTGTGAGCTTAGCACTGACTTGTGTGTGAACATTTACACGGATAGCCGCTATGCTTTTGGAGTGGTTCATGATTTCGGCCTACTCTGGAAGGAAAGAGGCTTTCTTACATCCCATGGGATGCAGATAATGCACGGAGAGTTAGTGCATAATCTCTTGACTGCACTTACATACCCAAAGAGAGTTGCTATTATGAAGTGTAGCGCACACAAGAAAGTGACTGACAAAATAGGACAAGGCAATGCCTTTGCAGACCGCGTAGCCCGTGAAACTGCGATGCAGCGAAGCACTACATCCATGTACGTAGTGAAATCACAAGCTGAGCGTTGGCATGATGCTAGAGAGGAAGTATTGGATATACAGAGATCTGCTTCTGTGGAAGAGTTTGAGCAATGGTCTAAAGAAGGAATGTTAGATGATGAGGGTTGTTGGCTTAACAAAGAAATTAATAAGTGGAAATTGCCTGCAGCCTATTTACAACCTATGGTTCAAATGGCACATGGGCTGGCACATGTTGGAGCTCTAGCAATAACTAAATTGCTTACACAAGTTTGGGAGCATCCTGAAATTGCTAGCACAGCCAAAAGAGTAGTACAGTCCTGTTTGATCTGTTGGCAGTATAATCCTGGAAAAGGGACACGAACTCCTACAGGAGGGTTTGCTACACCAACCGCACCTTTTGAAGTTTTGCAGATGGATTACATCCAACTCGAACGCTGCAATAATCTGAAATATGTCCTAGTGGTGGTATGTGCCTTCAGTAAGTGGATAGAGGCATACCCTACAAAGGATAATACTGCTCTCACCACAGCAAAGGTGCTTCTAAAGGAGTTTTTTCCTAGATATGGTGTTTGCAAACTTTTGTGGAGTGACAATGGACCTCATTTTATTGGGCAAGTTGTTGAGCATGTACTGAAAGGATTAGGGATCAAACAGAAATTCCATACAGTTTTCCACCCGCAATCAGCAGGATTGGTGGAAAGGTATAACGCTACTTTAAAATCAAAATTGGCGAAAATACTGGCTTCCACGTCTCTAAAGTGGCCAGATGCACTACCATTGGCATTGTTGTCCATAAGATCGGTGCCACATTCACGATCAGGTCTTACCCCCTATGAGGTGGTGTTTGGGAGACCGATGAACATTTGGGGAATTCCTAAGCCACGCCCCATACATGATGTTCCTTGTGTTCTGATGAATGATTATTTAGCACAGTTAACCAACAGTTTGGTTTCTATTCATCAACAGGTTCGAGAAGCTCTTCCTGACAGATCTACAGGTGAGGCCCACGAACTCCGTCCTGGTGATCACGTAATGGTCAAGGTCTTCGACAGATCAAACAGCTTGGAGTCGAGGCGACAAGGACAGCAGTTCGAGTGACAAACAGAAAGAATTGGATCCACAGCACACACTGCAAACGCGTGTCGCCTGCCTTGGTGGAACCTGCTGTGTTGACCGACCATCGAGAGATTCTGGAGACGGAGAAAGGCCAAGCTATCTCACCTGACGAATTTGCGGAAGTCTTCCCGGACCACACGATCACTGGAGTATCCAGATATCAATTGAGACCGAGGAAAGAATCTGCAGTTTTGAAAAAGACTGGTTGAGCTACTGCCCTGGGTTAGTGAAACGGAGAGCCGATGTGGCAAGGGGAGGGGGATCAGCCCTGCATTAGTGTAGTGACACCCGCCTTGGCCCATGGTGAAGAAATCAACGGCTGCCCAGGGAGAAGAGCTCCAACGATTGTTTTCAACAAGTTTTTAGAAAGATCAATCATTATTGTTGCTGAAATGAATAACAAAAGAATCATTTGTGCTGTAGGGTTTGTTGTTGCTATGGTGGCTATGGCAGCAATTACGTGGTACATCGAGAAGGTGGCTCCTGTTCGACAGCTTTTTGTTGCCACTACGCCAGTACCAGTGGAACACTACTACTTCACTCTTCCCTACCATGAGCAGAAGCATCGACAATCCTATCTAAACAATACCTTTATCCAGATGTTGCACCATACTCACAATGCTACAAATACTACCAACTGTTGGGTGTGTGGGATGATACCTGCACATCAAAAGAAAGGAGGAACACCTTTTATTCCTCTTCCATTTTCTCACAATGGTTCTTGTCAAGCTTGGTATGCGCTTTTGTTTGCATATGGAAAGCCTTCAGTAGGTGGGATTATTTTTCAACTTAATAAAGTGTGTTATCAAAATAAAGAAGGTTATCCACAAGCCAAAGGGACTAAATGGGAATGGGAAGAGTATCAACCGGACAATATTTCAACACCACATGCCTTCACAAATGTGAGAATAATAAAGAACATTGGACCTTTTGTGATTTCTGTGACAAAAACTAAAGCAGATTTGTGTATCTGTAGTGTTGGAAGAATTCCAGTGGGGAGGAGCGAGTGTACTGTAATCCTGACCATTGAAGGTGCCAATAAGAGCACTTTCACAGCCTCACGTAATACGTATTTTGTGTGTGGAAATAACGGATATTATCAATTACCTGTTGGGTGGTCAGGAATCTGCTATGTATCTTTTCTGTTGCCCCCTGTGTTTCTGGCACCTGCATTATATCACCGTGATTTTAAACTGTACAATGATATTTCCAAAAACAGAAATAAGAGGACAATAAGTATGGATGAAGTTGACCAAACCGACACTACCCTACAACAATATGTTGATTTCAACTTGGGCTTATTTTTCTTTGTGGGTGCTGCATTAAACAGCAGAAAGATCAGGCGATTAACTCGTGTTGTGGAAGCTGTTACCAATCAGACAGCTATGGCACTTGGGAACATTACAGAGGAACTACAGATTGCAAGGATTGTAGCACTCCAGAATAGGATGGTGCTAGACGTGATTTTGGCTGATCGAGGTGGTGCATGTCGCATCATCGGTAGCAGCTGTTGCGTATTCATACCGGATCACTCACCTTCAGTATATGGCGCAATATCAGAACTGCATAAGATTGCTGCAGAAATTCATCCAGAGACTGGTACTTGGACTTTTACTGGATGGTTTTGGACTCTTGTTTCTGCTTGGGGCTGGAAGCTACTGACTATCCTGTGTGTAATAATTATGATACTTTTTACATGCTGTGTATGTATCCAATGTGGTCCAATGCTTTGTTCCATTTGCATCTCTGCTTGTATACTTGCCAAAGGGAACGTTGCTGAAACAAAGGCCCAACAAATGTTGAATAAAGAGGTGGCCGAAATAATGTTAATAGATGTACGGGATGAATATTTAGATTACCCCAGATAAACGAATGTCTTCAGCTAATGCTGAAAGGGTCGTCTGTTGTAATTTGGCAGCACTTAAGTTAAGCATTAGCCGAAGACATCCGGTATTCAGAGGCTAAATTGTCTGCTTTGTGGAATCCATTTTGTATTTCTGGCAGCCATTTTGGTTGCCATGTGCTGCCATGTGCTCGCCATGTGCTCTGTCCTACCTTCCTGTTAACTGCTCTTGAAATCTGCCTAGAGACGAGTTATATTTAGTTTCTTTTGCTTTGCACATGCTCAGTTGAGCTCGCAGCTGTCCATGCAGCTGTTCCGAGTTTATAAATGTCAGGATGTGTCTACTAGAAGTAGAAACTGTTAGCTCCACCCACTTGTCGACTGTGCATTCCTTATATGCACCTAAAACCAGCATTTGTGTTTGTACCGCCTTCATTTGAGCCCCTGTGTGGGTATAAAAGGACCAAGGTCCTTCCATTCAGTGTGCTACTTCATGCATTACCGAAGGGTGCTGTGTGAATGTAGCTCCACCTCATGAGGTTTAATAAACTCTGTTTTTTCTATTCCAGTTTCTATGCCAACTTCTTCCTATTGGTCTGAGGACTCTGTGCAGAAAGGGAGAACCCCTAAGCACTGGTAGGCCTTGTTGAGGCTCACCACCACAGGTAAGTGTATTTTTTTTTCTCACGCTGCCTCCCCCCCAGGTCGGATTGGAAGTAGCCACCACTGCTGCAATGCCCAGAGCCCAGAGGACTCAGTGTATGTGCTCTGACCCTTAAAACAGTACATGGTTGATTGGCTCATACCCAATTGGCAAAGCTTAACTTCTAAGTCCCTCATATATGCTTCCAGGGGTACCTAGCGCCTGTAAGTTAAAGTGTCACTTGTGGACTGCAGCACTAGTTGTGCCACCATGAGTATGACAAGGTAAAACATGTCTCCCAGACTGCCACTGCAGACTGGTAGAGCAGTTTTATCTGCTAACTCGACTCTGTCATTTAAGGAAATGGCAAAGCCCAAACCTCCCTTTGTAACATATATAAGTCACCCCTCCAATAGGCCTCATGAGTCCTAAGGCAAGGTGAAATATATGAAAAGTGAAAAGCCTTGATTTATTGTTTCTGTAAAAAGGTATATCTCTGTAACCCTCCAGTAGATCTTTTTCGTTTTGATGTCCATAAATTCATAAAAATATAACCTATTTTTATAAATTGATGTCGGATTTCTTGAGAGTTGTGTATCTTTCTTTTTCAGTTGTTTTAGTGCTATTTCAGATCAAATGAAATCAATCTTTATTTGGTCGCAGTCACAACCATAACAGATAAAATCACAGAGCCAATTCATTTAGATACAATATCATAATAAATACAAATAAGAATTAGATAAAATCAAGTTTAAAACAGTATACAGTAAAAATATATCCACAGAATATAAATCTGGCCTTGATTGTCTTTACTTCAGGGCTGTCCGAAGAAAGGAGGTTACAGCAGAAAGGGTGTACTCATGCATGAGCGCCACACGGGCTTGCTTATAAAATTTCTTTCACGTTTAAAACAGTATACAGTGAAACATGTCCACAGAACATCAATCGGGTCTTAATTGTCTTGGACTCAGGGCTGACCGGAGAAATGAGGTTACAGTAGAAAGGGTGTACTCATTTGACAAAAGCTGCAGATGCATGAGCGCCACACAGGTTTGCGTAAAATTCAAGTCTTTCACGGGGGAGGGGGCTGAAGGAAGGCTTCCTAGGCCGGGTAAAATATTGTCCTGTGGAGTCCAACGGTCGCAGCCACAGGGCTCTTGCAAATTTGCTTTGGAACAGCCAAAAGGGGTGGGCTAGAGATGATGAGCCGGTTAAACGTAAAACTGGCCGCCAGGAACCTGTCCCTTTCACTTGTAAGGAGAGAAAGACTGATGAGGGGTGTTACCTCAAAACCGGTCCCAAGACACTTGTTTCCGGTCCGAGTAAGACCTGGCTTGGCAGTTCAGGCTGGACTGTTCCAATGAGGAACAGGGTCAAGACTGATTTGCATATGACTAGGTCTGAGCTGGGATGGGGAAGTGAGCTAAAGAACGATGATGGATTCAACCCAGATCTGTGACTAGGTGTAAGTGTCTGAATAGTTTCAGTGCTCCGTCCATCATCTCCTTGTGTTTGCTTTGTTTGCTATAAGTTGACAGGGTATGCCCAGACATGGGTCCCTTGCTCACTTTGCCACTGGATTCAAGCTAGCCTGGCTGATGAGGGGTGTTACCCCGAAATCCGTCCCAGGATGCTTGTTTCCGGTCCAAGGAAAAATCTTGCCTTGGCAGTTCGGGCTGGACTGTTCGCATGAGGAACAGGGTCAATACTGATTTGCATATGGCTGGGTCTGAACTGGGATGGCGAAGTGAGCTTAAGAACGATGATGGATTTAACCCAGATCTGTGATTAGGGTGAGTGTCTGAAAAGTTTCAACGCTCCGTCCATCATCTCCTTGTGTTTGCATTTAGAAAGGTAACTCACCATACCTTGCACAGTTTTCAGCAGTAAGCACCCCCTCACTGCAGGCTTCACAAGCTCGACTCTTTCACGATGAGAAAGGGCATGCTTAAAGACAAGGCCCTTTACATACCTGTGCTCGCAAGGATTGAGCGTGTCATGGTTGTGAAAGATGTCCACCCTACCTAACCTGGTAAATGACACTCTTACATAAGAGATCCAGGGGATTTTATATGCATTGTCAAGTGACAAACAGTCGGTCAAAATCAGACGATTTAGCTGACCACCCTCCCTGGACCATATCTTAACCCAACACAACAAAGGCTTAACAGCCATCAAGTCAGAAATGTACTTGACGCCCAGCTCTTCATGTACAGGACGGAGTGCTCTGGGGAGCCCTCAAGATCCGCCTTAAGAACTTGTTTTGCGCAAGCTGTATCTTGTGCATGGGAGTGTACCCCCACACTTCACTTCCATATAAAACCTTAGAAAGACATTTAGAGTGATAAAGCTTTATTAACACACTTGGCGACCAGGAACCCAGTCTCTTGGCATAGCTAGCTAGGGCCCCTATTTACTTGTTTATCTCGCACACCTTTACCTCTACCAAAGGCTTCCAGTTCAGTTTGGCGTCAAACAGCACTCCCAGGTAAGAAAAAGCAGGGACCTTTGCAAGTGTGTGGCTCCCCGCCTTGAAAGTTTTAGACCTAGTCGACCGAGGGCCAACTTCCAGAAGGAGATTTTGTGAAGTTCACTGTCAGGTCCAATCTGTCCATAAAAGAGACAAACCTGTCTATTAAAACCTGTAAATCCATTGCTGTGCGTGCCATAAGTGCCGCATCATCTGCACACAGTTAGACTGGCAGTGATTTCACGCCTTCTCTAGGGAAGTCAGACTGTACTGAGGAGAGAGCATGTTCTAAACCATTAAGCTACAGGGTGAATTAGAAGGGTACTAGTATGCACCATTGACAAACACCCCATCATAATTAAATTGCTCTGTTAGGCCCATCCCGTGTAAGTATCTAACCGCAGCTATGGTGTGAGCCTGGAGGTTCTTTAATAGGGTTACAATATCCGGGTCGGCGCTCAACGAAAGGAACATGTCCCAAAGCTTCTTTCCATTTATTCTATCAAAAGCAGATATATGGTCCATAAATGCTAAAAACATGGTGCCAGGCTGGGCCACAGTATATTTATTAACTATTAGATAGAGATTTAGACACTGATCAGTCGTTGATTTACCCGGGCGAAAACCACACCATATAACACACACCATTTCCTCATAGAGTTAACTCAAGAAGGGCTTTCCAGATGAAAAAAGTTAAACCCACCAAAGTAAACACTAATGGTTAATCCGACCCATAACCCTCTATAAATCCTTTGGGCTGTGGCCTCCCACCACAACTAATGAAACATTCTTTAAGTGCTCAGTGGGCACAACTGAACAATTTCCACTAGCCAACAGAGCAATATTGCCGTTTTAATTGACTAGTCACAACAGCAAAGAATGAGAACCCCTGAACAAAGACCAACCAGAAGTAACAAATTGATGGCCATGTTTACTGGGGATTAACTAAGATAGAGCAAATGTTTGTTTTCATTGAAGGACCAGTGTAAGTTTGTTTGGGGACTGCAGTTAGCATTTCTTTGCCATCTGTCATCCTTCAGGTTTTTAATCAGTTGATGTATTGGATGATTCAAACTCGTTCAGCTGTAGTTTGACCATGGAGAGGCCGTAATTCAGAATGAAGTGTCTTGAGTGTGGTAGGGTTTTCTAAAAGGAAGACAACTTAAAAAAAAAAACACAAAATTAACTCTCTAAGTAGTTACTTAGGAGAAGGGCGTATATTAAAACTTTGGCTGTGTCTTTCGAGCAAGTAGTGGTGAGAGGCTTCTTTCACCCCTGTGCAAGAATATATAGCTCTGTGTTTTTAAATGAACCTGCTCTGCGGATTTTCATATAATAATCATTTAATAATCATAAAACTCAGGACGTCAAATGCGAACATTTTACATGTGCTACTTTCTATAAGCTCAGCGTAAGCTAAGCCAACAAGGAAAAGTCAAACAGCTTCTTTGCACTGTCATTTTCGGCAGGTGAGTGGGAGTTATAAAGACACACTAAATTTTTGCTGCATCTGATAATTCAATCCTTTGTGGAAATTAAGCACTCCCTACGAATTACCACCTCGTCCCACACAGCTGTCTGGGCCGACCGACGCCAGCTCCCGCAAACTGGCTCTGTTGCCTGCACCGCAACCTGCCAGCACCGCATCGAGCACCGTCTCGCCCTGCACCATAAGCCTTGGTCTCACCGACGCCGTCTGGACGATCGTCGCCGAGCCACTGCCTGCACCACATCAAAAGGGCACCGCACCCTGCACCGCTTCCATTTTGCAAGGTGGGTCACTTGACGGGGGACCCCAAGTGTGCCAAGAGGGCACAGCCACCCACCGGTGGGCAGTACAAGGTGTTGGCTAGTGTAGCACTTGGGGGGGAGGGGTGCCCACAGGAGGGTGGAGATCCCGCAGAAATGACCCTCGTCTCACTAGGGGACAGTGAGATGGTCTCAGGAAACCAGGTGCCCCCTAAAACAAAGAAATACAAGACCTGGGTGACCATCAATTGGAAAAGGGTAGAGGCTCTCAGAGATACTGGAGCCAGTGTGACCTCAGTCCGGTGTCACCTGGTCTCTGAAGAGCGGGTAGTCCCAGGGGCATTCCACCAAGTAGTTGCTGTGGACAACTCAGAGCGCCAGTGTATGGTGGCGCAGGTTCCCTTGGAATGGGGGGAGGGGTCTCAGGTCCCTTGAGGGTGGTTGTGAGCCCTACCATGCCTGTAGATTGTCTGCTAGGTGACGACCTGGAGCAGTCCTTGTGGATGGATGTTGAGCTCAGGTCTCACTTGGAGATGCTTGGGTTGCCAGAGTGGGCATGCATGTCCACTCGGTCAATGGCGGCCAGAAAGGGTGATCAAAAGG
This sequence comes from Calotriton arnoldi, assembly GCA_963921515.1. Classification (NCBI taxonomy): domain Eukaryota; kingdom Metazoa; phylum Chordata; class Amphibia; order Caudata; family Salamandridae; genus Calotriton; species Calotriton arnoldi. The sequence goes on from CAWUFW010013715.1 coordinate 264,735, forward strand.
ACCTGGAGCCTGAAACCGTGGCCCAGGTCCCTGCCAAGAGAAAGGGCAGGGGGTGCGGGAAACCGGCCCCTAAGGTTCACACGGACCGGGAGGAGGCTGACCTTGAGAGGGACCCCTCGTTACCTACAGGAGAGCAGGTAGCTGAACTGGGGGACATCTCTGAGCTGACCCATTGGCAGCAAGAAGGTGGTCCCACCAGGGAAGAATTCTGCAGGGAGCAGAAAGAATGCCCTTCTCTAGAGGGTCTGCGGCGGCAGTCTGCAGACCAGGCAGCTGGTGATCAGTCTGGATCACATTGGATCTACTGGGAGAATGGTCTCCTGTATAGCGAGCATAGGGTCGCTGAGCCTGGATCAGCCCATGTGCTGGTGGTACCTCAGCGCTTCAGGACCTTCCTACTGGGTCTGGCTCATGACGTGCCTTTGACAGGACATTTGGGGTGGGACAAGACCGTTGACAGGCTTGTCACCCACTTCTTCCAGCCCCAAATGCGAAGGCAGTCAGATGGACATTGCAGGTCTTGCCCAACTTGCCATGCAAGTGGTAAGAGTGGGAGGAAGGTCAAAGCTCCTGTCCAACCTTTTCCAGTTGTTGGAACCCCTTTTGAAAGGGTAGGGATGGACATTGTGGGGCCACTGGATCCCAAGACAGCCATGGGCAGCAGGTACATCCTGGTCTTGGTGGACTATGCCACCCGGTACCCGGAGGCAATCCCTCTCAGGGCAATGACGGCGCCAGTGGTGGGCCGGGCGTTAATGGGGTTCTTTTCCGGCGTGGGTTTCCCCTGAGTGGTGGTTTCTGACCGTGGAACCAATTTCATATCAAAGTATATGACATCCCTGTGGAAGGAGTGTGGTGTAACCTACAAGTTCACCACTCCTTACCACCCACAAGGTAACGGTCTGGTAGAAAGACTCAACCAGACCTTGAAGGGCATGATTAAGGGTCTAACAGAGCCCATGAGGCGTAAGTGGGACGTCCTCTTGCAATGCCTTCTCTTTGCATACAGGGAGGTACCTCAGAAGTCTCTTGGGTTCAGCCCCTTTGAGCTTCTGTATGGCCACCCTGTGAGAGGACCTCTGAGTTTGGTGAAGGAAGGCTGGGAGGCGGCTCCCAGGAAAACTTCCCAGGATGTGTTTAGTTACATGCTGGCCTTCAGAAACCAAACTGCCTGCTTTAGGAAACTCGCTCAGGCGAACCTGGAAGTATGCCAGGAAGAAATGAAAAAGTGGTATGACCAGAATGCCACTCTGGTCGAATTTCAATCTGGGCAAAAAGTGTGGGTAATGGCCCCTGTGGAACCTTGTGCCTTGCAGGACAAGTGGACTGGGCCTTTTGAGATGGTGGAGCGCAAAAGTGATGTCACCTACCTGGTGAATTTGCAGACTCCCAGGAACCCTTTGATGGTCCTCCACGTGAACCGCCTCAAGCCCCACTTCGAGAGGTCCGAAGTGAGCATGCTCTTGGTGACAGATGATGGGGTGGAAGAGGAGAGTGAACCTCTCCCTGACCTCCTGTTCACCAAGGAGCACGATGGGTCAGTAGAAGGTGTGATCCTCTCCCCTACACTGACCCCAGACCAGCAGAGTGACTGTCTCCAGTTGTTGGGACAGTTTGCCCCACTGTTCTCTCTGACCCCAGGTGTTACTCACTGGTGTACCCATGACATGGACACTAGTGACAGCCCTCCTGTAAAATACAAGATTTACAGGTTGACTGACCGGGTCAGGGCCAGCATCAAAGAGGAGGTCTCTAAGATGTTGGAGTAAGGGGTGATCGAGCCCTCCAACAGTCCTTGGGCCAGCCCAGTGGTCTTGGTCCCAAAGGCTGCTGCACCCCATGCCACTCCAGAACTGCAGTTTTGTGTGGACTACCATGGGCTCAATGCCGTCACCAGGACTGACGCACACCCCATCCCCAGAGCTGATAAGCTCATTGAGCGGTTAAGTGCTGCCAAATTCCTCAGCACGTTTGATTTAACGTCTGGGTACTGGCAGATTCCCTTAACCGATGAGGCCAAGTAGAGGTCAGCATTCTCAACCTCAGAAGAACATTACCAGTTCCGGGTGATGCCCTTTGGGTTGAAGAATGCCCCTGCCACCTTTCAGAGGTTGGTCAACCAGGTGTTGGCTGGACTGGAGGATTTCAGTGCAGCATACCTGGATGACATTGCAGTGTTCAGTTCCAGCTGGGAAGAACACTTGCTGTACCTCAGGGAAGTGTTGAGGGCTCTGCAGAGGGCAGGCCTCATGATCAAGGCCAGTAAGTGCCAGATCGGGCAGGGTTCTGTGGTGTACTTGGGACACCAGGTAGGAAGCGGCCAGGTGGCGCCCCTGTAGCCCAAGATTGACACCATTCTGCGTTAAGAACCCCCCAAGACCCAGACAGAGGTGAGAGCCTTTTTAGGTCACCGGTTACTACAGGAGGTTTGTTAAGGGCTATGGCACCATTGTTGCCCCCTTAACAGAGCTGACTTCCAGGAAGCAGCCCAAGAAGGTGATCTGGACTGAATCCTGCTAGAAAGCTTTTGATGCCCTGAAGGCCGCCATGTGCACGGCACCCGTGCTCAAGGCACCCGAATTCTCCAAGGAATTTGTCGTGCAGACCGATGCTTCAGAGCATGGTGTGGGAGCGGTGCTCGCACAACTAAACGAAGAGGGCCTAGACCAGCCTGTAGTCTTCCTTAGCAGAAGACTACTCCCCAGGGAACAGAGGTGGAGTGCCATAGAAAGGGAAGCTTTTGCTGTGGTCTGGGCACTGAAGAAGCTAAGACCCTACCTGTTTGGGACTCACTCTCGGGTTCAGACAGACCACAGGCCCCTCAGATGGTTGATGCAAATGAGGAGTGAGAATCCAAAACTGTTGAGGTGGTCCATCTCCCTACAGGGAATGGACTTTATGGTGGAACACCGCCCTGGCACAGAACACGCCATTGCTGATGGTCTGTCCAGAGAACTCCCAGGCGAGTGGGTAGTTCTCCCTACTTTCAGCTGGAGGGGACATGTGTTAGACTTGGCATTTTTTGGCATGTTTCCCCTGACTTTTTTCTTTCTGACCTCCTGGTTTTGACTCTGTTTTTGCTGGCTTAGTGTCTCTGCGCACTTTCTCACTGCTGATCAGTGTTAAAGTGCAAGTGCTCCTGTTGAAAATTGTGTTATGGATTGGTGTTTCCATGATTGGCATATTTGATTTACTTGTCAGTCCCTAGTAAAGTGCACTGAGTGTGCCAGGGCCTGTAAGTCAAATGCTGCTAGTGGGCCGCAGCACTGGATTGTGCCACCAACACAAGCCGCCTGTAAATGTAACTCAGGCCTGCCATTGCAGAGCCTGTGTGCAGTCTGGGACTGCCATGTCGACTTGGCAAGTGTACCCACTTGCCAGGCCCTAACCTTCCCTTTTCTTATATGTCAGTCACCCCTAAGGTAGGCCCAAGGTACCCCTGTGGGCAGGGTTCAGTGTATGTGAAAGGTAGGACATGCCCTGGTGTGTGTGGCATGTCCTGATAGTGAATTACTGCCAATTTTGTTTTTCACTATGGCAAGGCTACCTGTTCCCATAGGACAGAATGGGGAGTTTATTTATAACATCTTATAAACATAACTGCCCCTGGGAACCAGGTAGAGAAATAAAGTTTAGTATGCCTGAACTCTGAACTGATTTTTACATTCTGTGTTTGAAAATACCACTTTTAGAAAGTAGGTATTTTCTTGCTCAGCCATCCAGTAGGCCTTTGCTAGGTTTGTGGAGTGACTGTCTGGGTTTTGGATGACAAGGGCTGGAGAGGAGCAATGGCTCCAGAGAGTCTAGATGGGTCAGGGAAGGGTTGAATAGACCTGGGCTGCATTTAGAGTAGAGGGAGGAGATTTCCTTTCACCTGAATGGGTCTGGTCTGCCTCTGACATAGCTGTCTCCACCTCCTGCCAGGAAGCTGCACCAAGGAGGACAGAACTGGTTCTGGCTGGGCACAGACACTCTCTGCCTGAGAGGACAAAGTGGAAGAGTTGTGGCGCAGTGGCCAGGGTGCCTGACTCCGGACCACGGGGTTCATGGTTCGATACCCGGCACCGGCGGCAGGTTAGCCTAGCACCATGTGACTCTAGGCCAGTGGTTCCCAAACTTTTTTGACCTGTGGCTCCCTTGACCTAATCGGCAGTTGGCCGTGGCACCCCACCATTTTTTTACCGGTGGGCGGGTGGGGGGGTATGTAAGCCCGACCTCAGGAGTACTTCCTGTTGTCTTCCTTAAAGTAATTGGGACGCAATGAAGGTATTATAATGGTTGGAATGCTTGAATTATTAATCTCATCCACTGGCAATCACTTTGGCTGCATCCCAATCCATCGTTTTTTCCCCAACAGAGTGCCTGGTCCCAAACCCTTATTTATGCCAGCTGCTGCTTTCAGTAGCTTTTGGTACTGAGACCCGCTCTGAGAAAATGGAACATTGAGTTTGGTCTGTCGTAACCAGTATCACCAGCATTATTTTTATACTAAAAAGGCGGGCTCCTTATGAGTGGCTTCACCAACACCGACCCAGAGTGACGCATGTAGGTGCAGGACTATGTGTCTCAGTACCTGCGCAAAGGCTTCTCGCCACCGCGCAGGCCTATGCGGAGAAAGCTATGTGCCTGGCTTCAGAACTCATTCACCGCTAGCAAGAGAGGAGCTGGAGTGAACCAGGGCAGGCAGCTACATGGAAGTGCAAAAATAATCTGTCAAACGTTGTGTGCATGCAGATGAGTGTGTGTTTGTGTGTGAGCAAGTGTGTGAAAGTGAGCGAGAGACAGGAGTGAGTGACTGCTATTGTGACTTAGAATGAGTGAGACTGAGAATGAGGGCAAGTGAGTGAAAGTGATAGTGCATTGCACTGAATCAGTGTGAGTATGGAAGTGAGAAAGAGTGTGAGTGAGTGAGTTTAAAATGAGCAGGAGTCAGAGCGTGTTTGTAAGTGTGCTGTAGAGCTTGCGAGTCTGGTGCTGACCCTGGCATTCGTGGCGGCAACTTTAGTTGTGTTTCAAGCCGCTACTTTAATGGTGATGTGCAGTGACAGGCCCCATGTAAAGGTTAATAGGTCCTGATCAGACCAATTCAAATCCTACACCCAGAATAACATGGTTCCGGATAAATCACGTTCAGACCCAGAGGGTAATTCTAAAAACATCGCGTACTCCGGAGTTATTCTACATCACCCAGACGTGGAAATATCGCAAGCCATCCCGTGTGGGCAGTTCCTTTACCAATCACACTCAGACCTTGCGGCGCTAACTAGAATACTGAGCGTTCAGCTGGCTACTTACTACTTAAACTTTACCTCACTCAGGCACACAAATATCGTAAACCACAAATCCCTTCATTAAAGCAAATGACGGCTGGGCCTTTATCCGCTGCTTCACTCATGCTCCGACCACAAGTTACACAGCATTAACCATTAAACTGCGTCCAAGCCCCGCCGAATGACGGACGGCTGAGGGCCGTTGGTAGCAGACAATGAATGAATGAAGCTACTCCGTCCAGGTCCCGTTTTACCTAGCTGAAAACGCTTAGCAGTTACTTGGTCACCAATGGAGTTTAAGCACGTCGTGTATGTTTTGAAGTCAGTGTGACTGCAGAGGCAAGTTGTACTTACAGATGAAATTCTTGTTAATAAAAATCTATTGATGCGAAATCGTCCTATCATGTTGACAAAAACGTTTTCACTCCCCCTACGCTGCGGCTGCAATTTCCCACATCGTGCGCGCGGCGCCCCTGGCACCTCATTACGGCGCACCAGGGTGCCGCGGTGCACAGTTTGGGAACCACTGCTCTAGGCAATAGCTCGCTTAATCTTCCCGACGGCCCCCAGCGCCGGGACACCTCTCCGGAGGTAGCTGTGTGCTTTACAAATGCTGGTATTTCATTTTGGGCTATAAAAAGTGGGGCCCAAACCCCTAAACTTTAGAACTCGCTGGAATCAAGGAACCTGCCAAGAAGAAGAGCTAGAAGAACTGCTAGGAGGAGTACTGCCCCTTTGCTGTGTTGTTGCTTTGTTGGGTTGGCCTGCAGTTGCTGCTTCTGCCTTGGGCAGTGAAAGGACTGGACTGAACTTTCTTTACTTGTGTTGAGTATCTCCAAGAGCCTGAAATTGATGTGGCCTCCTGTTCTGAAGTCTCAGGGACTGCAAAGACTTCACCAACCTCTGGGTACCGCTTCTGGAGCCGCTGTTTCAGTTGCCACAGAGAAGGGAACTGCAACCGACTCCGTCACCGACTCCGTCGCTGGCTCTGTGTCCTGCCTGCAGACCGCACCGTCCGCATCTCGCACCGCAACCCTGGTCTCACCAACAATGACGACCGCCGCCACCGAGCCGCTGCTTGCACCGTGACCTGTGGGCACCGCAGCCCGCACCGCCTTGCTTCACTTCGCCATCCTGGTCTCACCGAAACTGTCGCTGCTGCTGACTCGACACCTGTGACCGCATCGTGGTTGGGGGCACCGCTCGTAAAGTTTCATGACGCATCGCCTCGTCCCACACAGCCGTCTGGGCTGACCGACGCCAGCTCCCGCAAACCGGCTCTGTCGCCTGCACCGCAACCTGCCAGCACTGCATCAAGCACCATCTCGCCCTGCACCATAAGCCTTGGTCTCACCGACGCCGTCTGGACGATCGTCGCCGAGCCGATGCCTGCACCGCATCGAGAGGACACCGTGCCCTGCACCGCTTCCATTTTGCAAGACAACCGCGGACGGCTGCCACGACCGGCTCACACCTTCGTGTAAGCCGCAACGAGAAAGGTACTGTTACCGAGTCTGTTCACGCTTTTGCTGGCCCGTATCGACGCGGTCGGCTGGAACTGTTAGACTCTGTTGCTTTCAGCATCGCGGTAGCCCCGGACGGAGCTACCAACTCATACGAACTGTATTTTTGAGGTACTTCTGCAGTTTAGAAGACATCTTGCAAAGTATCTATTTTTTAAGTACTGTATTGTGGATTCTTGATCGTTTTTGGTCTTGTTTTGAGTAGATAAAAATATTGGATATTTTTCCAAACTGGTGTGGTGTCCGTTTGTAGTGCTTTCACTGTGTTACTGTTGGTTATGTGCAAATGAATTACACACTGCCTCTGAGATAAGCCTGACTGCTCGTGCCAAGCTAACAAGGGGGTGAGCAGGGGTTATTTTAGGAATGTAACTCCCTTATCCTGACGAGAAGGAAGGGTCCCTACTTGGACAAAGGTGCAAACCCTTGCCAACTAGAGACCCCCATTTCTAACAGGTCTATTCAAAAAGATATTTTCGGCTGTGATTGTAAGTTTATGGCTGAAAAAAGCTCACTTACACATGTGAGGACATAAGGCATAAATGCATTTACTACTGCAGTGAACTCGTAGTGGTAAATCTCACCTTAAGGTGGGAAGTGGGCATTCCAAAGCGTGGTTTGCCTTGTAAGTTTGGGGATGCCCACTGACATTTACGCTTGCTGACATCCCCAAGCTTCAGCTCAATCTCTTCCCGTCCTGGGAAGGCTGAATTAACAGGATGGGAAAGGGAAAAGCGCACCACTTGATTTTTAGTTCTCATTAAGGCAGTGCTTGCGCTGTCTCTTCGAGACATGCTGTATTCAGAATATGGGCTTGAAGCCACGCCCATTTTCTGGCTTTAAACTTCATTGGCTCCTTTGAGTGTCTTTTTGAATTGCTTTTTTTCCATTGGTTAGTTTGTTTCTAAGTCCCTCCTTAGTACCTCCTTTACTCCTCTTGTAACCTCCCATGAGAACTGCCCCTGTTACATACGTTCTTACTTGGGATGTTGTATTTACTGTGTCAGAGCACTACTTTGTTATTTATAGTTGCTCTTGCAGGCATGGCACGCTCTCCTGCTGTGTGCTTGATATTTCCTCATGATGCTGCACTCCTTTGTAGTTTAAACTTTCATTAATTACATGGTATTGGAGCCCACACAGCTTGGCGCTGTGCTTCATGCTTCACTCTTTTTTTGTTTCTATTAATTGCTCATGTTTTCAAAATGTCAGCTTTTTTCCTGCAGGTGTTTACACATTGCTACTGCCAGTACACTTACAGCATTCTGCAGTTGCCTTTCGATTTGCCATATTTTAATTTTATTAATTCATAATCATGTGTTTATTTTTTATTTTTTTTACTGGGCATGGACGCGAGACTAGAACCCTGGTACCCCACTCCACAGTCAGCAGCTTTGGATGTTACGCCACGCCCTCACTCCAAATATTCCTAGGCATAGGTCAGTGTCTTTGGGTGGGAGTGGCTGAGTTTCATATTTTTTTGGTTTGTTTCACATGCAACAAATGATCCGTTCAACAATGTCTGTCCAAAGACAAGACTACTGTATTTCCTTACCAAAGCTTGCACGCTCCCAGACACATCTTCTCTATGGCCCCATGCCTACTTCCTTTGGGCTGCAGCAAGTTCATAGGCGTGGCTCAGCTCCAAGCTCCATCGCTTGCGCAAGCACTCCCAATTCACGTTTATAGGTCCCTGAACCACTCTCGGATTTTACCCGGTGTTTCAAGTTCCTAAGTGCATCTCGATTGTGACTCTTTAGTCACTGCTTACTTGTCACATGCTCTCCAATTCCTGTGTTTACAGTCCCCTTGATAGCGCCAAGAGTTCCAGTGTACATACAGCTCCTCAAAAGCTTGGTGGGTGTGCGCATTTTCTGTGCTACACAGGTCTGGTGCTTATCGTTATTACAACAATTGGCGCTCGTTTTCAATTCTTACTGAATTCCAGGGTGCTCACCAGGGTCTTTGTTTACAGTTCCCAAGTGCTCATCCCATTCTGTGTATACAGCTCTCTCAAAGCTTCCTGTTCCAGTATTTACCCGTTTCCAACATCCTCAATGGTATCAGCATTTTCAATTCCCAAGTGTTCCAAGTTCAGATTTACAGCTCTCCGGGTGTTTCAGGTCCGGCTTTTACAGGTTTCCAATGTGCTTCCAAATTCTTCTAGTTACATTTCTGATGAACTATCCTGTCCGCTCCCAACACCATGTGTTTACAGTTCACCAATGCGTCATCAGTTCCGGTTTACACTTTTCAGCCATATTGCAGCCTTAACAATCAGGTTCCTTTGTTCTCAGCTGATTACTTTGAAAAACCTCCCTATCTACAGATCTATTTTAGTGCTTGAAGTGATGAGGACAGACAGCAACTTGCAGGTACATGTTTATTATTTATAATAATATCCCTAATGGAAACCTTTTTTTACAATTTTTATGAAAAATGCTAACCATCGCCTGCATTTGCTAACAAGCTCATTGATTCCATAAAGTAAATTAATTACATACAGTTTTTGCATACTGTTATGAGGCACCGGTCCAGCAGCAGTTAAAACGTGGTATATTTTAACTGTTATGCAGCTTTTTCATGTTTCAATGATGCATAATTTTTCTTTAATATTGTCAGATACCCAAACGGGGCAAACGTTTCACACATATTACTGTGTGTGCAGTGTTTTGCCTTTTATCGCAGTAGTGGCATATTCTGCCTTTAGCAGATGCTCTGCACATAACATTTAGATACTTGTAAAGTAATATGTTCATTCTTAATTGAGTTGTGTAAAGTCTTTCTTGGATTAGTGCATAGCAGTGAACAAATGCATTTGACAGTCTACAAAATGACAGACTAATGTAGCACACCATGCTACATAATTCCAATCAGCATAATTTCACTCAACACCACATAGTTCCATGTCACACAATTCAGCTCCACACAATTCCATTCCACTCCACATATTTCCACACCAAACCACATAATCCAACTCCACAACACACCACATACCTCCAATCCACACCACAGAATTCCATATCATGCCACAAATTGTAACAGCACACCACATAATTCAACTACACTACATACCACTCCACAACACACAATACCATTCTACATAATTAATCAATGACACACAATCCCACTCTACATAATTCCAGTACACTCACTACCATATAATTACTATTCACATAATTCCACTAGACACCATGCCACATAATTCCACTACACACATTCGCTCCACACCACACATTTACAAAACACCCAATTCCACAACTAACAATTCTAATCCAATCCAAATATTCCACTCCACACCACAGATATCCACTCCATTCCATAACACATGGTAAAACACATTGTGATGTTCAACGCCAATGGCTCTAACTCTTGCAAATGCAAGACCTATTGGCATTGCACAAAATAAATTCAACTTCACAACATGCCACATAATTCCACTCCAAACCATCCCACATAATTCCACACAACACCACACAATTAATGCCACACAATTCTACACCATGCAACACAATTACACTCCACATAATATCATTCAGCGCCGCATATTTACACTCCACATAATTACACTCTACTCAACACAACAGAAATACACCTCACATAAAGGCAATCTATGTCACATACCAGCAATCCACATAAATGCACTCCACACCATGACACGTAATTCTAATAAGCATAATTTCCCTCAATGTCACACAGTTCCAGGCTACACAATTCAACTCCACACATTTCCAATACACACCACATAATTCCACATCAAACAACATCTTTCAAAAACACAACACAATTCCACAACACACCACATATCTCCAATACATACCACAGATTTCCATATCATGCCACAAATTTAACAGCACACTACGTATTTCATCTCCATAACATGCCACTCCACAACACCAATACCATTCCACATAATAAACTCCATAACACACAATCTCAACCTACATAATTCCAGTACACTTAACACCATTTAATTACACATAATTCAACAGCACACCATGCCACATATTTCCCCTACACAACTCCACACCACACAATTCCACAACAAACAATTCCAACACAACCCATCTTTCCCTCGCACTTCCACCAACCCTGCCATCTCTCCCCCACAACCACTGCCCCTCCTATCTCCCCCTCACACTGACACTACCTCCTCTCATCTCACAATCCCACTATCCCCTCTCATCCATCCCTCACACTTCATCTCTATACTGCCTGCTCACACATGCTACCTTTTTGTCCACCTCTCGCCTCCCCCACATCTGGTTGCCACTCCCACTCGTCCCTCTCTTTCTTACTCTCCCTCACCCCTCTCTCTCGCTCTCTCATGCACTCTTCCCACCACTCTTATATAGTTGACTACAGGTCTTCGAGCACAGTTTCTTTCAAACCCATGCTCTCCTTCTCTTGTTGGGGTGTTTTCTGCATACACAGGTATCTGTGGCCTGCTCTCCCCTTATTTCTCTCTTTCTCACACACTCTTTCTGCTCCTCTATATGGAGTTTGTTCACCACTTGGTGCACAAACTACTTATCCCGCTCTATCTTCCATTCTAACTATTCTGTGCAGCTCTCACCTCTATCTATTCACCATACCACATCATTCCACTACACAAATACACTACACACCACTCAATTCCACCCCACACAATTCTAATCTAGCCCACATAATTCCACTCCACGCCACATACCCCCACCCACTTCAAACCAAAACACATAGGTAAAAGACAATAGCTCTAACTCTTGCAAATGCGCCACTTCACTCTACCACACTCCAGTCTATGACACTCTACTTCGCTCCACTCTATGCTATGCCACTCCACTCTATGCCACTTCACTCCACTCTATGATATTCCCCTCCACAACACTCCACTGTATGCCACTCCACTTTGTGCCACTCCACTCTATGCCACTGCACTTGGCACCACTTCATTCTGTGCCACTCCACATTACACCACTCCACTCTACACCACTACACTCTACGATACACCACACCATTCCACCCTACTCCACTCTACAACACACTATGACATTCCACTCTAGCCAATGCCACTCCACTCTGCGACACTCTACTCTACTCCATTCCACAACATCCACTCTATGCAACTCTACTCCACTCTTAGACAATCCACTGTATGCCACTCCACTGTATGCCACTATACTTAACGCTACTGTACTCCACTCCACTGTACGACACTCTACTCCACCCTATGCCATTCACTCTACTCCACTTTATGCAACTCCACTCTAAGCCACTCCACTGTACTCCACAACACTCCACTCGATGATAATCTACGCCACTTCACTCTACCACACTCCAATCTCCAAATATCTACTCCACTTCATGACACTCTGTATCACTCCAATGTATGCCACTCCAGGCTATGCCACTACACTCTACCCCCTCTATGCCACTCTACTGCACACCACTCTATGACACTCCCCTCCATGACACTCTACTCCACTGTGGGCCACTCAACTCTACACCACTCTACGTCACTCCACTTTACACAATGCCACTGTATGACACTCCACTTGATGACACTACACTCCATGCCACTCTACACCACTTCACTCTAATCCACTCTACGACATGCCACTCCTCTCTGTGACACCCTACTCCAATTCATAAACACTCTACTCTATGCCACTACACTCTTCCACACTCCACTCTATGCCACTCCACTCCAATCTATGCCACTCCGCTGTATGCTATTCAACTCTACGACATTACACACCACTCTACTCCACTCCACTGTATGACACTCAACTCCACTCTATGCCATTCACTCTACTCCACTCTACTTCGCTCCACTCTAAACCAGTCCACGCCACTCCACTCTATGACACTACTCCACTCTACATCACTCTAAGCCACTCCACTCTATTAGACACCAATCTGTTCCACTCCATTCTACAACATTTTATTTTGCGACACTCAACTCTACAACACTCTACACCACTTCACTCTACGACAGTCTATTCCACTCCACTCTGTTAGACACCAATCTGTTCCACTCCATTCTACAACATTTTATTTTGCGACACTCAACTCTACAACACTCTACACCACTTCACTCTACGACAGTCTATTCCACTCCACTCTATGCCACTCTACGCCACTCGACTCTGCACACTCCAATCTATAACACTCTACTCCATTTTATGCCACTCTATGCCTTTCCACTCTACGTCACTCTATGCCAGTCCACTCTATGGCACTCCACTCTATGCCTCTCCACTCCACTCTACAACACACCACTCTAAGACATTCCACTCTATGACACTCCATGCCACTCCACTTTACTCTACTCCATGCTAGGCCACTCTATGCCACTCCACTCCCTTCTATGGCTCTCTATACCATGACCATTCACTCTATGACATTCCACTCTACAACACTCTACTCCACTGTACGCCACTCCACTCTATGCCACTCCACTTTATACCGCTCCACTCGATGCCACTTCATTCTACGCCACTCCACTCTACACCACTACACTGTATGCCACTCCACCCTACACCATTATAATCTACGCTACGTGACTCCACTCCATGACACGCTATGGCACTCCACTCTACTCCATGCCACTCCACTCTGTGACACTCTACTCCACACAGTTCCACAAAATTCCACTCTATGCTACTCCACTCTTCGACTATCCACTATAAGCCACTGCACTGTATGCCACTCCACTTTACGCCACTGTACTCCACTCCACTGTGTGACATTCTACTCCACTCTGTGCAATTTACTCTACTCCACTCTACGCAACTCCACTCTAAACCAGTCCAGTCCACGCCACTCGATGACACTCCACTCTACACAACTCCACTCTACACCACTCTAAGCCTCTATTAGATGCCAATCTGTTCCACTCCACTCTACAACACTCCATTCTACGACACGTGACTCTACGCCACGCTACACCACTCCACTCTATGACAGTCTATTCCACTCTATGCCACTCCACTCTATGACACTCTACGCCACTTGACTCTGCGCCACTCTAATCTATGACACTCTACTCCATTTATGCAACTCTATGCCTTTCCACTCTACATCACTCCACTTTATGCCCCTCCACTCTATATCACTCCACTCTACGCCTCTCCACTCCACTCTGAACCACTCCGCTCTACACCACTCCACTACAACACACCACTCCAAGACATTCCACTCTACTCCACTCCATGCTAGGCCACTCTATACCACTCCACTCTATGACATTCCATTCAATGCCACTTCACGCCACTCTATGATACTCTACAACACTCCACTCTATTCCATTCTACACCACTCCACGCTATGACATTCCACTCTAGTCCACGACACTCCACTCTATGACATTCCACTCTACGAAACTCTACTCCACTCCACAACAGCCTACTGCACTCTGTGCCACAGCACTCTATGCCACTCTGTCTCTCCAATCTAAGCCACTCCCCTCTGTGACACTCTACTCCACTCTACTCAATGCTATGCCACTCCACTCAACTCTACGCCACTCCCTCCACTTCACGCCACTCTCCTCTATGCCACTAACTTTTAGACATGCTGAACAGCAGCCACACGGGGGTACAACATGGATAAAACATATTGCCAAAGCCAGTAGCTCTCACAAAGCTTGTTCTGTGATGTAGTGAAACAACTTTCTCCAGGGGAAAAAAATGTTTCATGAGAACAATGTGCATTGGCTCAGGTGAGTAGGGGCTCTTAAGACATGTATCTTCACATCCGCAGTAGTATGATTGGAAACATGCCCCTTCCACAACTTTTCAGGTATATAACTAAGAAAGTTGCTGAATACCAAAAAATAAAGGTAAAACTACATTCAGCCATAGACAGACACCTGTATTTTTAACTTTTTTTGTAAATAGGACCCAATAATGTAAAATTAAAATTCAGTTCTCAAAAGAACAAAATATTTGCCTGGCGTAATGTAGGAATTGCAGACTCATATTTTACCACCATCCATGCTAACTCAAATACTGCATACCCCATCACCAGTTGGGCAATTAATTTTCCAACTCTTATTGTTTTTGGGGTAAGAAAAAAATCAAAGTCTATTTGTACGTATTACACTTCTACTGGGATGCCCGTTCAAACATTACCATGGACTGATAAACTGTGACAAAAGGTAGGGCAGGAACAACCAGTACATGACCTCCTGCACCAGTACAGGATGCACGGCCTAAGGTCGGCCCTAGGGCCATTATATTTCAAACAGTCTTATTTGTCTTCATTTTTATCCAATGTATCAAATGCTTTATTTCGATTGCTAGAATCATAAAAGCAACAAACAAAAAACACAGACCGACATTCAAAGTACAATCTATCACATTAATATAAATACATGATTTGATAAAGTTAAAAAATAGCTAAAAAGATACTATAAGACTTTTAAGACCTAAAAATTGATCTAAGATTTAAACATTTTTTAAAACAGCTATATACAAGGCCTTACAAAATGGTTAAAAAGTGAGCCTAGATGCACAACCAGACATAATATACGGAGCTTGCGAATAAAAACATTTATACTAAGATATCAAGGGAGATGAAGGGAAACAGCCAGAAGTTGGGAAGTATATAAGCGGACATAAATATTTATCCCTCCACAAGCGTGCTAGTACCCTTTAATGCTTTATTTCTGATGATCCAGGCGCGGCTCAAAAACTTCGCCACCCCGCATGAAAAAAGCACACCTGGGTCAGTTTTAGGATGCGCAAAGCAATCCTATAGTCACATGTGCCCATAATTTTACAGACCGGTTTTATCCAGCTGGACCTAGCAATGGAATATGCCGGACAGTTAAACAAAAGATGGGGCAAGCTTTCCAACGGCGCTCCACAGCAAGGGCATGCCTTACTTTGATACTTGTGAGAGTGCCACTTGGAGGTGGTTGCATTAATAGGAAGTGTGCCCAGCCTAAATTGCATGAATAACTGTCTATCACGTGGTATCTGGATGTTGTCCAAGTAGGGCTCCAAACCTCTACACTGTTTGTGGCGAAAGAACTCTTCTGTTAAGCTCCCCATTTCTGGATTGCTCAGTTCTTTGGTATCGACCCAGTTCCAATAGGTATGCTTAAGCTCTGCCTTGGTAGGTGGTATCTGAGTTTCCCATGCTTCCGTAAAGCTCAACTTGGACAGCAGCCTTCTAACACTGGATATCCACTTTACCCTATACCCTAAGTCTAGACCTATCACCTCTGTTAGGGCCGCGGCATAATTGACAAGATCTGGGGTGCGCATCACTGCGCCCAAAAAAGAAGAGGGCGCAATTTTGCAATATCCCTAAAAGGCCGTCTGCCCATATCAAACATCAGGGGGTTAATGGAGTGTTACTTGGAAGCATTACCAAATCCCTCAAAAACTTATTCTCGGACCTGCCAATATCTTCGGTGTTTTCAAAGCCCCATAGCTCCGCCCCGTACAACGCAGCGGCTGCGGCTTTGGCTTCGTAAATTGCAAGAGCTGGGGCTACCGGTCTACTATAGGAGGCCCGATGTTCTTTACTGAGAGCTCCAGCAGCACGTTTATGATTTAATAACATCTTAGCTATCCATTCTTCATCCGTATTTTTTCAAAAAGTACTCAAGTAATCCAAAAATAAGCCAGTCATGTTCAAGTTTTCTTCCAGAGGTTTATTCTCAATTTGATGATTCCATTAAAAAGATTGCAATGCTGGTATATTCCATAGTCATAAAACCCAATGCATTTCGGGAAAGCTTCCCTTTGTCAGGGGTAACTGCAATACAAACATTTAGATTGAAAATGCTACTTACCAGTATGCATCTGTTCTTGGCATGTAGAGCTGTAGAGTTGTATACTTTAGCATAGATCGCCATCTGGTGTTGGGCTCGGATGTTTGCACTTTGTTTTTGTCGAAGAAGTCTTTGTAGTCACATGATAGGTGACTCCTCCTTATGATGATAGTGCGCATGGGCATCGACTCCATCTTCAGATTGTTTTTCGCCATGAAGGGTGATGATGGAGTTAGTAAGCGTTAGAAAGGGATGTCCATGTGATGTATCTAAATAAGATAATACTGCAACGGATAAAGGTACCCGTGGAGGTGGGTGGGCATATACAACTCTACAGCTCTACATGCCAAGAATAGATGCATACTGGTAAGTAGCATTTTCCGTTCGAGGCATATGAGCTGTAGATTGTATACTTTAGCATAGACTATAAAGCAGTTTTTCCTCCCTAGCGGTGGCAACCTGTATCAGTTGCAGTAGTTTGAAAAAGTGTTCTTAATACAGCCTGGCCCACAGTAGCCTGTTGCTTTGCTTGCACATCTACACAATAGTGTTTAGTGAAAGTATGCGGTGTAGACCAAGTTGCTGCTTTGCAGATGTCATCTAGGGGAATGTTTCCCAAGAATGCCATAGAAGCCCCTAGTTTGCGTGTGGAATGAGCTCTAGGGGGAATAGTTAATGTGCGTTTAGCTTTGAGATAGCATATTTGGATGCATTTAACAATCCACCTTGCAATTCCTGTTTTTGAAATGGGATTGCCTTTGTGAGGTGGGGAGAAGGCTACAAAAAGTTGTTTTGTTTTTCTAAAACTTTTAGTTCTTTCGATGTAGTAGAGTATCGCTCTTTTAACGTCTAGCGTGTGGAGAGCGCGTTCTGCCACTGAGTCTGGTTGAGGGAAAAATACTGGAAGTTCAACCGACTGGTTAAGGTGAAAGGTAGATACCACTTTAGGCAGAAATTTTGGATTAGGCCTAAGAACCACTTTACTATGGTGTATTTGTAGAAATGGTTCTTGTATGGTTAATGCCTGGAGTTCACTAACTCTCCTAAGTGATGTGATAGCTACGAGAAAGGCTACTTTCCAAGTAAGGAACTGTACTTCGCAGTTGTGCAGAGGTTCAAATGGGGGACCCATGAGTCTGGTGAGGACTATATTGAGATTCCATACAGGAGAAGGTGGAACTCTAGGCGGAATTATTCTTTTGAGTCCTTCCATAAACGCTTTAATAGCGGGTACTCGAAACAACGACAAATGTTGTCTGTTTTGGAGGTTAGCAGCAATTGCAGCAAGATGTAGCCTTATAGATGTATATGCTACGTTACATTGTTGTAGATGCAAAAGATAACAGATAATATTTTGGGTGGAAGCATCTAGAGGATCGATTTTGTTATTTGTACAATAAATGACAAATCGCTTCCACTTTGCTGCATAGAATGCTCCAGTAGTAGGACGTCTAGCCTCTTTAATGATGTTCATGCAGTCTGGCGGGAGATTAAGGTAGCCAAACTCTAGGACTTCAGGAGCCAGATCGCAAGATTGATTTGATTGGGATCTGGATGCCTGATCTCTCCATGGTTCTGAGTGAGGAACTTGGGGGGGAGGTGGAGCTTTTGATGAGGCACTACTGTAAGTTCCAACAGGGTTGTGAACCATGGTTGGCGTGCCCATGTTGGAGCAACTAGGATCATTGTGAGGGAGTATTGTTTGAGCTTCCGAACCAGTAACGGAATGAGCGGGAGAGGCGGAAAAGCGTATGCAAATCTGCCTGACCAGTTCATCCATAGCGCATTGCCTTTGGACAATGGGTGTGGATATCTGGAGGTGAAGCTTGGGCATTTTGCGTTTTGGTGTGTGGCGAACAGATCTATGTGTGGATGACCCCACATGCGAAAGAATGGAAGGAGAACTTGAGGATGAAGTTCCCATTCATGGATCTGCTGTGTTTGATGACTGAGCAGATCCGCGATCTGATTGTGTACTCCTGGTAGATGTTCTGCGAGGAGGTAAATGTTTTGAGGAATGGCCCATCTCCATATGCTTTGTGCTAGTTGTGAAAGCTGAAGAGAGTGTGTCCCCCCCTGTTTTTGTATGTAATACATTGCTGTCATGTTGTCTGTATGGATCAAGACAGCTTTGCCTACTAGCAAGAGTTGAAAAGACTTTAGTGCTAGAAAGATTGGCAGTAACTCCAGGTGATTTATGTGGAGTTGTTTTTGTTGATGGGTCCATATACCTTGAACGGTTTGGTTTTGGAGATGAGCTCCCCAGCCGGTGAGCGATGCGTCTGTGGTTAGCACTGTCTGTGGAACCGGGTCGAGGAACGGCCGCCCTTTGGAAAGGTTTTGTGTGTTCCACCACTGCAGAGAGCGATGATTGCGGCTGTCTACCAACACCAGATCTGTAAACTGACCCTGAGCTTGGTTCCACTGATGTGCTAAACATTCTTGTAAGGGACGCATTTGAAGTCTTGCATAAGGAACGATGAGGATGCAAGAGGCCATCATCCCTATCAGCTGCATGAACACTCGAGCTGGAAGGGAGTGTTGCGGTTGAAATCTTGATATGAGAGCTTGCATGCTGGCTATCCTGACTGGATTGGGGTATGCAAGGGCTTTCGAGGTATCTATTGTGGCACCTAGATACTGAAGTAGGTGGGACGGTTGAAGGTGTGACTTGGGTAGGTTTATTGTGAATCCCAAGTTGTGGAGCAGCTGGATTGTTTTGTGTGTATTGTGCACACAGTATGTGTGTGACTTGGCTTTTATGAGCCAGTCGTCGAGATAAGGAAACACGTGAATGTGTTGTCTGCGCAAATGAGCTGCGACTACTGCCAGACATTTTGTGAAGACTCGGGGTGCTGTAGTCACTCCGAATGGGAGGACTTTGAATTGATAGTGCTGTCCGTCCACTACAAACCGTAAATATTTTCTGTGAGCGGGGTGAATGGGAATATGAAAGTAGGCGTCCTTGAGGTCTAGAGTGGCAAGGAAATTGCCCTGTTGGAGCAGTGGGAGAACCTGTTGGAGAGTGATCATGTGGAAGTGGTCCGACTGTATGTAGAGATTTAACGGTCGGAGGTCTAGTATTGGTCTGAGAGTACCGTCTTTCTTTGCGATTAGAAAGTAAAGGGAGTAAACCCCTGTTCCTTGATGAGGTAAGGGAACCGGTTCTATTGCGTGTTTTTGTAATAAGGAGAGAACCTCCTGTTTTAACAGTGTCAGATGTTCTGTGGACATTGGATGTTGTTTCGGGGGGTATGAATGGGGGACTTGAAATGAGTTCCAGGCAGTATCCATACTGGATAATTTGTCTTACCCACTTGTCTGTGGTGATGGAATTCCAGACAGGTAGGAACTGTGATAGTCTTCCCCCAACTGGAGTGGAATGGTCGGGGGAAGTGGAGGGAAGTCACTGTTTTGTAGTAGGAGAGGTGCGGGTGTTATTACCGCGGCCTCTACCCTTGTTGTTGTTGCCTCTATAACCTCCTCTGAAATAGCCTCTGTTAGGAGAGGTTTGAGTAGTGGTTTTGTAGGAGGATGAGGTGTTGTCTGTCCCAATGTTTTTAGAGGCGCCCCTATAAAAGGAGCGACGAAAAGAACCTCTACTAGTTGTTGCCTGTAGGGCTCCCATGGACTTAGCAGTTTTGAGTCCTTCTTCATTTTTTCTAAAGATGTGTCCACAGTGGGTCCAAATAAGTGTTCTTGATCAAAAGGTTGATTAAGAATTGTGAACTGCACATCCTGTTTAAATTCAGATATGCGTAGCCATGCGTGTCTGCTTAGTAAGACGCTTGTGTTAACTGCACGAGACGCTGTGTCTGCTGCATCAAGAGCACACTTTATAGAAGTGTTTGTGATTAATTTTCCCTCTTGTATGAGGTCATTAGCCTTATACTGATCGGGAAGATGTTTTATTAGTTTTTCAAGCTCATCGTATTGAGCCCTGTCATACCTGGCCAATAAAGCTTGGGTATTGGCAATGCGCCAGTGATTTGCTGCTTGTGATTTGCGTTTGCCAGATGCGTCTAGTAATTTAGACTCCTTATCTGGAGGTGGGGCATCCCCTGATGTTTGGGAATTTGCGCGTTTACGTGCATTTGACACCACCAATTAATCTAGAGGGAGCTGTGCTTTAATATAAGCTGGATCGTTGGGAGCTGGCTTATATTTTTTCTCGATCCTGGGGTTGAGAACTCTAGCTTTGACGGGATCTTTAAAAACGTCAGGTGCATGTTTGATGATACCCTTTAACATAGGTAGAATGCTTGTTGATTTTTGTGACTGTGAAAGTCTCTAACAAAAAATCTTCCTCCTGTGGGTCTGAGTGTAACTCTACCCCATGATATTGTGCAGCTCTGTTTATGAGCTGTGCAAAACCTATGTTGTCATCTGGGGGATGGCCTAGATGGGTAGGAGTCTGGATCAGGGAGATCTGGGTCATCTGGTGGATTATCATAATCCTCCCAAGGATCAGGTGGTGGGAGAGTAGTGTCATCATCATTATCCTCTTGTGGGTTTTCATCCCCTCTCCCACCCCCAAGGTGATCATCATCAGCATCTTGTGGTGTCGGTGAATATGGAAGCACTGGAGAGTGTGCTGGAGAAAGTGGTGTTGTGGGGATATTTAGAGGAGAAAAGGGTCTGACTGGAGAAGTTCCCATGTCTCTCTTCTTTAAGGGTACTTTGGGTTCATCTGGGTAGTCCAAAGGTCTCTTTTTGGATAGAATTGTCTTGATATGACCAGTGTTAGGGTCAATGTGCAGGGTTTTTGTTTAGGATCCACTGGATCTGGTTGAAATAGGTTTTCTAATCCAGTATCCTTGTTTGGCACCGATGATTTTGGTTGTTTTGGCCTTGATTCCGAAGCTTTAGGAGGGATTTTAGTGTCCTTTTGCTTTGGAGGAGCTGTGGAGTCCGAGGACTTTTTCGGCTCCGAGGATTTTTTCGGCTCCGAGGATTTTTTCGGCTCCAAAGATTTGTGGTCTTTTCTCGGCTCCGAAGATTTATTCGGTTCCGAAGATTTGTTCTTTTTCGGCTCCGAAGATTTGTGGTCTGGTTTCGGCTCCGAGGGTTTATCCTGATGGTGTTTCGGTGCCGAATGTTTGAGTTTAGGTACCGGGGATGGTAGTTCGGTACCGATGCGTGGCTGACTCGGTCCCGAGTCGCCTGAAGGCTTGTCTTTGGACTTCGGAGCCGAGCCCGAAGGCGGGGCGGGGCGTCAGAAGTTCTGTCACGGTGTCGACCTGAGCCGGAAGGCGAAGGTGTTACCGGAGCCTTATGTTTTTGAGAAGAGGTAGGGGTGACGATGTCGGTACTCACGGTTCGTTGACCTGGAGTAACCGTCTGATCTTCGGCCTCTGATTCGTCAGCCTCGGAGACGCTGATGTCTTCATTGTCCGGTTCTTGTTCCTCGGGAGCATCGGGCCTGCATCGAAGATGTCGTCCGGCACCGAGGTAGTGGATCGTCTCGATCATGGCGTCGAGCCCGGTGATCACGTATGGTTTTCTTCGATCGGAATGAAGCACAGGCCGGGCAATCTTTGTTCTGGAGAGAGGCAAAGGTTACAGACCTCGTGGAGATCAGTGTGTGGGAATTTGGCACCACACAGAGGGCATTTTTTGAATGGAGTTCTTTTCATTAGCTGTAGGGCCTGATGGCACGGATAGGCCCAATGGCCCGCGTCGGCGACCGGAATCGAGGGTGTTGAGATTTGTGTTGGATCTGCATCGAGGAGCGCGATCGAAAACAATACCGTCGAGCGGTGAAGGATTGCGCGTCGAAGGGGAATCGAATACGATATCGACCCGGAGCGCAGCCGTTTACATCCGAACCTGATGGCGGAAAAAAACAATCTGAAGATGGAGTCGATGCCCATGCGCACTATCATCATAAGGAGGAGTCACCTATCCCGTGACTACAAAGACTTCTTCGACAAAAACAAAGTGCAAACATCCGAGCTCAACACCAGATGGCGATCTATGCTAAAGTATACAATCTACAGCTCATATGCCTCGAACATATGTTTACAGGTACTCTCACTTTAAACATCAGAGAACTTTTATACAACACATTCATTGAGACAAAGCGAACATTTGTGTTCTAACGTGATGCGCTCACACAGTTTATCGTGACCATCGGGTAACCTTTAAAATAACCTATTCTCCTCGCAAAACCAAAGACAGTATTTAGTGTTTATGTTTAGTTCGAAAACCCCATTTATAAAACATATGTCACTCCCCCAGAGAAGAACAAAAACTAATCCCTGATGCCCCACGAACAAAATGAAAGCTACCTTCCAGTTAACCTGCATTTGACTCAGCCTCAAAGCCGATTAAGCTTACGTTATATGCGTTGTGACGGTAAAATAATCAGGCGTCCGGGAGAGCCAGTATCCTGTACCTTAGTTGACCTCATTATCCCAGAAAGTTGAAGTAGGTTGAAATACAACCAAATTTTTCAAGACATGCCTCCCATTAGAACCACCTGTCTACCACAACTGAGCACCAGCGTGTATCCATACGTGAAGGTCTCTCTGAGCCAAGCAATTTAAAACGAGGTTTTTTCAGTTAATTGGTATCACATGACCCCACGTCCCTCCATGTACGTAAGAGGAAATAAACAAAATACTAATGTCCAAGGTTACCAAGTGCTAACACAACTCAAAAAAATACAAAATGAAAACATGAATACAGTCCGTGTATGTATTAATTACAATGAGTACTGTATATTAAGTTTTACCAAATTTTCAAGAAACATACTCATTTCACGTGACAACCTCAATGTCAACAAATCTTTCAAAAAGCCTCCGATGTAGTGAAAGAAACCCTACGCTCAAAACATCATTAAAGAACCATGAATGATGATGTGACAAACTTAAACATTAAACAAACCCATTTATCATATTTGTTCGTTCCGGAGTGCAAACTATTGTTGAACAGAAAAAATTCATAATGACTCATAATAGTTAGAATGCACACCCAAGTTTATCCATTTTTAATCAAGTATTACTATTTATATTATGAGACGCTCTCAAGGCGGACTTTATTTCCTCTTACGTACACGGAGGGACATGGGGTCATGTGATACCAATTAACTGAAAAAACCTCGTTTTAAATTGCTTGGCTCAGAGAGACGTTCACGTATGGATACACGCTGGTGCTCAGTTGTGGTAGACAGGTGGTTCTAATGGGAGGCACGTCTTAAAAAATTTGGTTGTATTTCAACCTACTTCAACTTTCTGGGATAATGAGGTCAACTAAGGTGCACGATACTGGTTCTCCCGGACGCCTGATTATTTTACTGTCACAACGAATATAACGTAAGTTTAATTGGCTTTGAGGCTGAGTCAAACGCAGGTTAACTGGAAGGTAGCTTGCATTTTGTTCGTGGGGCATCAGGGATTAGTTTTTGTTCTTCTCTGGGGGAGTGACATATGTTTTATAAATGGGGTTTTCGAACTAAACATAAACACAAAATACTGTCTTTGGTTTTGCGAGGAGAATAGGTTCTTTTAAAGGTTACCCGATGGTCACGATAAACTGTGTGAGCACATCACGTTAGAACACAAATGTTCACTTTGTCTCAATGAATGTGTTGTATAAAGTTCTCTGATGTTTAAAGTGAGAGTACCTGTAAACATATATCTAAATGTTTGTATTGCAGTTACCCCTGACGAAGGGAAGTTTTCTCGAAATGCATTGGGTTTTATGACTATGGAATATACAAGCATTGCAATCTTTTTAATGGAATCATCAAATTGAGAATAAACCTGTGGAATAAAACTTGAACATGACTGGCTTATTTTTGGATTACTTGAGTACTTTTTGAAAAAACACGGATGAAGAATGGATAAAAATGAAGACAAATAAGACTGTTTGAAATATAATGTCCCTAGGGCCGACCTTAGGCTATGCATCCTGTACTGGTGCAGGAGGTCATGTACTGGTTGTTGTTGTATAATTTCCGGCATGCATGGGCAGAGCATGCATCACAAGAGTTGCACGCCAAAGAACTCCGCCTTGAGAGCGTCACATAATATAAATAGTAATACTTTATTAAAAATGGATAAACTTGGGTGTGCATTCTAACTATTATAAGTCAAAAGGTAGGGCAGGGCCAGACTTAACCAATCTACCAGTCTGCATTTTCCAGGCAGTCTGCAGGCTATGGGATGCTTTCAGAGCTGGTTGGCCCCATTGTATTCACAATCTCTTGCAGTGTGGGCTAGTTTGAACATTACTGCAAGTGTGCTCCTGGTATCCAGTCCAGTGCGACTCTCCCCACAGAGCAACCTTTCTGGGAGATGGTTTTTGAAAAAGGGGCATGAGCTAGAGAGAACCAGATCCTTGTCACAGACCCATCCCCTCCCCCTGAACCTCACCTTGCAGGATGCAGGGGAAGTACAGTGTGAAAGCCCTTAACACCCATGTGATTGCCCCCCAGGTCCTGGCCACCAAGAACCCCCCAGAGCTCACATCTGGCATAAAAATGAATGATTACATTAAGAATCGAATGTAGTTCTTAGCTGGTAATGCTGTCTCCGTATCCAATTGCAGGAGTATGCTTTAGGAATTGTACTATACTTTCCATAAATCTTTTATAGAGGGGCGACTGCACCTAAGGACATTCTTGCAGATAAAAAAACACATTTTCCATTAAAAATCTTAGGGGTATATTCACGAGAACGTGCGATAACTATTGCCAAAGTAATTTATCAGCAGAAAAGTTAGCACTGCCTAACCCCGATTTTCTTCGCCGTGATAGCGTGGTATTCACAAGCCCGCGCTACATGGCGATAATTACAGTGAACGGCGGAGAAAACATGCGACAACAACATCGCAATGGCGATAGTTATTCCTGAGTTAGCAGGCGATAGCTGTGGATCGGCACATCAGCGCCAGATAACTCACCTTTCTCAACCCAGGCGATATCGCATTGCGAACATGGCCCTACAAATATTAGGATGGAGGGTTAGGATGTCAAGTGAACAACAAATGCAGGAGACATTGTCTGGTTCATTTAACATTTGGCATGCAGCCTGAAAGACTGCTGTGTCAACAGAGGCCCTTTCCCCGACCTCTGTACCCCCGCTCTATTGAAAGACCCTGCCAGCCAGCACCTACAAGTGATAGATGGAAATGCATTCACGGGTGAATGCTGAGGGGTTGGCAGGTTATTGAAAAATATATGGCGGGGGGCTGGGGGTGGTGGCGGTGGGTGTTGTGACCCTCATGGGTATCGGAGCTGCATGATCATTGCCTCCATGGCATCTGTGGGTCTTCAGGTGTGGCTCTTGGCTGGGCTCCCTTTCATGCTATGGGTAGTTGTCCTGCTTAGCACCAGCAAAAGGCAGGTGTAAAATCCCTGGTGCTACCGCGGGTTATCCCCTGTTTTTGCTTCGCTTCGCAGATCTGGCAGTTCGTTGTGAATGTGGTGTTGTGGTTTTCTCGTGTGTTTTTGCACGGGAACGCCTCCTCTGCATCTCATTAGTGTTAGTTGGTGGTGTCCACCGTGGAGATAAATTTGGGGGCAGTTATCGCGGGAATACTGGTGTTGTCTGCAGTTTGCACCAGCTTGTGAACGGGGTGTTAAATATATCTCCACTTTTGCTGCGTTAAGGTGGCGATAAATCGGAGTTAACTCCTTGTGAATATGCCCCTTAGTTGCTACTCAAGACTGCACTGTGCTTTTAGAATCTAGTAATTAAACCAGTCACTTCATAGCGTATGTACTGAGTTAAGAAAAGAGAATATGACACTTGGAAGTTGGTCTTGGGGTAAAATGCTAAGTAGTAAAATTAGCTTAGTTTCAGAGGCACTGCGCATTGCAAAACAAAGTAGTAAATGAGGCCATGACTGGATCAGGTAAAATATTCAGAGGTAGAGCAACTAAATGCATGTAGTTAGTGCTAAACACACATAAAATGAGAATAAAAGCATAAACGGAGCAATTGACAAAATATGTGAAGTAGTACGCTTGCAGTACTACTTCACGTTCTCATAAATGCCTTTGCGAATTAGTTCCATAGTTTGGCTTATAGACGAGTATGAACATGGCTGTCATGAGTGTCAAAAGAGACCAATTCTTAGTTGCTACTTGTATATTATATATTATACATTGTAACCCCTAGCTAGTTAAGAGCTTGCGGTGGCCAGATTGTGATCGTAAGCATGCAATTGTGAGGGACGGGATAGAAGGGTCATACATTGCTAAGTTGATTCAGGAGACTGTAAATTTCCTATAGAGGTTTTGAATGCCAGAAATGAGGTGACTGTATCTAATGCTTTGTGGCAAAACTGGAAAGAAAAATTCTTGTGATGAAATTACTTTGTATTAGGGAATTGTTTAAGATATTACAGTAATTTTGAGACTAAGGAAGCTAAAATGTTAGTCACTACCTGTTGAAACTGGCCTTGGTCGGGGCCTGGTTCCGTTGCTCAGATGTTCCACACTGGTTCTGATCCGGCACCCGTCCCTAATATGTGACCCCTGCCTCTGGAGGTTAGCAGAGGCAACTGCTGCATGCACATTGGTTTCATCTGCAGATCTGGGCCTGTAATCAAATATGCTCAGTCTCGTTCGCAGCTGCTGGGCACACGGAAGAAGACTACCATGAGAGGAAGACATGGAATCACTGTAGACAGAGGTACAGGAGGCGGACAGTGAACAGGAACCACCATCGCTGAGCTCGTAAAATCCTAAGAGAGAAGGGAAAAGACGTTAGGCGACAGAAGAACTTTGTAAGAAATGTCATCTTCCACTAAAAATGGAGCACTTGGGTGACAAACCCAAGGAAGGCTAGACTTAACATCAGTTATACTAAGCGGAATAGATGTTACGCTGTGGAGAGTACAAATATAAGAAAAATAACAACTTTAACGTTAAATCATGGTACATGAGGCAAAGCCATTTATAGTCCACTATACAAAATGGACAAGATAAAAACATACTGCTAAATTGATAGGATAACGGTATGAAATTCAACAAGCCACACGAAACTGAACATATGTTGTTGGCTTCTTGAACCTTCAGGGGTTAAAGCATGCTGTATTGAAAATGTGTTGTTATTTCTGTTCAGCTGAGCTCTCCACTACACGTCACCAGTCTAAGCGTACTGGTT
This sequence comes from Calotriton arnoldi, assembly GCA_963921515.1. Classification (NCBI taxonomy): domain Eukaryota; kingdom Metazoa; phylum Chordata; class Amphibia; order Caudata; family Salamandridae; genus Calotriton; species Calotriton arnoldi. The sequence continues at coordinate 292,411 of CAWUFW010013715.1, forward strand.
TAAAAAACAATGTTAATTTTTTTGACAGTGTTTATTCCAGGAGGTTTTGTGTTCATTTTGCTGTTGAATGCTTCCTATTTGGCCTTATTTGTGAGTTCACATGTTGACACATGTTCCTCTCTTTGACATGACTCTGAAGGTATTTGCTTGTTTCCTGGTTGTTCTTACAGCAGTCTTTAACAGTACTTTATTAATGACAAGATTTCTGTGTGTTCTACAGCTGGGTGCTCTTGGCGCTACCTACTATGATCACTGCTGTGGTTTAAAGATTCAGCATCATTACTGCAAGGATCCCTGGTTTGCATTTTCTTTAGCCACAAGACCACATTTTCTTCAGTATTGTTTCTTTATTCTATCTATTACATTATTGTCAACCGTTATCACTTGCGTCTCCAAAAATACATTATAGTGGATTCGTAGGAGGCACAAAAGGGACAGAGGAGCTTGCAGAGCTCACACCCTAGAATGAGGCACTTACCTCTTGTGAGACATGCTGAAACGTGACCAGTGGCAAGTAAAGTACTCTTTACCATTTCTCCACAATGACAACAAGGGACCAGGGGCCCTACACTTAGGAAACAGGATGCTGTTTAATGCCATATTCAATAAACTCTTTACCTCTACCGAGATATGGTGGCAATGCATTATGCACAGCTAAATCAAGGAAGATGGCAACAGGCAGTAAGTACCTAGAAGTAAGTCCTATAAATCTAGACCGTCTTCACTACACCATCTACACATTTGTCTTAAATTCAGGAATTGACTAAAGTCCTGGTATGCATCAGAATCCTTCAAACTGCAATCCCACTCGCAAGTGCACACACGCTCATATAAGTGTGGCATTTATGTGTGCTGTGGTCACTTTCAAGGCATGTAGTGATAAACAAAAATGAAAAGACAAACGTGCCAGTCCTCACACTAGTTTCTTCTAGGTAGTAGTCTTCCCACCATGGATTGACCTGAGACTATCAATGGTACCAAACCCCACAGTAAATCAGAACTTTACGTCTGCAGGATTAGAAAGGAGTTTCTGGGATTCTTAAATCTAATGTTTTCTGTCACGTTTGACTTTCATTTAATCCAATACAAGGCATCAAAAATCTACCACAGCACTGGAGAGTTTTTACTGTGATATTGCTTCACAGTTAATCGCAGTGTTTCCAGGGCTAATAGCACTCCAATAACACAGTAAGGATTCCTTGTAGGCCTTTTTAGGTCTCGCCTATGCGCGCTGCATAGGCAAAAAGACCTTTAGCAATCGTTTCGGCTTTTCAGCCAAAAACGTGCACGCGTTCCATTGCCTTCAATGGCAACGCGTGCACGTTTGGTGATTCACTTGCTCCCGCAAGTGAAACGCTTTCACTTTTGCCAACACTTTTTTTTTACTTTTATCGCGCGCGCGCTTGTTATTGTTGAATGGTCTGTCTAGCCCTAGTTCCTTTTGTTTATTACTTTCTTGCCGCCTTTCTTTCTTCTTGGCTTATTTTCGTCCTTTTTCTTTCCTTCTTTTTTTTTTATTCCACACTTTCTTGCCGTTTCTTTATTTTAATATTTCCATTTGCTGTCTCTTTCGCACTTTGCTCTTTGGTTTCTTGTTCTTTTATAAATTTCGCTTTTGTTCCTTCTTCCTTTCTCTCTTTCATTCCTATTTCCATTTCTTTATGCTCTTTTATACAGTTCTTTAATTCGTTACCCTTCGCCTTCTTTCATTTTTCATCGTTGATTGACGTCTTTAGTTATTCTTGTTGAATCATTTCAAAATGAGCAATTATTTGCTTTCCGTGATTTTTGAACGTTTACTTTCATAGTTTTCTTTTCTCTGTGTCAGTCCGAGACAGACCTCTGTGTGTCAGAGTTTGGGGGGCACCCTATCCGTCCTACAAACCGTACTCGGAAATGGAAATAATTTTTTTTAAAATACCTAAGTCCCTAAACATCCAGTTTCGCCAACACCCACAACACACAGAAGAGAAAGCAGCCGAATCATCAATACGTGTTAGTAAAATGTTATTTTCAAATAGAAATATGGGTCGGAAGGACAATATATGCGAAATTACAAATATAAAAAAGTGGGAAACAAATTGCATCGTTCATCCACTGACTAATCTCGAAACAGAGGCATGCTGTTTAAAAAGGTCTCTTGCGATTGGCGCTTCTATATTTTAAAAGTGTTAAAAGTGCAAAACCTGTTCTATGTAACCTTAGATGCCAGCCTTGCCCGGTTCCTCTGAGTAATCACGTCCGGGCACAGGAGAGACCGATATTACAAAACGCCCTATGGCCTGCCCCGAACCCCCACCATCAGCCCTTCAATCAGTGGCGCCCCCTTTCAGCAGTCCTCTGGCATTTATTGTCTGATGCAACCCCAGTCTTTTCCTCTTTATTAACTGCATACTTCTTGTGTATTACGTTGTCACAGGCTGGTTCGACGGTTCTCTCTAGCGCCAAGAAGTCTCGAGGCATACGAGGAGCTTTAGAAAGCAAAAGCAAGTACTTGACTGGGACAGGGGTACCGCCGTTGTACAGCCAGCACTGGACTCCACTACAGACCCCGGACAGGAGCCCCCTTCAGTGTCCCGCATTTGACACAGACCTCGGAAATAATAATTCTTCTCTAAGATGGCTGGGCAGCATCCGATAAGGCCCACCAGAAGATTAGACTGTCCCTTTATGTTGCAGTAAAACTATTAAAAAGCGCTCTCTCCTGGCGCCTGCCGCCTCTAGCCGCTGTGCCTGTCGGTGTGACCGTCAGCACCCTCTGTCACTACACTAAGCACAACTTGCACGCAAACTTTACAGTACTGAACACAGCAGCTACATTGCTCTACAACATACCTTAAAAACATTGCCAATATCTCTGACTAATCACTGATAAGGTCCCAAAGGCGAGACCTATTGGCTATGCCAATGCTTGTTGTGTTTGGAAATGGTTCAGGTGAAAGGACCAGTCTATGACTTTGGGACAAAGCAGCCAGGACAAGCACCGAGACCGCCCTGATCACTGCAACTGATGACATCAGAACCCTCCTGGACCAGGGAGAAACAGCAGCACTGATCCTCCTTAACCTCTCAGCAGCGTTCAATACTGTATTCCATGCCACACGCATCAAAAGATGCCATCACATCGGGGTCCAGGGAGACAACCTCACATGGATCGCATCCTTCCTCACAGGAAGGACCCAGAGAATCAGCCTACCACCCTTCACTTTGGAACCCAACAGCACCATCTGCGGCGTCCCTCAAGGTTCATCCCTCAGCCCCACCCTGTTCAACACATACATGATGCCCCTGGCCAACATCGTCAGAACCCATGGCCTCAACATCATATCCTATACAGATGACACCCAGTTCATCCTCCTGCTCTGAGAAGACCCCTCCACAACTTCCACTACTGCAGGTCGAGTGTCACTGACTGGATGAAGACCAACTGCCTGAAGCTCAACACGGACAAGAGGGAAGTGCTGATTGTTGGGAACAACACCTCCAAGAGGAACGACACATGGTAGTCCTTCGACCTTGGACCCACACCAACAGACCACACCAGAAACCTTGACATCATCCTGGATAGCAAACTCAGCATGAAATATCAGATCAACTAACTCTCCTCCGTCTGCTTCCACACCCTGCACATGCTCCAAAAGATCTTCAGATAGCTCCCCGTCAGCACCAGGAAAACCGTCACTCAAGCCCTAGTCACCAGTCGGTTGGACTACTGATGGAGCAAGGACTCACAATGAGACTTGCTTGGAAGCAATCCTCTCACAGTATTAATTAATTTGTATTAAAACCTTGTAATGTCTTTATTAATAATGTGCAAACACATCATTTTTATCTAGAAGATGCTTGCCTATGTGTTTTCCCCTAAAAAGTAATCCTTGTCTAATCCAAAATGGCCGCTAAAGCGCGGGAATTCTACTGCGCATGTGTCAACCATGTCATGTGGTATGACGTCTTTCTTTGCTTGGAGGGAATCTTTTGCTTCTGCGCAGTGTATGCTAAAATGGCCGCTTAATGTTCTCACATGCTAAAGCTTTCGCATTGCTGCAATTAATAATGTGGTATTCTAACGCTACTAATGCGGGATAGACATTTATAATTAAATGGGAGTAGAGTAGAAGTAGGGGGTATACAGTGAAAACATTTATTTTTGATTTTAATATGTTTCGTCTTTAATTTTCTATTAGTTTGTAAAGTGGGCCTGGGTTAGCTAAACAGCAGCTCGAGAGCCATGTGACCTGCGCATGCGCTCTGAAAACTAGCAAAGCAAAGCGATGAAGTCAACTTGGAGGATGTCCAAGGACATGACCCGCTGATCACCTTCAGAGCTCAACTAAAATGTCTTATAAAATGATACATTTTGTATATATTTTGTAATAATCATGGTGTGAAACGGGTGGGAAATAAAGCAAATTTTATTAATTGAGAGGGGCGGGATTCTAAAACAATGGGCTTAAGAAAATTGAACTAAAATGACATGGTGTGAGGATCAACCCCCTGTCCCTGTCCAATCAGAATTAGTGGGCCCATAATTTTGAAACATTAATGGGAGGTACATGGGCGTAGAAGGGTATAATAGATATAGAATTTGCTAATTAGTTAGCGCACAGAGCGAGCTGATGGACATAGATGCGATAGCAGAGAACCGATGCTATTGCAGAAAAGAGCAGACTGAACCGCTGTCCAAAGAGGTCGTGAGGTGAGGGCGGCGGACCGTACTAGAGGGAGACGCGGAAGAAACCACGAGGAGGAACGAAGTGTCAGAGAGGGGAACGACGCAGGCGTCATTGATAGAGAGGCCATCTATCCTGTCCTGAACCTGGTCCGGAGGTCTTGGTCTTCATCCTTTCTTCGGACCCTCTTTCCAACTCTTTGGCCAAAGGGTTTGGTTTTCACACCTTTAGGTAACTATAAATGCGTAATCTTTAGTTTGTACTGCTGTCTCTATCTTCTCCTTTCTGAGGGACCGTCATTTGTGATTAATAGGTGACTATATTATGCTTCCTCCTTGATATGCGATTAAGTATTATGTGAATTGTAATTTACTCTGCTAAATAATTTTAGATAAACATTTTAAAACTTCCTGAGTCAGTGGTTATTTCAGGAGTCTAATGAAAATTATGTTTTGTATCATCTCATTTCAACCCCAGTTATCAAAGGTCCATTGGTAAGTCATTACTCTTCAATCAGAAAAGGTAATTGGTAGCAGGGATTTTGATAAAGAGTACAACTGACTCCCACCAGTGGTGATTATTAGTTAGTGTGAATGAATGGGCCCAGGTGAGTATTTAGTGTATGAATACTTGTTGCTAATAACCCGCTGGATCAGTTTTCTGGCTAGCAGAGGATGGTTATACTTTATTAATTGGGTAATGAGAATTTTATTTTTATGAACTAACATCCGTTTTTAAAAAGTTTTGTTTTATGTTGTCTAGAAATCCCCGGGGAATTTGAATAGCGGATGGTAAGTGGAAGCCATACTGCAGTGAGGTTATCTGTCAGGCAGAATTAGTACTGAAAAGTTAAGCAGGGCTATCAGTACTTGTTAGGGACTCTGTGTGAGTGTGTGAGTGACAGCAAAGGAATACGCTGGTGAAAATGTGATGTTATATCACCTAGAAAGGGTAACATTGAAGGAGTAGCAGGTATCTCCGAAGCTTACGTGAAGAGTAAACGGAAGGGTTTTACTCGTAGTGTATGTCTAGTAAACGGAAGGGTTTTACTAAGTGTGAGAAAATCTATCCTTTTCAAATTTAGGGAAACTGACAAGATAGCGAATGTTTTATGTTGTTACTGAACTTTAATAAGAAGTGTTGAGAAAATAAAGTTTGCGTACGAATTTTGTAAAGGGAGGGTCAGCTGTCGGAGTAGAAGCTGACGTCACAAACGCCGCGCTGGGATTGGCTAAAAAAGCGGGCGAGGAGCGAGCTTGTAAAGGAGGGGTCAGTAGTTAGGAGTAATACTGACGTCACAGGTGCCGCGCTGGGATTAGTCAACACAGCGAGAGATAGAGAAGTGCAGATTGTAAAGGAGGGGTCGTCAGAGAGAGTGAATAGACGTCACAGAAAAGCCGCGCTAGGATTGGTTCCGAGACAAATGTTAGTTGGAATTTGATTGGTTGTCAGAATAGAAATAGAAATATTAGTGGATAGTGGATATTGTATGTGGAAACACGACCCGACTGATAGGAACCCGTCCCGACAGGAGATTTTTAGGTTTTGCAGAATATAACTCAATACATAGATATTTACCCAAAATGTACGGAGAAAAGAGAAAATTGTCATTCCTACAAAAGATTAAGAATTATTTTAATAAGGATAAGCCAATCAAAACTAGGGAAGGAATTCTCATTCCACCAGCAAAAATGCCCGCCTCATTCATGATGATGGAGAGGGGTTATCATACTTGTGTATGGTTAGAAAATTGGATAGAATATACAAAAGATGACGGAGTATTAGCTTTCCCAGAGAATGGTACTTTCAATGGGAGAATTCTTCAAAATTTAAGAATGAGAATGAATGAATTAGAACCCAGACCAAGATTAACGCAGTACGAAGCCCTAGAAGAATGGGAGACAGAAGCATTTGAACGCGATAGACCCAGGAGCAATAGGGGCTATAGGGGATTTTTCCCTAGATACCAGAATAGGACAAGAGAAAGTCAGATGAAACAGTGGAGACGAGCGATGATTAGTGAAGGTTTGTATCCAGTATTTATGGCTGATGAGCAGCTAGGGAGCAAATGCAAAGAAAAGACTAAACACATGACAGGGTTTGGAGAATCCGAAGATGAATTCATGGAAGAAATATTAAAGAACCCTCCACCATACCAGGAAGAGTTGGGTGGATGTTCCCCAAGTGCACCTGTTGTGAGAACACCGTTAGTACCTCGAGTACTGCATAATCCACCAGTTAATAGAGTACTTCAGGATAAGGAAAGAGAGGCTTTAGACAGAAACAGAACAGAATTAATACAGAAAATAACACAGTTGAATGTACATCCTGAATCTCTGACTATACCCGTAACCATTGGTCCCGTGGTCCCTTTATATGGAGACAAAGTAAATTGCCCGAAACCTCTAGCTATGACTACACCTGTGGATATTCCTAAACATGAAGCTGTAATAATTGATGATCATATCAGTGACTGTGAATCTATGATTTCACTAATGGATTTGCCTATTCGAGAATCTTCAAATAGCACCCCCAGAAGAACCACACCTGGTTGCTCAAAGGATGTAAATATAATAACCTCTTCAGGAACTAAAAGTGCAACAGTAGTAACTCCAGAAGACTTAGAAAGATGGGCACAAGGAATAGACAGACAGAGTTCACCCCCAAAGATTTTGGACATTTATAAATTAAAAGTCGAGTTAGAAGAAATGATAGCTGGAAATGTAGGAGTAGATTGTTTGAATACCTACAGTGAAGAAGAACTATTGTTCGTATGTAGGAGCATAACCAGAAATGTAAACATATTCCATGAAAAATTAACGGATTTGGCCTCAGAGATGGGAATTGAAATAAGGAAGTCAAAAGTATTGCAGAAACCATATAGAGCAGAATTTACTGACAAAGGCTTAGAAAATATGAATACATCTGGTAGAAAATTACAAGTTAAAGAATTAATGACAGTCTTACAGAAATGGGGAGAATTGGATAAATGGAAAACTAGATGGACATAGAAAAAGGAAGAAGCACGTTCAAATAGAATGACATCTGAGTATTTATTGAAGGAAACAGGAAAGGTAGAACAGATGTACCCGATGCAAGAGGTTCCAGGAGGAGGCTATGTTCATGTCCCATGGAGCAGGCAAGACATTTTGTCATTTACAAATGATTTTCCAAAATTGAGAGAAAAACCAATTGAATGGTACAAGCAGGTTGAGAGGTTTGTGAAGGTTTCAAAGGTTTTGTTAAAAGACCTAGATGGTTTGTTCGACATAGTGGTACCTGCTGATTTATGGACAGACTGTAAAATTACAATCGACTGGCCTAGTGAAGAGTATCCTAGGGATCCAAAGACAGGTGCCCCATCAAATGATGTGATGAAAAAATATCACCAGGTAATAACTTATTTGAAAGGGAAAATACCACCCAAAGAAACAGATTGGGTGAAAATAGACAGAACTACCCAAGAAGCAAATGAATCGGTACATGCCTACCATGAACGTCTATTGCAGGTGTTCAAACAGTACAGCGGTTTTGAAGATATTGGAGACAAAAATATGAGTCAGTTTGTCTATCGATTTGTTAATGGTCTAAAACCAGAGATTTCTCAGATGATTAAGCAACACATGTTATGCTGGCAGGGAAAGCCTATCGATGAGATTTTAAAATACGCTAAATATTGTGGGGACGACATTGAGGATAGACACAAGAAACTACAAGAAAAAGTGATGTGGGCTCAAGTGAAAATGGCTGAGCAACAGGGAATTAATTTAGATAATCCAATGGAAAGTCAGGGAAAAGAATCTGGATCGAATGGTGACACAGGGAATGGTGGAAAGGCAAGAGGACGAATGAGTAGAGAAGAGGCTAAAAAGAAATTTCCTTGTCATGGATGCGGAAAATTGGGACATTGGAAGAACGAATGTAAAAAGATTCAAAATAATAATGGCCCAAATCATAATTTAAATCCACAGACGCAGAATGACTCACAGCAGGGTGTAAATCCTCAGAGTCAGTTGCCACCTGCCCCTATACAGGGTAATGTAAGCAGAGCAAAGCACGGTACAGACGTCGGATATCAAGGAGGAAGTGGTAAGAACGAATATGTAACTTCACAGTTTCTTTTACAGGATGATTTTAATCCATATGATTATCAATGACGGTGCCTAAGAGAGGAGGAGAAGGAGTGCGTACTTGGCGCATCCTTGCCGGTAGATCAGTCAGGTCCATATGTTGAAGGGAAAGTAAAAGGTAATGATATCACTTTTCTGTTGGACACTGGTGCTACCCGTTCTACTGTGAGAACAGCAGACATCCCAGACCTCCCTGTCTCTGGAGAAGCTATCCAAGTTGTAGGTGTAGCAAATCAAATGATTAGAACACCCCTTACTGAGCCCATGGAAGTAAGAATCGGAAACTTCCGAGAAATGCACCAATTTGTGGTGTGTGATTCTAGTCCAGTAAATTTACTGGGCAGAGACTTACTGTGCAAAATGAATTGCACTATTTTCTGCACACCGGATGGTGTTGCAATACAGACCCCGGATGAAGATCATGTTTACAAATTAATGATAGCCAAGCAAGGAACGGAAGTAGATGAGATGTTTTCCTTGATAACCAAAGACGAATTACCAGAAGAGTTAAAAACTACAGTGAGTTCAAAATTATGGGATTTTACTGGAAAAGAAGTAGGTCTGATGGCAAATATAGACCCAGTAAAAATAACTGTAAAAGAAGGCGCAATTTTCCCAAATACCAGACAGTATAAAATGAGTGCTGAAGTGAAAGCAGGGGTTACAGAGGAAATTGACAGAATGGTAAAACAAGGTATATTAAAAGAAGTTATGAGTAGTCCTTGTAATTCGCCAATCATGGGTTTGAAAAAGCCTAGTGGGAAATATAGGATTGTTCAAGATGTACGGAAAATTAATAAAATTGTGGTACCTTGTTGTCCTATAGTACCAAATCCTGCAGTAATCCTATACCAAATACCATGGAACGCAGAATGGTTTACCGTAATTGATTTGTGCCAAGCATTTTTCTCAATTCCATTGCATCCAGATAGTCAGTATTTGTTTTCGTTCAAATTCGAAAATCATGTTTATGTGTGGAATCGTGGTCCTCAGGGGTACACAGAAAGTCCCTCCATTTTTAATCAGATACTGAAAAGGTGCCTAGAAAAATTAGTAATGCCCAGGAACTCAGTCTTGGTACAATATATAGACGATTTGTTAATCGCATCAAGAACTCATGACGATTGTGTCGCCGACTCAATTGCATTACTCAATCATTTGGCTGAGGAAGGACACAAAGTGTCACCTGAGAAGTTACAATTTTGTACAACAGCAGTTGAGTATTTGGGACACCAAATTGAGAGAGGAAAGAGAAGAATAACCTCTGAGAGAATAAAAATAATTAAGCAAATGAAAATGCCAGTAACACAAAGAGAGGTGAGAATGTTTCTTGGAATAGTAGGATACTGTCGACAATGGATTGTAGGGTTTTCACTACTAGCGAAGCCTTTAATTCAGCTAACCAAAAAGAAAGCAAAGGATCCAGTGGAATGGGATGATGAAAGTGCCAGTGCATTTGTAAAATTAAGAAATGCTTTGTGTGAGGCACCTGCCCTGGGCATGCCTGACTATACAAAAGAATTTACATTGTTTTGCTATGAAAGAGAAAGTTGTGCACTTTCAGTCTTAAGCCAAAGACATGGACTGGACAGGCGTCCTATAGCATATTTTTCTGCTACATTGGACCCAGTGGCTGCAGCATTGCCAGGCTGCTTAAAAGCAGTAGCTGCTACCTGTATGAGCATTGAACAAAGTGAGTCAATAGTAATGGGACACCCTGTCAAAGTGTTCGTCCCACGTGCAGTTGTGATTCTGTTGACAAGAACTAGAACTCAGCATCTTACCCCTAGTCGGATGACAAAATATGAGCGAATAATTCTAGGAGCTGAGAATGTGACCACAGTTGTAAATCCTGCAACATTGTTACCAGATCCATATTGTGAAGAAGTCAGGGATGACACAGATCATGAAGTCACAGAATTATGTACCAAGCCGCGCCCTGACATTCAGGAAATGCCTCTTAAAAACGCAGACAGGGAGCTGTTTGTGGATGGCTCATGCTTAAGGCATGAAGATGGCAAATTGAGTACAGCTTATGCTGTATGTGAACTTACCGGAATAGTCGAAGCATCCTATTTACCAGGAGTCAAATCTGCACAAGTAGCTGAATTAATTGCTTTGATTAAAGCCTCCAAAATTGGGAAGAATCTAAAAGTGACCATATTTACGGACAGTCAATATGGATATGGGGTTGTGCATGATTTTGGCCAACTGTGGATGCAGAGGGATTTCATGACTTCTTCAGGATCCCCAATCAAAAATGGGCAGTTTGTAAAAGAATTATTGGAGGCAATACAATCACCAAAGGAATTGGCAGTGGTGAAATGTGCCGCACACCAGTCAGGAGATGACTGGGTGGTAGCCGGTAACAGATATGCAGATTTAATCGCTCAACACTGTGCCAGAAATAGAATGGCAGTAAACAGAAAAGTTGAAAGAATGGGACTCAGCTGCCAACTTATGCTATGTTCAACACCTGAAACATGGAATGATGTGAGACAATTGCAGGATGATGCTGAAGAGAGTGAAAGGGATGTTTGGATGAAATAGGGTGTACTCGAAGGACAGATGATGATGTGTGGGTTTATCAAGATGGCAGACCAGTCATGCCTGATTGCCTAATTTCACACATGGCTAGAATGTATCATGGAGACACACATGTAGGAAGAGATGCCATAATTAGACTTTTCAGACAAAGTTGGTACAATCCAAAGTTTAGGGCTGCAGCAGAGAGCCTTTGCCAGAGATGTTTAACTTGTCAAATGAATAATCCAGGAATCCAGGAAGGAAAACAGTAATTGGTCTGGGGAAAATTGGAAAGGCAGAAGGCCCATTTGTGAGATTTCAGTTAGATTTCATTCAGTTACCACCATGTAAAGGGCTGAAATATGTACTTGTCATAGTGTGTCTGTTTTCAAGGTGGGTGGAGGCTTACCCTACCAGGAGGAATGACAGCATAACAGTTGCAAAACTGTTGTTACGAGAACTCATTCCACGGTTCGGTTTCCCAGTAACTTTGGAATCAGATAGAGGAAGTCACTTTAATAACGATGTAATTCGAATAATCTGTGAAGCATTTAAAATTTAACAAAAATTGCACTGTGCGTACTGCCCAGAGGCTTCTGGAGTGGTTGAACAAATGAATGGCACAATAAAATTGTCAAAAATGTGTGCATCCACATCGTTGGATTGGCCAGATGCGTTGCCTCTTGTCTTAATGGGACTCAGGAGCATTCCTGATAGAAATACAGGATTGAGTCCGCATGAATTCATCATGTGAAGAGCAATGAGACAAGCCCATGTACCTGGCAATAAAATGCTGAACATAACTGATGATATGGTTCTAGATTATTGCAAAGCATTGGCTGACCTAGTGCGTTCTGTCTCTCACCAGGTTGGAGAAGACGCAGTTTCCAGGCAGCCTGAACAAGAGCATGATCTGAACCCTGGAGACTGGGTGGTAGTGAAGCATCACACCAGAGAAACGTGTTTATCACCCAGGTGGGGCGAACCTTGTCAGGTTATATTGGTTACAAACACAGCAGTGAAATGTGCAGGTTTACCTAATTGGATTCATGTAAGCCACACCAAAAGGGTGCCAGTTCCTGAAGAAAGAGATCCTCAGTCAGCATCAATAGCTGAGGAAGCTGAAGGTTGGACAGCTGAAGAATCCCAAGTGATAGATTCGGGAGTAGCTGAAGAAGAACAACCGAGCACAAGTCAGGACTGGATACCAGTGGTTGATATACCTGAAGTCTTTATCAAAACAAGGAGCAGAGCTAGATTAGAGGAAATTAGAGAGGACCAGATAGATGAAGAAGAACAAGCTCAGGATAGGGAGGTTGAAACTATAAAAGAACCTGAGCAGGCCCAGATAGGGAAAGGAAATTGGGCTCAAACTATCAACGAAACAACAGGGTTTGAGCAGGGACAGACAGGTTTAGAAGAACGCGGTCAGGCTGCAGAAGTACAGAATGCAATAAGCCCTGATCAGAACAAGTTAGGACAAGGAAAACACGTTCAGGAAGAAGAAAACCAAGAAAACATCAAACAAGAAAATATCAAGCATGAAAACGTCAATTCTGAACAGGGCAAGTTAACAGAGATTCACATTCAGGCAAATGAAGAACCAACAATAAGACCTGAACAAGAGCAGATAGAGAGGGAAACCGAAAACAAGGACAAACAATTTGTGCCACACATTATTGTGAATACAGAAGTATTTGGAAAAGATTCAGAAGGTGAAAGTACAGTGCAAACCAAGAAAGTCCGAAAGGGTGGTCATTGGCCTAGTGTTATTAAAAGAGTAAAATATCATATAGCAACACGAAGTGAAGATCCAGAACAAGTAAATGAAGTAACAAGCTTATCTGGACAAAAAAGTGGGGCGGAAAAAGAAAAAGCAAAAGATTGAAAATCGTGAACAATAAGTTTAAAGGCCCTGATTGGACTTATATAATTCTCGAGGACTGTGAAAGTTCAGAGAATAGTGAAAGTGGTGACGAAGGAACAAGTGCAGAACTGACTTATGAAAAATACGTGAAACCACCTTGATAACGTTAAAGTTTTGAAGGAAAAAGAAAAGAAGAGAAATCTTCTTGGACAAAAATGGCTGACGACAGAGTTCTGGGAGACCGAAACGGAAATGTTGTAGAAGATGCTGTGCTATATGCATATGTAGTTTGGTAGTGGTACTTATAGTGTGGTTAGTCGTGATTGTAGCAATTCCTTACCTTATGATAATGGACAAAAAGAATAACAACGACACCAAGGGAAGGATAAATAATTTGAAAAGTGATAGAGTAGAAATAGAAGCAGAAGATGAACCAGATTTTCATCATGTTGTAACAGATAACGATACTAGCCTAAATGTTTTTACTAAATTATTGTTTCAGTATGTAGATACAATGGATGTTAGTGTCTGTTATGTCTGTATGAAGTTACCTGGATCAGTAGCAGAAGGTCTAACCTATCATCATTTGCCTTTAACTTATGGTATATCATGTAGTGTACTAACTAGTTTATTTTATAGAACAGGGAAACTTTAGGATTATTATTCAAATATAGATGTGATATTTTCAGAGGTTCCTATTCGAAAGAATCTGAACCCAGTGCTTAGTAGTCAAGATGCACAATTTATGGGAGAATTTTTCTTAACGATGAAGTCAATAGACATAACACATGCACATAGAAGCAATCTAACATGTTCATTACGTGAAGAAGAAAAGATATTTTTAAACTTAGTTGAAAATAGAAGACAGAATTTCCAAAAGAAAGCGTCTGAGCATAAAGCTCACCTTCCACCTTGGGCTGAGAAAGAGGGTATTTATATACCTGGCAAGGCTCAAGCTGCTATGGCTCTAGATTTTGTAAAGACAGGGAAAATTTATCTTCATAGGTTAAAGCCTGAATATAACAACGTTTTTATTGGTACCAGTGAATGTGAACATAATTTCTTAATTCTTGGAGGTTGGGGACTAAAAGGAGGAACAGATTCAGTTTTTCCTGGAATATATTATGTGTGTGGGAATAAGGCTTTCTTTAGGCTTCCTGCACAATGGTATGGAAGTTGTTATTTTGGAATAGTTTTTCCAAAGGTATACCACGTAAAAAGAAACACTGGGAGCAATGAAAATAATAGTGAATTAACACATAGTAAAAGAGCTAGTTTTTCAGAAATTGTAGGTGACATATTTGCTGAATATGTAAATTGTCTACAGTGGTTGATCGTTTATCAACGGATACTGCTGGAGGATTTCTCATGATTAATGCGGAGATGGTTGCGATTAGATCTATGGTTATGCAAAATCGACTTGCTCTTGATATATTGTTAGCAAAAGAGGGCGGAGTCTGTAAATTGTTGAAAACGAAACATTGTTGCACGTATATTCCGGACAAAAGTGCAGAAATTGGAACATATATAAAGAATATTACTATACTTGAGAAGGAACTGAAACCACTGGAAGTTGATAGTGTATGGGAAAGATTGACAAATAGCATTGCGTCAATTGGTACCTGGTTTACTAATGTAGGAAAAGGACTTATAGGTCAAATAATAGTACCCTTAGTAGGGATAGCAATAACAGTATTGTCAATAATGATATGGTGTAAATGTTGTAGAAAGAAGGAAACATGTAGGGTAACAGGAAGAGGTAAGAAAAGAAAATTTGAAGAGATTGAATTAGAAGACCTGCGAAGTGAAATTTACAAGAAACTGAAGGGAAAAGATAAGAATGGACAGTGTAAAAATGAAAATGTGACTGAAATATGCTAAAGTTGGCATCTGGTTGTAGGTAGT
Source organism: Calotriton arnoldi (assembly GCA_963921515.1). Classification (NCBI taxonomy): domain Eukaryota; kingdom Metazoa; phylum Chordata; class Amphibia; order Caudata; family Salamandridae; genus Calotriton; species Calotriton arnoldi. The sequence goes on from CAWUFW010013715.1 coordinate 307,509, forward strand.
TTTGATGGCTCAGAAACGCCATCAGAGAGGGGATTGATGGAGCAAGGACTCACAATGAGACTTGCTCGGAAGCAATCCTCTCACAGTATTAATTAATTTGTATTAAAACCTTGTAATGTCTTTATTAATAATGTGCAAACACAACATTTTTATCTAGAAGATGCTTGCCTATGTGTTTTCCCCTAAAAAGTAATCCTTGTCTAATCCAAAACGGCCGCTAAAGCGCGGGAATTCTACTGCGCATGTGTCAACCATGTCACGTGGTATGACGTCTTTCTTTGCTTGGAGGGAATCTTTTGCTTCTGCGCAGTGTATGCTAAAATGGTCGCTTAATGTTCTCACATGCTAAAGCTTTCGCATTGCTGCAATTAATAATGTGGTATTCTAACGCTACTAATGCGGGATAGACATTTATAATTAAATGGGAGTAGAGTAGAAGAAGGGGGTATACAGTGAAAACATTTATTTTTGATTTTAATATTTTCTTCTTTAATTTTCTATTAGTTTGTAAAGTGGGCCTGGGTTAGCTAAACAGCAGCTCGAGAGCCATGTGACCTGCGCATGCGCTCTGAAAACTAGCAAAGCAAAGCGATGAAGTCAACTTGGAGGATGCCCAAGGACATGACCCGCTGATCACCTTCAGAGCTCAACTAAAATGTCTTATAAAATGATACATTTTGTATATATTTTGTAATAATCATGGTGTGAAACGGGTGGGAAATAAAGCAAATGTATTAATTGAGATGGGCGGGATTCTAAAACAATGGGCTTAAGAAAATTGAACTAAAATGACATGGTGTGAGGATCAACCCCCTGTCCCTGCCCAATCAGAATTAGTGGGCCCATAATTTTGAAACATTGATGGGAGGTACATGGGCGTAGAAGGGTATAATTGATATAGAATTAGCTAATTAGTTAGCGCACAGAGCGAGCTGATGGACATAGATGCGGTAGCAGAGAACCGATGCTATTGCAGAAAAGAGCAGACTGAACCGCTGTCCGAAGAGGTCGTGAGGTGGGGGCGGCGGACCGTACTAGAGGGAGACGCGGAAGAAACCACGAGGAGGAACGAAGTGTCAGAGAGGGGAACGACGCAGGCGTTGTTGATAGAGAGGTCATCTATCCTGTCCTGAACCTGGTCCGGAGGTCTTGGTCTTCATCCTTTCTTGGGACCCTCTTTCCAACTCCTTGGCCAAGGGGTTTAGTTTTCACACCTTTAGGTAACTATAAATGCGTAATCTTTAGTTTGTACTGCTGTCTCTATCTTCTCCTTTCTGAGGGACCTTCATTTGTGATTAATAGGTGACTATATTATGCTTCCTCCTTGATATGCGATTAAGTATTATGTGAATTGTAATTTACTCTGCTAAATAATTTTAGATAAACATTTTAAAACTTCCTGAGTCAGTGGTTATTTCAGGAGTCTAATGAAAATTATGTTTTGTATGATCTCATTTCAACCCCAGTTATCAAAGGTCCATTGGTAAGTCATTACTCTTCAATCAGAAAAGGTCATTGGTAGCAGGGATTTTGATAAAGAGTACAACTGACTCCCACCAGTGGTGATTATTAGTTAGTGTGAATGAATGGGCCCAGGTGAGTATTTAGTGTATGAATGCTTGTTGCTAATAACCCGCTGGATCACTACGGCAACGCATTCTATGCAGGAATTACCACCCAACTCCTAAGAGACTCCAGGCAATACAGAACTCAGCGGCTAGACTCATCCTTGACCTCACCAAATGGACCCACATCACCCCCACCTCAGGAACCTCCACTGGCTCCCCATCCAGAAAAGATGCCAATTCAAGATGCTCACACACACCTAGAAGTCACTCCACGACCAAGGACCAGCCTACACCAACCACCGCCTGAACTTCCACCAACCCTCCAGACACCTGAGCTCCACCACCCTCGCACACACACCCGTATCCGCTGAAGCAACAGTGGAGGATGATCCTTCTCCTACCTCATCGCCAAGTCCTGGAACTACCTTCCCTTTCAGCTACATACTTCTGCCTCGCTCCTGGAATTCAGAAAGGGCCTAATCACCTGGCTTTTCGACTGATCCCAGCAAGAACCCAGCACCTTGGATAGCCTTGCAGGTGATGAGCTGTGCTTTACAAGTCCAAGCTGATTTTATGAATCTTAATGTATGTTTTCTGGCTGAAATGGGGATAGGGATGGATCACTGACCCATGGGTCTGGATTCATATATCTGTACCTACCATTATCAAATTAATAGCAGGTATATTATGCAGTTAGCCCCTAACTTGGATAATCCAACAGTGAAAGGTTTCCATATGATATGTGAATGCTCTCCTTAGAAGACTGCTAAGTTTCCTTGAGGGCGAGAGTGCAAAAGGGTGTTCATGTTGTTCTTGTGGGAGACTTATTTTTAACATTTAATTATATCTGCTGTTTTTAAGGAAACAAAATGGCAGATGATGCATCTAACCTTTACACTTGGTAATGCAGCAGGGGCCTTCAACATTTAGAGCCTGATTTAGCAGTTGGTAAATGGGTAGTGTCTGTCGGGATGGTGGAGGACATTACTTCCTCTATTTCAACTGTACTCCGCCCATCAAAGTTAGGCATGACCTCTGACCCAGCAGCCATCTCTGTACACTGACGGGAACCGCCATCACAGTGGTTCCTTTCTAGGTATTAAAAGTTTAGTGGGTGGCCACCATCGGATTTGACAGTCATCCACCAAACTTTGGACATGTTTGCTTTTTTTTTTTAATAAATTCCCAAGGCAAGAGTTTATGTCTGCAAAATAAAATATTAGGGACCCCCACACCCTGGGAGTTTACTCCCAGGGTGTGTGTGGGGGGGTCATTAATGTTTTTACCTGTCTCCCAGCACCAGGTTTATCCTGGCAGAGACGGGCAGGGAAAAAAGGCATTAGACCACCCACCCTAAATAGGACGGATGGTGTAATGCCCTGCCTCGAAGGCATCTACTCCATTGGGCCTTTGGAGGAAGTATTCCATCGACAGAGACAATAATGCTCCATCAGCGGAATACTTAAGCCCTGCCTGTCTCTAAATGAGGTGGGTAAATTGAGGGTTTGGTGGGCAGGGTAGAGCGTTGCGTTTGTGATGGAGTACCATGTCTGCCAAATTCTAAATCGGGCCCTAAATCTCCTTATGAGTGTCAATTGAATGCAAAACATGTGTGGCTCTGTTGGCCATCGTTTAGGAATTGTCTTCCACTTGCACACAGACCATGCTTGACATTAGCTGAGGTATTGTAGACCTCCATTATCCTGGCAAATCTATAGGGTCGTCAGAAAGCAAAACTCAGCCAAAGATCCACCCTTGACCAAGCCAATAGTTCTGGCCTTAGTAAACTTATTCAATGCTTATGTGTTTTATTATTTATTACAAGCATATGCCATAAAAAAGAAAACATGTCATATTTTCACCTAAACAGGGTGGTCTTATGGCTGCAATAAAAATGTTAAGTTAAAAATAGGATAAACCATCCCACAAATTTTTAACAGAACATGAAAACCCCAAGATATTTGGTAATAAACCAGTGATCATCTGGTGGTCTTCGCTGTTCTTAGATGTCTGACTCTGTTTTTTTTTGTATGTTTTGTTCTTTTTCATTTATCCTGTTCTGTCTGTCTGAGAGTTACCTCCACTACACCCAGACCCAATGGCAAAAGAATCTCAAGATTGAGACCACGCAATAGAGCTTCCTGTGTGTACTTCAGGCCCAGCACCAAATGGCCAACTATGATGCCAACGCAAAAAACAAAAAAATTAAGGAAACAGAGAAACATTTCTGGACCCAACCACTAGACTGTGGAATAATGCACAGCATGTGAATCCAAAAAGATGTACACTGCAAAACCAGTTCTTCCCAGCAGGCAGGTGTACTTATAACTGGTACAGAAACTCTTTTTTATATTTAAAGTGCATCACTGCAATGTACGATTTTTATTAGAGCAAAGAAAATGCACATTTGTTTTTGAACTGCTGTAACCTGGAAAAATGATTCAAACAGACATGGATAGCTGGAAAAAGAAAAATGAAAAAGCATTGACGAAATACGTATTAGCCCGCCAGCAATGGCACCGCAGTATTCATATTGTAAGAGAATATGCAAATGTGATCAGGAAAAATGTCATCATCACACTGCAAAAGAGTCAATACTTGTAGGAGATTACCCATTACCCCATGCTGAATGCTATGTTGATGGGTGTAACATGTGAATGACAGATAAACAGACCAATGCATGAAGAGGACTGAGGCAGAGAAACAGCTAAAGCTGTCTCTAGGCCAGACCTAAAAATGGACTACCTCAGATATTTTGTAATTAGTTGGCATGATTAGAATTCTAGCTAAAGCTGTCTCTAGGCCAGACCTAAAAATTGACTATCTCCTCATGTGGAAATTTTGTTGGCATGATTAAAACATTATCCTGAAATTCATGTGTGTATATATTTCAAAGTCTAGTGCTCTTGGCCTGCAGATTGAAAAGAATATTGATGAAGTATATGCAATCAAGTGTCTGAATGGCCCCTTCATCATAGGTCATTGGGCTCATGTATATTATTTTGGACCCATGGACTTGTGTAATACTTAACTGCCTCAACCTATTACTTTACCTATTCAATTGATATCTATTGCCTGAAGGATGTCAGCCATTATGATTATGTTGCTGTGATGTAATTTGTGAGGATCAGGGTGAAAAAGCATGTTTGCTATTAGTACAACTGGGGCCGAATTATTTTGCTACTTTCTCTTGGTCTTCTGTCCACAATTTTCAGACCTTTGCACCAATCAAATAGCTATAGAGATTGTCATGAGGCAGTTTGTAGCTCCTTAGTGTTAGATAAGGTATGGAGATTGTTGGAAAATGGCCCTCTCTGAAGGCTCACCCCAAACGTGTTGCCTGTTTACCTGCTCTTTTTGCTGATTCTTTTTGTTGGCCTTAGACTTTGAGCACTTTATCACTGCTGACCAGTGTTAAAGTACATGTGCTTCTCCCATAAGCATGGTAACATTCGTGTATATGAATCAAGGAGTGGTATGCAGTTCCTAAGGGAGATGGGAGGAAGGGGAAAGAAGGACAGAGGAGGGAGGGAGGAAGGAGATGGGGAGATGTAGGGAAACCAGGTAGGAGAAGGATCAAAGGGGGAGAGCTCCAACAAGGAGCAAGGGCCCTCACACACCTGAGAGGTGTCATGCTTCATCATAGGGCAGCTCCTCGTTGGGCCGGCGCTGTAATGCCCAACGGGCCCCTCAGGGGGGCTCTTTGCCGGAGGTCTTTAGAATAGTACGCCAGGAGGCCCTATGTGTGGGGGTGGTGTGGCATAGAGTGGTGAGTAGAGTGGGTGCAGTGCGTGTTATAAAAATAGCTATGAGTGCTCCAGGGAACCTTTATTAACAGGACACTATGCTATGGTTAAAAACGAGACTGCAAGAGTCTAGGCTGGCAGGGGGGATTCAACCTGCTGCAGCTCAGTGTGTGTAGTGACAAGTGTGGGTGGTTAAAAGGTTGACATGTTTCACGCCTAAAAACTCCAAGTGGATGTGCAGCGTTTCTTCAGGACCGGGGAGAAAAAACCTAATCTACTCTTAAATGTAGGTGACGGTCATCGGGGTATCCTAAGTAGTACCGTCCCTATTAAATGGATTCAAGTCAATCCAGGAAGGGGGCAAGCATATAATGCTGTGTAGTTCGTCCTTCTAGAGAACCTGGAGGGTGGAGAAAATGGGGGGGGGAAAGAAACGAGAAAAGCACAGCCATCAGACTATCATTAAAAACTCATGGAACTATTCAAAACCACACAGCTCCCTGAGCCATGTTGTGTCCATGTGACTTGAAGTGGTTATATTAGAGACCAACCTCGTAGAGAAGCACCAGTGTTTAGTAGTTCAACAAGTGAACAACAAGTAAAAAGTAAAAAACATGCTGGTTACATTCCCGTTGTCTCTATTGGGGAGAATTCAACGAACTGGCAGTGGTACACCTTCGGGCACAACCTGTTGAGGACGGTAGAGCCCTACCGCCCCACCAGGGGTGCCCATGGACAAAGCTAGCTAGGAGGCGGGAACTCACCTCTGAGAGTGTAAGCTGAAACTTCAGCCAGGACATCAACTGCCATCCACAGCAGTGGCAGACGCGAGTTACCTAAGGAGAGGTAGAGCCCATAATAGAGGCTGTAGTGAAGGCTATATTGACAGGGGTACAAAGTATATATTCGTAGTCACCTCTGATCTACAACGCAAAACCCAATGAGTCTGTGCGGTTATAGGTTAAGTTTATCTGGTAGTCACCATGTGGGGTCCCCCTAGTAATGTGACTCTCGACAGGTGATGCAATCGAATCCTGACCGATATCCTGATGATAGGGGCAGGAACCCACTACACAAGTACCAGCATAGTAATTAAAGGTAGGTACTCTGACCCTACCTCTTGAAGGTGTTAGTGCTGAATACAGGATGGAGTGGTGACTAAAGGATGGAGTCATAGGGGTAACACAGTAGGTATATGATGTAGTTAACACCAAATATAAATACTGTTGTAAACAAAGGAGTCCATAAATAAATATCACATAGCTCATTGGCACGGGAATGTGTGTGGTGATAGGAGATAGGGGGCATGTTTAAATATCAAATTACAAAACCGGCATACAAATATCGCATCATTCATGGGCACAAGAATGTGCATGATGATAGGAAGCCGAGAACAGGTTGCAGCAGCCCCACGAAGGGCAGGAGCGACACGCAGCGGCCAACCTAGCCACGGGCCCCTCCCGCCCAACGCGGTGTGCCGCTGTAGACAGGAAAGAGCCAATGGGAGTAGTGTATGGCTCCTGTCAAGTCGGGAGGTGGTGAGGCGTTCTAAGGTGCAGTAGCGGGCTGCTTACACCATGCACCGTTTGCCGCTGTGGCCATGTGTGAGCCCCCAGCCGCAGTGTGCAGTGATGCCTATGGTAGATCAGTAGGAGGGCAACGACCGTAAACGTCATGTCCCTCAGAGAGGGAAACCCTACTCCAAAGGGACAGAGTTAGACTATAGCCAAAGTATGGACCTATTACCATATGGGTTGAGTCCTAACGTCGGGTGCATTGACTCACCATCTTTTTGATGCACCCTAACGTGGGACCTACCCACAGCCGGATTCCTGGGGCGATGTCTCGCTCTGTTGCGAGGGGCACATTAATGTGCTATCGGTCTCGTGTATTTGTCATCATGGCGAGAGAAAGGGGACTAGTGGAGTCGACATTGGGCGTCATATTGGAGTGGTGGAATGGCTAGTGCCTATTGACACGAAAGCGGGTGCCATCTTGGAGTGGTCTAGGGTCGCCCGGATACATGTCGAATACAATATGTAATCATCCATTGGCGGGGGCCCAGAATTTAACGCAGTGCAAACCATTCTAGTCTGTGGAGTCTACATGAGTACTGAATGGCTCCATGTTAAAATCCAATAGAACTTACTTGTCACAAGGGGTATAATGCGGGACACCGATTGTGGTAGCCATCTGTGGTGTCACGACAGACTGTACTCACGTACAGTGGCTAGTCAGTGGACTTATGATGCACGTGAGTAGAGGCTGGGGGAGTCCTAGTATGGGTCTACCATGGGGGGGTTGGGGTGTGGACAACGGTAGGTGCACCGGCGGGTGGCTGGTACACTGCTCATTGGGGTCAGTGATCTAGGGTACTCTTTGGTTAACCTCCGCCTATGGAATATCATCGTTGAGCCCTGTGGAACTTGTGGACAGGCGAAAGACCCAGCGTTGTTCTTTATTAAATAGCGCCTGTTGGGAGATGTTAGGGAAAGATTCCAGTATAGTCCACTTGATGTCGTTATGAGTGTGGTGATATTCGATATAGTGGGAAAGCATCTTGGAGGTAGTCCTACCACACCTGATGTTACTCCGGTGCTCCGTTATACGGGTCTTGACTGTCCTGGTCGTCATGCCAACGTAATATTTAGGGCAAGGGCAAGTAATCAAATATATACAATTGCGTGTATTGCAATTGGTGTGTGTCATCTGGGTCCAGGTAAAGATGGGAGTGAGTTTCACTTCTTTGGAAGGATATGTAAGTGGGCACACGCTACACAAACCACAGGGATAGTGACCCTTGATTGGGGGGAACCCCCAAAGTTGTTGTTGGCGTGTGGGTAGTGGCCTTGTGTGTACTATGTTGTCCTTGATGTTGGTGTATACACATTTGGCATATTTAATTTACTTACAAGTCCCTTGTAAAGTGGTGTATCATGTACCAAAGGCCTGTAGATTAAATGCTACTAGTGGGCCTGCAGCACTGATTGTGCCACCCACTTAAGTAGCCCTTTAAACATGTCTCAGACCTGCCACTGCAGAGCCTGTCTGTGCAGTTTTACTGCCACTTCGACTTGGTATTTAAAATCCTTTGCCAAGCCTTAAACTCCCCTTTTATTACATAAAAGTCACCCCTAAGGAAGGCCCTATGTAGCCCATGGGGCAGGGTGCTGTGTATGTAAAAGGTAGGACATATACTTTTAAATTTTGCATGTCCTGGTAGTGAGGCCTACTCCTCTTATAGGATAACATTGGGAATTCCTTAATATGCAATACTTTTAAGTTGTAATTCCTGATTAGAAAGGAGTAGCTGTGTCATGTTTTATCTTTTGAAATTGTAATGGTAAATCCGCTTTACTGGTAAAGTTGGTTTAACTTTACTGTTTTAGAATGCCACTTTTAGAAAGTGGATATTTCTCTGATCTTACAGCTCTGTGTGCCTGCAGCCTGTATCCAAAACACATCTGGGTAACAGCTTCACTCTGTGCATTCCCTCTAGACAGCCACAAACACAGGAAGATTAGGTGTGTTTGAGTACTCATCTGCATTCTGATAGCTATTCTGGGGCAGGAAGGGAGGCAAGAGCTGATACTAACACTTGAGGGTCCTGTCCCCACACAAAGGGCTGATTACCATCTACAGTTAGTCTGGAGCCAGAGCTGGGTAGAAAGGGCTTCTCTGCACCCCCACTTCAAAGACACAAATGGTTATACGTACTGGGGCTCTGACCCACCAAATCAGACACTTCTGGACCTGTACCTGAACTCTGTCAGAAGAACCACTGTGCTGCATCAAGGACTGATTCTCTGATAGACTGCTGATCTAGAAGATCTGCTTTTCTGCTGTGCTGCCCTGCTGCCTGTTGCTCTCTGACCCTGTTGAAGGAGAGCTGTGTGTAATCTTTTATGGCTCTTTTTGAGTCGGATAAAGTATATTGATTGATTGATTGATAGTTTGATTGATTGATTGAGAGCTGGACTCTGCCTTGCAACTGAAGTGATCTCCAAGGGCTTGTTGGCTTACCTCCTATTGCTTGACACTCAGGGCTATGTCTCTACAACTACTCCTGTGGCTGTTTCACAGGAAGAGGATCCAGATACTTGATAAGAGAAATCAACACATCTCCAGTCTGCGTGTACCAGAACTGGTGCATCAACCCTATTGTGGGAGTAGAATCAGCGCATCACTCTCGGAACCAATGCATCGCATCCAGAGCCAGATGCTTCGGAACCACGAATCGCGGCCGCAGCAATGAGGAGAGATTGACGCATCCCCTCGACTATGTGGAGAAGCCAGGCACATCGCATTTTGATACCTGCGCATCTCGGCGATTCATCTACAGAACAGCTGCATCGCCCCCAAGGCGTGGAGAAAATCAAAGCATCGCTTCGACTGCAGGCTCGACATCAAAGCATCCCTCATCTGCACCGCTGCATCTTGCTGTTGCGGCCAGGATCAAGGTACTCTGTTCACGGGCCTGTATGGCTCCTGTCCCCACCCTGCACTTCAACGCGGTCAGCCTGAACTATTGACTTAGCCTCGGTCCAGCGCGACCAGATAACCTCCATTGGCGCTTATTGCGTCTAAGCGCTAGAACTCTATTTATTCTTTAAAAATTCACATCTTGTCTTCTACCTATTGTATTTTTGTCGTTTTGTTCTTGATTTCTTTATAAAATTATCATCTACTTTTTTTTTTTATAAATCTTTTTATTGAACAAGCTCATGAAATCACATACATTAGAATACGAGCATATACAATCAATTGTTCAAGTATACAATTACACACATCATTGTTTCAAGGTCAGCACATCATTATGAGTTCAGTCTAGATCTGACAAGTTGCCACATAAGTAGGGTTGGCCTAATTAGACAGTCTGGTAGGCCCTGCGTCTTCTTCATTCACAAGTCTCGCCTGCATCATCTACTTTTCTAAACCAGTGTGGAGTCTTTTTGTGGTGTTTTCATTGTGTTACTGTGTGTTGTGTTGCACAAATACTTTACACATTACCTCTTCAGATAAGCCTGACAGTTCTGTACCAAACTACCTGAGGCTGAGCACAGTTTATCTTTTTGTGTGTATCTGACTTACCCTGACTAGGATTGTGGTTCCTGCTTGCAAAGGGTGCATACCTCTGCCGACCAGAAACCCAATTTCTAACAGATCATCCAGGTAGTCTTTAGCAATGTGCAGGTTTCTCGGAGCTAGATGTATTTCTGACTTTGAAGATAGCGTTCTTGCCTGAGCAGAGAGACTAGAGCATTATCATGGTAGCTTCATTCTGTGCTGCCATCTTCGATTGTGCATGAAAAGGCATTAATGAGGGGAAGATCATGCAGACGGCTTGACGTGTGTCTTTATTTATGTTGTCACTATTGGCACTGGCAAATGAGTCTTAACTTAAATATCCAAGTTCAGGTTGGGGCTCTAAAGTTACAGTTTCCACTTTTCCCCTTAATGTTCTTGTCACGTTTTTGCTCAGTTTCCATTGCTATTTCACAGACAAAAGATCGTGACAAGGCACTTATCTATGTAACACATTCAATATGGAACCTCATCTAGAGCAAGAAAAAAGACACTTTTTTTACCGCTTCGACGGTCAAATGCTGCTCGATGACACCTTTCTGCAGACACAATTCAGAAGCCTCAACAAAGTAATGCCATTGAAAAACAGGCCATATTGACTTTTAGATGTAAGCAAATTGGCATGACAGGAGGCAGTGGTTATGTACGTACGCAATGTCGGTCCCGATTACCATGCATTGTTCAAGATGTAGGCTCTGGCTGTATGACAGAGGCACGCATGGCTAAACCACACATGCCTCTGCCATGCAGCCTGAACCACCAATGCGTCTTAACCAAGAATTCCTTTACCACGCATTCCTTTACCACGCATTTTTGTTGGAAAGGAATGAATGGTAAGGGGGTATGCGTGGTTAAGGTTCGCCACTACTCCGACCCCCGCTCCCCTGCCCTAACACTAAAATACAAATCCCCTACCTCACCCACCACTCTGAGGCCTAAACCTGCCCTGCCCTTAAAACTACCCCTACCCCTTTCCCTGCCCTGAGGCCTAAAACCATGCCTCTTACCACATACTACCCGAACCCTGCCCTAAACCCTAAAATTCTAACCTCCTACCTCGCCACCCGCCCTGAGGCCTAAACCTGCCCTGCCCATAAAACTACCCCTTCCCCTCCCCCTGAGGCCTAAAACCATGTCTCTTACCATATACTACCCCGCCCCGCGCTGTCCCTAAAAGTACCCCAACCCCGTCCCCCTGCACTGAGCCCTAAAAACCTCCGCCTTTCCAAAACTACCCCAATACCTTCCACTGCCCCGAAGCCTAAAACCCTGTCCCTAATTATAAAATCTACCCTGATCACCCCCGCTTTGAGCCCTAAAACTGGCCCCCACTCCTTAGAACTTGCCCCGAAACCCAGCCCTTAAAACTACCCGACCCCCTCACCCCACCCTGAGCCCTAAAAATCTGTCCCCTTTCCAAAAGTACCCCGACCCCCCGCCTTGACCACTAAAAGCGACCTCCACCCCTAAAGAATGCCCCTCCAAACTCGGTCCCAGCCCCACTTTCGCGTTCCGCGTCTGGAGCTTCCTGTTCCGACGCTTCCCCGCCCATCCTGAACACTAGAGCACTATCTGCCTTAACCACGCATATGTGTGGTTACGGCAGATGCGTTATTCAGGCAATCGTGGTTCTGCTTGCGGTGTTCCGGAATGCGTGGCTCTTCTCACGTTGTTCCGAACGTTCCCCGTAGGCTCTTGATTAGTCATACAAGAGCATTTTTGTTTCAATGCTCCCATGCAACGACGAGTATTATGTGGGCCGTGCGCATTCCAATTTGAAAAAAAGCCCTTTTCTGTTTGGAACCACTGTGCTCGTAAAAAAAATACTCACTAGTATCGAGAAAGGCTTTAGGGAAAAAGGCTTGTCAGCCATTTTACCTGCTCGATTTTCCTCATGTGGATGCACAGATTCTAGGCTGTGAAGGTTTACTTGAAAAGGGGTCGAACATTTCAAGGTAAGACATTGACATAGCTGCACTGTCTAAGGTGGTCTCTGCAATTTCAGTGACGTAGCTGCACAGTCTAAGGTGGTCTCTGCAATTTCAGGCAGGCAGTAGGTTTGACCCAGTAAGTTCTCGAACGAAAGCTGCAATGTGCTTGTGTTGTATATGGTATAATTGGAGCACACAGTAAGGCACACAATGGGTCACACTGCAGTACCAGATACGGTCTGAATGGACTGCAAATGTGATCACGGTAAAGATGCAGGTGACTTGTTTGGCTACAAATTAATTTGTAATGAGTGTGTCTTTGTATGACAGATTTGGTTGTAATTATGTTGCTGTCTTTTGTTTCTTTTCTTTTATTGAGCAGAACGGATCATTTGCGAGCATTACTCAATAAAATATTTATACCTATCATTGTATCGCATAATAACCAATGCCTTCATTTGTTTGTCTCTGAGGTATCAGTGAATAACATGTGTCCGAACAAGCCAAAGTGTTAAAAATGAGGAAGATGCCAAGTTTGAAACAATAAAGCGAGGCTTAGATAGGTATTAGGGAGGTTATTGCTAAGGAAACAGGCAACTGCATTTGCTCCAGACAACATGGGATGGAAGTCAGTTTCAGGAAATATAACTAATTTCTTAACCCTTAAACCTGTCATTGTTTATGTACCTACATCAGGGCTTTAAGTGTGATGAAAAACCTGGAGGGTCTCTCAAAGGGGCGTGGCCAATGTAATTAAGGGCGTGGCTTAAAACATTTAAACTAAAAAACCTGTGCTTAGCATAGTGTGCCGCCCGACTTGTATTTTGCTGTTTCTGTCATTGCATCTAGATATATGATACAACAAGTAACATCATACCTACAACAAGTCAGGACTATTGGCTTTGTCAATGGTTGTTAGTTGCATTAGATAAATAAGCAGCAACTATGGCTTGTTGTATATAATATTGAAAAAGCTTCCACTAAGAGCCCTGGTGACACCAGGACAGTGTTGCTGCTCCCGAGTTTCAAAAAGAGAAGGGAAATCCAGAGAGAAAATAACTCTCTTTAAAGGATTTCCCTTCCCCTACAACGCTCACCTGGCTTGACGTCACGCCGTAACTTCTCCACTAGTGAGAAGAGAGCAGTGTGAGCACGCGCACATCGATGTGCCTGCTGTCACTGCAGTCCGGAAAAAAACGGACTGCAGTGACAGCAGGCACAAAACAGAACCCGAAAGAGACCCGTTTCGAGGCCCCCTTTAAAAAACTGCCGGTGCTCAGATCCGGTGAGACCCGGCCCACTTAAAGCCCTGACCTACATGAAAAGTAGTAGAGAAGTCTAACTCATGTCAATAGTTTCTGGATTAATCTTTTCTCAGAAAAGTAAAAAAGTAATGAAGTCATGAATGTGCAAACCGTTCAGGCTTAAAAATGTTTCTTCTTTGAGAGGTACGTTATTCAGATATATTTAACTAGATACAGTAAAAAACTTTTTCTCCTTGCATTGATGCATATTATTAATATATGTTTAGTTCTATTCCCTTCAAGGTTTGCATTGAGGTAGAGCCAATAAGCACAATAAGTCTTGTCTGTGAAATGTATTGACTTTGTCTATGCTTGTTTGAGTGCGAGGAAGCTGGAGTGTTGGGGGCAAGTGGGCATTGGGGAAGAGGATGGATTGCTTTTACTAAAGATAGGAGGGTAGGATTGAGAAGGGGGTGAGCGATACAGAGGGAGAGGGCCCCCATATGCACTCCAATGCAAGATCTGAAGTCAGTGGTGGAAGGACACATGCCATCCAATCAAAACACGTTGAGACCAAAAGGCTCCTTTCAGGGGTCCAAACTCATGAATAGGGTGTAAAGTCATCGAATCAGGAGCAGAGAAGTAAGAGAGACAAGAAAGATATAGTATCAGAGTAAGGGGTTCACCTAAAGCCCACTTTATATATTGTTGTGCTCATGGTCGGTCTTCGACAATTGATAGCTAAAGCAGCAGGAAAGACCTAAAAAGGTTGGTAACTGAATGAATCATGGCAATTTGCAAATTTGTACCTTCCACATAAGCATCAGAAAACAGAAGTATAATACCTTTCTGGACTAACACATTAATGTATGATGATTATTTGGAAAATTCTTAAAAGCAGCTACCTTCGAGGTGAAGATATTGTGGTAGACAATATCGGCATCTGCTGAACCACAGAGATGTGCTATGTTTCTGTGACAATGGCAGAACTACATCATAAGGAGACAACTGATTCTTTTGGGAAAAGAAAATGCAACTCACAACATTTCATCTACTTAGCAGAGGAGTAAGTACTGTGCAAGCATCAGCTAACTGATTGTAGGCAAATTGGAAACTGACGTACTCAGGAAAAAAACATTTTTAATAAAGGGTTAAATTTAGCTCGTCATTGTCTTTACCAAATGTCCCCAACACAATATTTATAACTTGAGGGACCTGCATTAGCCTTAAAGTACACACACATGTATGGTACGCTCATTTGTACCTGGCAGGATCTCAGATCTAACTTGTCATGCTGCTTTACTCAAAGTACCTTCAAATGGTATACGATGTGGCTGAGATCCCTCAGCAACACTAGCGTTTTCCAACAGATATATGCATTTTTTGGAGAGCATTACCTGAGCTCGGTCTGCTGTCACTGTCGATGTGTTCGCTGGATGCCTTGTTGACATCTAACTTCAGTTCACTGATTTGCTGATCCAGCTGATCAAGATGGTATTTCAGACCGACATCCTGTCTCCTTAAACGTGACTAATGGTCAGGGGAGAGGAGATGAAGAAGGACAATTATTAGCTACACAAAGAGTAACAATACATAGCTACACAACTGCACATTTGTACTGCAAACCATTTTGGTTACAACATACCTTACACCACAACCAACAATGTACTTGCACTTAAATGTGACTTAAGTGTAGGAAAGCCCTGATCCTGTGATCTTTCCTGTGGGCTACAGCTGCCAGTCATCCCATCTCTGCTGATCGCTTTATCTTCTCCCAATATTCTCCACTCTCATACTCTTTCAGTGTTATAAGGCCACACTTACTTAGTAAGCTGCACTGCCTTATAAGTCACTACAATTGCCAATTAATTATCAGTGATTCTACGTCACATTGGATGTACAAGATGGCAATGGCATATTACAAAGAGTTCATCTATTGAAAAAGGTTATTGATATTGCAAACGTAGCCGACCTGAGTGTAAGATGTAAGGGAACCAAAGAACACATTATCAACTGCCAAATATACTATGTATATAATAAAATGAACACCACAAAAATGGTCCAGCTTTTAACCAACGTATCTCTCTTTAAAACAATGAAAAAATGAACTATTCCAAGTTTAAAAACAACACTTTTCACCTCATTTAACATCTTCCACAGAAAATGTTATACTGAGAGGTAAAGAAGATGGAATAGCCAGCCCCTCCAAAAATGCACAGCACTTAAGCTGTAACTAAAGAACACTGGATCTGGTAAAGTGATCAGACATGACGCCAAGACAGAAGCAGACATAATAGATCAAAACACAATGCACGATATCATACCCACAAGGCCATTGTGAACGTAGGGGAACCAGCAATCTTGAACATGAGGCTGGGGGAGATCTTGTAACAAATTTGGGTTATCTGTGCCCAGGTTCCACATAGAAGCGCCCTCCGTTTTGGGCTAATTCGCCACACTCCAAAAGGTGCCAAAGGGTCTGAGGAAATATTGCTTTAATAAAAGCTTTGCAACATGACCAGAGGAAAACTTGCTCTGTGAAATATCAAGAGTTGCACTATTTTGATCCCAATCTGTGCCACTGGATTTAAATTAATCTAATACCAGCCCAGTGTCTCAATACTGCTGCTAAAGTTTCATGCTTTACGATACAAGGAGACCAAAATGTAGCTTATGTGTAAACTGATCTCATTCATGCAGGCACGATCGAGCCGTTTCCGACCACAGAAAGGTGTTGAATGAATGTTCAAGGCCGGCGGCGGGTTGAGAGGCACGGCATCTTACTGGGGCCATTGATGAAATAAACTTTCAATATTTGGAGTTTCACCTATCATAGTGAACATACGAGAAATGTTAACCTGGATTTCGCAACACAAATTGCGGATTTCACATATTTTAAGCAATTGGGAACCACTGATTTTAAGTGTCGAATAAATTGAGGAATTTATCATATCTATTATTGGGAACTGATGAAAGATTTACGTTCTGTTGCAAAGTGTATCAAGTAGTGATCGTGGTACGTCAGTGATCACTGTAAGATTGGAGGATTCCTATCTTGCCCTGAGGAAGCCCCATTGGGGCGAAACGCGTTGGCTGTATTGCGGCTGCTGTGTTCAATCATCTTGCGACATTAAAAAGAATATACCGCATACTACTGAAGAGTCTGGATTGATTCACTTACTGTGCATTTGTGCATTTTTTTAAATATTGTGTTGCCTCTCTGTGTGCTTTTTAAATGTATTTAAATTAATCTAATACCAGCCCAGTGTCTCAATACTGCTGCTAAAGTTTCATGCTTTACGATACAAGGAGACCAAAATGTAGCTTATGTGTAAACTGATCTCATTCATGCAGGCACGATCGAGCCGTTTCCGACCACAGAAAGGCTTTTACATATGTACAAATGCCAAATTATGATTTGGTGACTTGTTACAGAATTGCAATTTGGTTTAGAGATTAGGTATTTGAAAAGGCCGTGTTTAGGGCATCTCTTCCAAATACTACATTTCAGTGCTATGTATGAATGTTTTGCCACCGAATTGCGGTCACAAAACATTTATTTTTTACTGACTACTAAAAGGTAATGGTAACCATTTTCAAATGGGAAGGGGTCCCTTCTCCTTCCCCTTTGACAATGTAAAAAAACTAATTTTGAGAGCAGGCAGTGGTCCCAAGGACCACTGCATACTCTTAAAAAAAATAAAACTTCAAAGTTTCATTCTTTCTTTTTAAACACATCCCGTTTTTCTTTACGGAAAATAGGTTGCATTTAAAAAAAATATAAACTGTGCTTTATTAACCAGCAATCACAGACATGGTGGTCTGCTGACCTCAGCAGGCCACCATCCCTGTGATTCTTAATGGGTCACAAATTGCGACCTACCTGATTAATATTCATGCGGTAGGCCAATTTGCGACTCATTAGTAATTGCTAAATGAAACTCAATGGGTTTCATACATTAGGAATTGTGATTTCCAAATTGCGATTCGCAAAGATTCTCAATTAGGAAATCGCAATCCCTACAATTGGTACATATGGCCAAATGTTCCTTCCAGGTTCGTGAATGTCATCAATATACTTGCCTTATGTCAATCGCCCAAGCATTTAGTGAATGAAGATATTGTATTGTTCTCTGCCCCTAACTTTCAAACATATTGTCTTAATGATACTAACACCTCAATTCTGAACACATGGGTATAGCACTCTATGTTAAAAGGATACAATAAAAATAGGACCTTGAATTGTCTGTGCTAATATATCTGTGATGTGCTAATCCCAGGCTGAACGTTCACAGTTCAAAAATTGAAACAGAGCCAAGGACAAGTGATTACACTTTTCTAAATATTCAATCTTATAATAGGCTGCCACTGTTAGGCCAATTCAAATAAAATTGATTTGTAACTAAATAACGAATTAGTAGAAGATGATAAGATATGCAATTGCATTAAAAAATGAAGGCAAGTAAATATATTTCATTAATGAATAATTATGTAAAGATTTATTTAAAGAATTCCACCTACAGTAAAATGCTTATTTTTATTTAGTTTGTATTTCAAGGGAACACTTTTACAGCCGGTGCACACGGCGGAGAGAAAACCATTCTCCACAATAATGTGTTCCAGCAAAACAATGAAACGCGGCACACACCTTAGCAGTTAAACAGCTTTAATTCAACAAAAGCTCTCCTCCTCCCTACGCGTTTCGAACTTCACGTTCTTGGTCACGGTAGTATTACAAAAGTCCCTTTACTATTTTCTCTTTTATACTCGGTATCCACGTTAGGCCATTATGAGGCATTGTGGTCCCAGTAGTATACTCAATTCAATTAAACTTTATTACTTACAATCTGTGCACAGCGGGAGATAACAGACGCATTTAGATATTGACTGTTGTAACTGTTTATACTCTGAGCATTGTTTTGAATTGTCGTAATTCATGCCAACAGTACCATTCAATGTCGCTAAATTCATGGCTAAGTGCCCTTAGAATCTAATAGCTCTGAGACAGGTTTGTTTATTAATATATCTAAACTGCTCATTTATTGTAATTTCAGAGTAAATGTCCATATTAATATATTGCTTAGTTCATATACATTATTTGATCCTACTTAGATTAAATCACCCTAGGTGCACAGAAACAAAGAAAACTACTACTGATACCATACTAATTATTGTGTTTACATTTATGCGGTCTCATGGAATTTTACTATTTCATCAAGGATAATGTCTCATCATTTTTCACAATTGATTAATGTCCCAATTAAACAGGTTCTTCAGATGTTGGGTCTTCTTCTACAGGTGTACATACATTTCTTCGTCCATGTTTAATCCTCCCGGGGTCATTGTCTTGAACTGGATAATAAATTTGGATTCCAAACGTCTTAATTTGAGCATTCTATTGCCTCCTCTCTCATGTTGTCGGACTGTTGCCAGACCTGAGTATTTGAAATCTAGCCATGTTTTTCCAGGATGAGTGCTCATATGTTTGGCCGTGGCATATGAAGTGTCATGGTTGACTGTGGCTCGTACATGCTCTAATATTCTTTTCTTGAGTGGGCAGATGGTACTGCCAATGTACCTCTTTCCACAAAAACACTCAATTAAATAGACAACATAAGATGTTTCACAAGTGATTGTTTCCTTAATTTCTAGCGTGCCTCCTTTAGGATCTTTGATAGATTTGAGGTTCTGTCCAATTTTGCACGCTTTGCATTTCATGCATTTCACAAATCCCCTTTGTTTGATTTGTAGCCAAGATTCTTGTTTATTCATCCGAAAATGACTATTTACCAGTGTATCAGATAAAGACGGGGCCTTTCTAAATGACACCAAAGGATATTCCCCTACCAAATGGCCGATGTCAGGATCTTTTTTTATTACGCTCCAATACTTGGTGAGGATTTGTCTGATTTGAAAACTTTCACGGCTATATGTCAAAATCAGGCGTGGTGCATCTTCTCCTGGTCCTGCTTGTTTTTTGTTCTTTTCTTTCCTGTTATCAATTAGTGTCTCCGCCCTCGTTTTTGACCTCGCTTTATGTTCACCCTTATGCACATCTCCATATTTGTATCCTCTTTGGAGGAAGCGTTTTTTAGTTTCCAGAAATTTGATTTCCATTTCTTTCAATTCAGAACAATTTCTCTTCATTCGGATGAATTCTCCGTATGGGATACTTTTCTTAAGAGATGAAGGATGAAAACTCATTCCATGCAATATACTGTTAGTTGCGGTCTTCTTCCTATGGACAGTTGTGTGGATTTTATTGAATTTGATATATACTTTAGTATCCAGGAAGTCAATCTCTTGACTATTTATGTTGTGTGTAAATTTTAATCCCACTTCGTTCTCATTGAGGATTTTTAGATATTCCAGAAATTCAAGTTCGGTACCTCTCCATAACAGGAAGAGGTCATCGATGAAACGAAATCATAGGGCTATCTTGGACGTATGATGGTCGTTCTCCTCTCTCCAAGCTATGCTCCTCTCCCACCATCCCATCATGAGATTAGCATAGCTTGGAGAGAAGGAAACTCCCATCGCAGTCCCACATTTTTGGCAATAGAGCTTCTTAAACAGGAAGATGTTATTTCTGAGGCACAGCTCAATCATGTTCATTAACATCATGGTATGTTTGTATTCCATTATTGGTCTCCGTTACAAAAAGTAGCGTATCGCTTTCATTCCGATCTCATGGTTTATTGACGTATATAACGAGACTACATCTATTGTCACTAGGAGATAATCGGGTTGCCAACTTGTCCCCATCAGTATCCTCAAAAAGTCCCCTGTATCTTTAATGTAGGAGTTCAAAGTAGGGACAATTGGTGCTAGGAAAAAGTCCACATAGGAGGCAACATTTTCATAAAGAGAACCGCAACTGGAGATTATTGGGCGTCCAGGCGGTTTCTTCAGAGTTTTGTGCACTTTTGGCAGAAAATATATTGTTGGTAGGACAGGGTTTTCCACCATCAAGAACTTCTTTTCTTCATCATTGATCAGTCCCTCATTGTGCCAATCTTGCAATTTATTTGCTAAATCTATGCATAGATCATTGATTGGATTCTTTGTAAGCTCTTGGTAATTGTCGGTGTTGTTTAATTGTCGAAGGGCTTCATCAATGTATTCTTGCTTGTCCATAATAACTGTGTTGCCGCCCTTGTCAGCTGGTTTTAGTTCAATCATATGATTGTTTTGTAGCGATGTTAATGCTTGACGCTCTTTGATGGACAGATTTTCCAGTCGTTTACCATGTTTAGTGTTTTCCATAGATTCTAGCTCTGCCACCACTAGCTCATGGAATGTGTCAAGTTTGTTCCCTGGATGAAGTGTAGGACAAAATTTGGATTGACTTCTAAAGTTGGTTCGTGGATGTCTGTTGGTATTGATTCCCATTTCTTCTAGTATTGTTTCATCCATTTCACTTGCATGCTCTATGTCATGGGCTAATTCATATGCCGTTCTTAAGCTTTGAATCTCTGCTATGGTATGTTCATTTTCCAATTTGGATGACACTGATTCTGACGGAATGGCCTGCGGATTGATTGTGGACGCCTGTTTCATGAAAAACTTTTTCAATTTTAATTTTCGGATGTACTTGTATACATCTATCTTAGTTTCAACCAGATTTTGGTGTCTTTCCGGACAAAATGTCAGTCCTTTGTTAAGAAGACTTTCTTCCGCTTTCGTCAGATTGTATTGAGATAGATTAATTATCAGATTGGGATTAGTTTCTCTTGCATGTGTGTGGGCATCTTCCATTACTTCTTTGTCACGGTACGGTTGTGCAGATGATATTCTCTTGTTTTTCCTGAGGGTTCTTCTTGTCTTTCGCCGTTTTCTCTTTGGACTTGTGTCTTTCTCCCTCTTGCCCTTGATCTTCCATTCCCACGACCTCTCCCTCTTCCCCTTGGGTTTTGTTGGTCCTGGTATAATATCTTCATTTCCTCTAAAAAAAGATAACTGTCGGGCTGGGGCTCGTGTGGTTTCCCCCTCACTTAGGTCTGATTCTGACTCACTCTGGGTCGTATTGGGAGATTCTCGTACCGCTTGCTTTTTGGTATCAAATCGCTGTCTTAATGTGTCAAATCGTCTGGCAAAAGTCAAGATGGTCCCTTGTTCATAATCACATTCGTCCCTGCGAAATTGTCCGTTGTTTACGATCCTGAACTTCCCTTTCATGCTTGTCTAGGTTTTTGTCCATATCCATTCTCATTTTCTTCAAATCCTCCTCATCATAACCCCGGGAGGATTAAACATGGACAAAGAAATGTATGTACACCTGTAGAAGAAGACCCACCATCTGAAGAACCTGTTTAATTGGGACATTAATCAATTGTGAAAAATGATGAGACATAATCCTTGATGTAGTAAAATTCCATGAGACCGCATAAATGTAAACACAATAATTAGTATGGTATCAGTAGTAGTTTTCTTTGTTTCTGTGCACCTAGGGTGATTTAATCTAAGTAGGATCAAATAATGTATATGCACTAAGCAATATATTAATATGGACATTTACTCTGAAATTACAATTTTATTTTTTTTATTTTTTTATTTTAAAAGTTTTATATAGCGCCAGCTAGACCCATGGGTATCAGAGCGCTTTACATACACACTGTACAAAACCAAAGGAAATTGCATTACTTAGTAGGAAGGCAGTAGGGAAGCAACAACAGAGATAAAAAATACAACATGAAAAATAGATAAACAGTGCAGCGGAGGGAGAGAAAACAAACGAAGGTGGTTAACACAGACCGGTCACCACTATCCTTGAATGTCAAGAGAGAGAGGAGTTAATTCGGATATTGAAGTCTAGGTTAGTTGATGTTGGTCAGGAAAGTATTTGTTAAGGAGATGGAGTTTCAGGTCCCTTTTGAAACAGGAGAAGGAGGGGTTGCATCTGAGGACTCTAGGGAGAGCGTTCCATATCCTGGGAGCGTTGCCAGAAAACGATCGGTATTGGGTGGTTTTCTTTTTCAGTTTCGGAGGGATAAGAAGGAGTGAGTTAGAACTTCTCAGTGTTCTGGATTGACCTGCTCTTACCAGTTTGTTGTTCAGGTAGTTGGGGGCCGGAGAGTGAAGGGTTTTGTGTGTGATGCAGGCCAGCTTGTAAATACACCTCCCTTCCATAGGAAGCCAGTTGAGGGAGTTGAGAGCTGGAGTGATGTGTTCAAATCTTTTCACTCCAGATATGAGTCGAGCGGCCATGTTCAGCACTGCCCTTAGTGGGGCTAGGTGAGCTTTTGGAGTCCCTGTTAGGATGGCGTTCCCGTAGTCGATTTTAGAGAGAACTGGGGATTGAACTACTGTCTTGAGGTTATCCTGGGGAAGAAAAGGTTTCAATTTCTTGAGGTGTTTTAGTGAGAAAAGAGCACCTTTTGCTGAGTTTTTGATGTGGGCCTCCATTGATAAGTTCTTGTCAAGGGTGATGCCTAGCGACTTCACTGAGTCGGATAGGACGAGGGGGCAGTTTAGGGCAACCAGATTCTTGAGCCACTCTTGGATTGGTCGATGGTTGCTTTTTGGAGAGAATGGGATTAGTTCAGTTTTATCTGGGTTGAGCTTTAAGTGGTTAGTGTTGAACCAAGTTTGGATCTCGGTTAGAGTGACATTGAGGTGTCGGATGTCGTTGGGAGACTTGATTTTGAAATAGATTTGGGTGTCGTCAGCGTAGAGGTGGTAGTTCACTCCCGCTTTTTTCAAGATGATTGTGAGGGGCTCCATGAAGAGATTGAAGAGGGACGGGGAGAGGATCGAGCCTTGCGGGACCCCAAGTGTGACTTTTGTTGGCTTCGAGAGACAGAGGTTGATTTTAATTTGTTGCGAGCGGTGTTGAAGGAAGGAGGTGAACCATTTTAGTACTGTGCCATTAATGCCGGAGCGTTTCGACAAGGTCTCCAGAAGAGCTGGATGATTTACAGTGTTGAATGCCGCAGATAGGTCAATAAGGATGAGAAGGCAGGCATCACCTTCATCTAAAGCCTTGTGAATATCGTCAGAGATGTTGAGCATAGCTGTTTCAGTGCTACAGCCTTTCCTGAATCCTGATTGAAAGGTGTCGAGGAGGTTGAACTCATCAATGTGTTTGTTGAGTTGGTGGAGAACGCATTTCTCCAATGTTTTCGCAAGGAACGGGAGGTTGGAGATAGGTCTGAGGTTGTTAAGATCATTTGGGTCGGCCCCTGGTTTCTTGAGAATGGGTGTGATTTGTCCTAGTTGAAGGGAGTCTGGGACACAGCCTGAGATGAGAGAGGCATTGATGATTTTTGTCCAGAAAGGGGAAATGGTGTGGTTGAGTTCTTTTATAATTGTGGATGGGAGGGGGTCCATAGTGTGGGAGGAAGGTTTTAGGGTAGAGATTATACTGAAGACCTCGTTTTCCGACATTAGCTCAAAGTCGGACCAATGCGCATTGTTTTTTAGCTGGAGGCAGACCTGATTGTCCTTGGTAAGAACTCTTTCTGATTGGTCAAGGGTGGTTAAAGGGGGGCAGGTTAAGAGGGAAGGAGGGTTTGCGGTTTGGAGGAAGGATTGATCAATTTTTGAGACTTTATTAGAGAAGAAGGTGGCAATTTCTTCACATCGCTCTTTGGTGGCTATGATTTCGTTAGAGGGAGTGCAGTTTGTTTGGCTTTTAACAATGTTGAAGAGTTCTCTCGGTCTGTTTTTCACCAGATCTAGTTGGTTGCGGAAGAAAGACGCCTTTTCACTGAAAATGTGTTTTTTGTATGCCTGCCGAGCAGATCTAAGTTGCGCTAGGTGCAAGGTCGAGGGGTTTAGTCTCCAACACCTTTCCGTTTGTCTGAGTTGACGCCTTTCGTTATTCAGATCCATATTGAACCAGGGTTTAGATTTGGTTCGCCTCATTTGTTTGAGTTTGAGTGGAGCTACTTGGTCTAAGACCTCTGTCATTTTAGAGTTAAAGTGTGTAGTGAGGTCATCGGCCGTCCATGATGAGGGTTGGGGTTGTAGATGGGCATGGATCCTGGATTCAAGTTCGGGTAAAGGGACTTTTTAGATGTTTCTGGTCCAGTGCTTAGGTTTGTCATCACGAATAGGTTGGTGTCTGACAGGTGCATCAATCTTGAACAGAATGAGGTGGTGGTCTGACCAGTCAATGGGAGAAATCGCTCTCAGAGAGACCAGTTCATTGTTGGTAATGATCGCATCCAGTGTTGCACCTTTGATGTGAGTTGGTTCATTGCAGAGTTGTTTGAGATTGTATATTTCAAGTAGGTTGGATAGGTTCTGGACAGTGGAGTCTTCTGGGTCATTCCAGTGGATGTTGAGGTCACCCAGGAACACGTCTTTTGTGTCTGTCATGGAGAAACGTGTTATTAGGTCTGTTAGTTCTTCGGGGAAAAGGGTACGCTCTCCAGGAGGATGGTAGATGGTGTGGAATTTGATGGGAGAGGTGCCCTTGGCAGTGAGTTCGACACCCAGGTATTCAAACGATAGGTATTCTGCAGGTTTAAGTTTGGTGATCTGTATTCCAGCTTTGTGAATGATGGCTAGTCCCCCCCCAGTTTTGATTGGCCTGTCTTGTCTAATGATGTTGTACCCTGGAGGGGTGAGAATGTCAAGAATGGGGGTGGAGTGGACATTAAGCCAGGATTCTGTGAGGAAAGCGATGTCAATTTCTTCAGCGAGTAGAGCTTCAGCAATGTCTGTGGCGTGTTGTACTGCTGATCTGCAGTTTAGGAGCATGCAAGAGAGAGGGCGGGGAGCCTTGGTGGTGGGGGGAGCTAGGTGGATAGAGGAGTATTGAGCAGGAGGTCTAGGTGAGTGGACAGTTTTAGGGAGTCTGTTAGTACCAACAATAACAGGGATGGGGAAAGGGGCTGATTTCTGGCTCAGAGCGAGGTAAGGGTCGTTGGTCACATCAGGTTTCAATACCGAAAGGGGAGGCGATCCCGGTTGGGTCGAAGTGCCTGACTCGTTGACGGACTGGAGGGTCGGGGGGTGCTCTGTGGGGCCATGGGAGAGGTATTGAGGGGGTTTTGAGCAAATCTACCCAACGAGAGGGAGTACGGTGGCTTGGTCCTGTTGAGAAGGTCTTGTTGTAAGTGTAGGAGATCGGCAGCAAGGGAGTTAATTTTCTGCTCCATTCTGTTCAGTTGCTGTGTTATTGAGCTGAAAAAGTTTAAGGTTTCTGGCAGGGGTCGACAATGACTTGGGCCTATGGAGGGAGAGTGAGCAGGGGTCAGGGATTGGACGGAATCAGTGGGATTAGGAGAGGGGAGAGGTTGGACGCGGGGAGCAGGATTAGTAATGCTCCCATTCAAGGAGTTCAGAGGAGGAGTAGAGGGTCTACTGTCCAAGTGAGGAGGGAGAGAAATTCTGGGTAGGAAGTCAGAGTTCCGGGGAATGTCAATGAGATTAGCAGTGGAGGCAGGTTGTGTATGTGGGTGTGCGACGGCGGACGGGGAGTGGGCGGTGATAATAGGGGGGAAAGTGTCTGCTGTATTGGTGAAGACGTTGGACATGGGGAAGTCACGGGGGTTGTCAGTGAGGTAAGTGGTGGAGACGGGTTGTGCATGTGGGACATCGGAAGGGGAGTGTGCAGTGGTGGTAGGGGGGAGAGTGACCGCTGGATTGGAGATGACGTTGGACAAGGGGGAAGTAAGGGTCGGGGGAAGAGGGTCTGTGTTGGAGGAAGGGGTAGTTTGAGAGGGAGGGTTCAGATTATCAGAGGTCGAGGGGGGAGTGCCTGTGGGGATTTCAGTCGTGGGAGGGCTGAGGGTGAAGTCCGAGCTGACGAGATTGAGATCGGCCTTGTGGTGTTTGTTAATTGTGATTTTGTTGTTCCTGGTGTGATCAGTTGATGTAATAATGGTGGACGTTTGGCGGCGGAGAGTAATGATGGGGGTAGTGTGATTGTAGTGAGTGATGGTGGATGTCCATGAGTTGAAGAGAGGTTCTTCAGGGCAGGGAGATTGGATCAGTTCCACGTTATTAGTGAGGGAGGTGGGGGATAGGGGAGGTAGGGTTTGGTGGCTCAGTTGAGTTAACGAGGAAAGAAGTGTGGGGAAGTGGCGGTCAAAAGTGGTGAGGTGCGGGTCGGTGGCCTGTATGAGAATGGTTCCAGTTCTGTAGATGGAAATGGTGAGTTCCCCTTTGAAGGTCGGAGAGATAGTGGTGGAGATTTTTTCACCATAGGGAATGATTACTGACTTGGCGACTTTAAGGTGAAGAGAGAAGGTGTTTTTCCATTTAGTCGGGCGATTAGTGTAAAAAATGAAGTTAGTTTTCGTGTTGCCGTTGGTCGCTGTGTGGTAGTTATCTACAATGAGTGTTTCCGGGTGTTGTTTTAGAGTACTGTGCTTGAAGTTCTTTTTTGCATTACTGGTCAATTTGTCTGGGTAGTTAATGGACCAGGAGTTGGGTCCGTAACGCACGAGATTCGAGTTACGGGAGGGGTTAGGCGGGCGCATGGTTGAATGGTAGAAAATGCTGGGGCGCAATCAGGAATCAAGCAGTAACCATGCTTTTACAGTAAGCATCATTTGGCCCAAACCAGGGGGACACTCCAAATGCAGGGGGAGTATCAGCATTTTTCAATGCCTGCCATATTAGGAGGAGACAATGTCCACAAGCCAATTCCAGTAACAGTCCCATAAGCACATCAGCCTGTAACATAAAACCACATTATGCACAGTGTCACATTAGGCGCAAAACCTTAGACGCCAACCTCACCATCATAAACATTATGCAATTCTCTCATCGGTCTAAACGCATTAGACACTAACATACTAATCATAAATCACATTAGGAAATATCTCACAACCTAAACGTATTAGGGAATAATAACCTCGCTAGCATAACCACATTATGCAAAACCTCACAAACATAAAAGTACATTTAGAGGTAAGAAACAGGGTGCGTAAACCATAGTAAATGCATCACATTTCCTAGCACCATATTTAGGACAGAAACCACATTAGCACATAACCTCACAGTAGAAACCATAGCAGAGGCATCAATCACATTAGGGCCTGGCGCCCTACAATCCTAACAGTCCCCCTGGCCAACTAGCCATCTCAAAGAGGGGCTCAAATGCCCTATGTTCCAAATGAGCAGTTTAGATATATTAATAAACAAACCTGTCTCAGAGCTATTAGATTCTAAGGGCACTTAGCCATGAATTTAGCGACATTGAATGGTACTGTGGCATGAATTACGACAATTCAAAACAATGCTCAGAGTATAAACAGTTACAACAGTCAATATCTAAATGTGTCTGTTATCTCCCACTGTGCACAGATTGTAAGTAATAAAGTTTAATTGAATTGAGTATACTACTGGGACCACAATGCCTCATAATGGGCTAACGTGGATACCGAGTATAAAAGAGAAAATAGTAAAGGGACTTTTGTAATACTACCGTGACCAAGAACGTGAAGTTCGAAACGTGTAGGGAGGAGGAGAGCTTTTGTTGAATTAAAGCTGTTTAACTGCTTAGGTGTGTGCCGCGTTTCATTGTTTTGCTGGAACACATATATATATATATATATATATATATATCCACCATCAAAGCTTACACGATATAGTAAGCACGAGCCACACCAATCCAAGTTTTGAAAATTAAGGTTTATTTCCGGGCACAAACGACGCGTTTCGAGCTAAACCGCTCTTGGTCACATGACCTTTGCTCGGAGTTTACTCTTTTTTATACTTTGCGTCACACACGACGCCGAACATACAAAAGAGACATAGAGAAAAACATAGAGAAAAGACTATAGCTTGATCTTAAGTCCCATACCACATAAGTGAAAAAACATACTTTGTATTAAAGTGATTTACAAAAAAGAAAGAAAATTAAATAATAAATTATAAATTTCACGTTGCATGATTAGCATAGCATTGATTATATTTAACTCATTATTATATCACGATGTATTTTTAAGTAATTTGAACTCAAATATATTCAATTAATCAGATATTTTCTTTAAATTAGCAATTTCAAATAATCACAAAATCAAAATTAATGTGCATATTTGATACAATGAACAAAAATAAAGTTTTACAAAGATTCCTGGGTCTAGTACCCCCAATTTATCATACCCTTGATTCATTTCAATGATACATCATAAAGAAGATGGTAAAATGAAATAGATTTGTTTAGATTTATCTATTTGTACAATATCACTTAGATCCTCCCCGTAAAACTGGGGTATAGTACCCCATGTTGAAAGATTGCTCCCATCGTGGTTAACTTATCAGTAATCAATAATCGACGATCAATAGACAACTATGGGATATAGTACCCCCATGGAATATCCGGATCCCAGTGCTCATAGCTTCTAAATTTTAATTTGTGTTGAATGTAACCCTGGGAACTATCAGGAGGATCTGTAAACAACAAAATAAAATGATATTAATAAAAAGACAATGGATTATTACCAATCTCATGATCTTCATAGTACTGTGAACCAAATGTATTTAATGAAAGGTCATGCACATACATATTCTTTATGACAATAAGTGGCCGTCCACTATCTATAATGAATGGAAATGAAGAAAAAGAACTATAAGCTAATCATCAAGCAACAAAAGAAAAAAGTACATAACAAACTGTATCACATAGTTCTCCAATACAAATTAATAACATAATACAAATTGTAAACTCCAGTTCCTGAGAAAACATCATATACATATTTTTCACATAGGATCACCTCTTGCAGCAAAAATCATCCAGCACTCCATGAGGTAATAATCACTCGGATTATTTAAAACGACAACATCTACGCGTTTCGGCGGCTTGACGCCACCTTGTTCACGATGTAGGCGCGCCATTTTTTTCACATTAAAATAGTCATTATGTACACTGACATAAGCGAAGGACTAGGATTTTTACATTTCGTAATCAGGAGATTATTGCACTACCTCAGTGGGCGCCATCTTTGAACATGTTCAGATACACATTGTTAAAGGCAATCTACCTCTTCACAATTGTACATTTAATTAAAATCAGTTTATAAACAATTCCTTATTATATTCTACAGTCTAAAACTGTTGCTTTCCGAAAATCACTCTGAATCTTAATAAATAGCAGTAAAATTAATTACTTGCATTCAATTTCAGAATAGCTTTCTTTCTTTCTATTTTTAATGCCAAGTGGCTATTTTCTCTTATTTTTCTGAATGTCAGTATAAAAATATCGATACGGCAAAACTTTAAACATTTCAAAGTAAATATAAATATAGTAAATATATATATTTAGACACATACACACACATTTTCTGTACATACGTTTGTCACTGCAATTGTCCCCCTGAGCATATAAGATAAGATAACTTTGAGGCTCCTGTTTATAACAAGCTTGGGGGCAATGGGTTGCATTGGGCACTTGCCCCTTACTAGCCATAGCACTTGTTGCATTGTAGTTAGGGTCTACTTTCTGGTACATAAGTATCAGAATGAATTCGGTACCAAGAGTAAGAATGAGATCTCTTGGGTGTCAACCCAGTATAGCAGCAACGACTACAGTAATGTGGAGGCTTAGCCTACAATCTCGCTTTGTGTTATAAATTATGATTTTTGCAGTGACTAATCACACGTGTCACTTTAAGATTTAATGGCACTTTGTCATTTTAAATGTTCAATATGCACTGTCACTTTAAGGTTTGTTAAGGCCCAGGAACATGTATATATTGAAACTAAGATGGCAACCACAATAGGTTTGACAAAGGCAGCTGCGGCTGCTGAAATGCGTTACCAGTTGTTTTGCCAATAAAGCGTCCTTGAGCGATCTCAAGTATGCTGGAGTCTGTCTTGATTGAAGGGCAGGCATGTGGGAGACCGAAGAAACCGCAAAGGAAGGTGCAGGCGCCGCGGGAGGAAATCCCTACGGGAATGTGGTAAGCCTGATTCCTGTGCTATCCAGTGTATAAAGGGGAGAGAGGAGAGCGGCATTGATTCCGAAGAGCATGACGCGGAAACAGGCGATCGTTGGCAACAGTGTTGCTAAAATCATGGACTGGATTAGGGAAAGAGAGACTGACGCTGAAAGACTGTTCAGCGATACCGATGTAGCTGAGGAACCGAGCAGCTCCAGTGCAGAGGGCGGAACAACAAAGAACTAGGGGTATAAAGAAATCTTTAAAACATTGGAGAAACTCCTAAAACATGAAACATCGAAGTGGTGGGAAAGCAGGTCTCTAACCCGATACCTAGAAGTTGGTCAGGTACCAAGGGGACTAAGAATACTCATTGCCCCCACCTATGAGAACCCGCATCCAGAGATGTTAAGAGAATGGGCAGAAAACAACGCCAATTCTTCAAAACGGATGTTAGCCATATTAGTTAAATATGCGGACATTGACGGGCAGGCGCTTTTGAAAGAGATCAAGCTCCTTAATGAGGAATTAAATAAGTTACCGGGGCAGGAGGCAATTAAAAAAATGCATTCCGAAATGCAAGAGAGA
This sequence comes from Calotriton arnoldi, assembly GCA_963921515.1. Classification (NCBI taxonomy): domain Eukaryota; kingdom Metazoa; phylum Chordata; class Amphibia; order Caudata; family Salamandridae; genus Calotriton; species Calotriton arnoldi. The sequence continues at coordinate 338,509 of CAWUFW010013715.1, forward strand.
GTGAAGAAGTATAAACAGGTCAACGAAGACCGCAAGGCCACCAAATTCAGGCGGGATAAGCTGGATTACCAGCGGGGTCAGATCTTAACATTCTTTAAAAGATTTGAACGAATCAGGCGACAGAAGTTGTCTCAGAACTTATAGCCTAAGCCATTGCCTAACAGTGAGGAGACCAGCTCAGAGCCCAGTTCGGAGGTGGATACAGATAGCGAGGATGGGAGACAACTGATGGGGAAAATACCCACAGTGGAGGATGAGCTCCGTTTTTTACGGTGGGACAGAAGCACAAATCTCAGACCGTTGGCAAGCCAGGAAAGAATGTATCGAGGAGGCAGAAGAGGCAGAGGAAGAACCGGCGGTCAGGAAGGACAAGTGGCCAGCAAGGGAGCGCAGAAGAAGACCAAATGACTTTGGACACTTCCGACTGTAATGTAGTGAACATAAGTGACCTTGTATTAAATACAGGAGAAAGTAATATTGTTTCGTGTGGATTATCTTACTGTGTTTCGGAAAATATGGACTATGTCCAAACAAGAATAGATTGTTTTAAATTTACACGCAAACTCAGGCTAGCCAAATTTTTTGCAACCAGTAAAAAGACTGGAGCGGTGCAGCAAGAGGCACCAACAGGTGGTGAGAGTTTAGAGGTCTCTGACCTCACTTTATTACATGACCTGGATAGCCTTTCCAGGGACGATACAACTGAACTCACAGATGATGTCTTGGCTAGGGAACAGGATATGTATGTTTATGGTAGGCCTGTTACTTCATTCAAACCCAGGTCGATTTTCCTGCCTATGGTTCCTAAAGATTTCATTGACACATTTACTGATCTGGTAGTTCAGGACCTTAAGAAACTTTACTCACATTTTGAGGTTGGGAAAACAGCCGACTCATCCAAAATAAATTACATGAGCTTGGTGACTAAGCTACACTCCAGTCCTGACATAGTAGTGAGACAAGCGGACAAAGGGGGAAACGTTGTACTATGGCCATTAGCTATGTATCAGGAGGAGGCATTAAGCCAACTCAGTGACCACCTACGCTATGCAAGAGTAGACAAAAACACCCTGCAGGGGGTAACCACGAAATTTCACTCTGATTTGAACCATTGGAGAGCAGTGGGTTCCATTTCACAGGCAGAATTCAAGTTCCTTAAAGTAGAGAATCCGATTACACCAATTCTTTACTTGTCACCAAAGGTACACAAGAACATCAGTGTACCACCTGGCCAGCCCATCATTTCGGCCATAGGAAGTCTCTTTGAGAATACCTCTAAATCTCTGTACTATTTCCTTCAGGTCCCAGTCAAAAAGTTACAATCCTACACCAGGGACACAGGTGACTCTTTGAAAAGATTTATGACATAGGATGGCAACAGGATTACATCATGATCACACTTGATGTGACATCCCTCTATACTAGCATTTCACACACAGATGGATTAAGGGCAGTGCAACACGTCCTAAGCTCACGGGCAATAACACTATATAAGCATACAGAGATGCTGTTGAGTATGCTTAATTGGTGTCTAGGCGACAACATCTTTATGTTTGGATCTGATCTGTACCAAAAGATGAGGGGCACAACCATGGGCACCTGCTTCGCCCCCAGCTATGCAAATCTGCATATGGGCTGTGGGAGGAGCAGGTGCTGGCAACGGAATTTGCCACTGAAATATCCAGTAATGTGATCCTGTGGTCAGGCTATATAGACGATCTTTTCGTCATATGGCGTGGTGACAGATCCTCAGCCGCAGACTTTGTTGAAAGACTGAATGACAGTGAGCTTAATCTCCATTTCACCTCATACATAAGTGAGAAAGAGGTAGAGTTCCTCGATCTCACTATCTATGAGGTAGATGGGACTCGGCCAACAAAAACATTCAGGAAGAGCACGGCAGGTAACACGGTGCTGCATGCTCGAAGCTTTCATCCAACAAGGCTCAAAAACAGCATACCCTATGCAGAGAATCTCCGTATGTGGTGGAACTGCAGCAATGCTGAACAGCTCCAGAAGGCTCAAACATAACTAGCAGGGAGATTCTTCAGGAGAGGATATAGCAAGGCCACGTTGGAGTCAGCTAGAGCCAAGGCGAATATGAGTCCCAGAGAGAAGCTCATTTTTGCGGAGGGGAAGCAAAGGCACACACAAACTTATACAGGGCAATCCATAAGGTTCATCACAGGGTACAGTGAACAACATCAGAAGATGTGTGCCATTTTTCAAAAACATTGGCAATTGATTTGTAGTGACCCAATCTTAGGTCCTAGGATACATAAAAGACCCGTGCTAACATTCCGGAAGGCAAGGTCCATGAGAAATAGTTAACAAAACTCCCGGATTAAAACAGCAGGAAAGGAGGAAACGCGGATAAGTGGCACCAAAGGATTTCGATGTTGCCACAAGTGTAAGTCAAGTAAATTTGGGGTGAATACAACTGAGGTACCTCTGCCATTTTCTGACATCAAATGGCAGATAGTGAAACCGTTAACATGCAGGAGGGAGTATGCCGTCTATGCTCTCAGGTGCAGCTGCCACAAACTGTATATAGGGAGCACTATCTTACATGTGCATCAACATATCCTACAACACATCTGAGCCATCAAGCACAAGGATCAAACGTATCCTGTTGCAAGACACTTTGAGCAGGTCCACGACAGTGACGTCAACAACCTAGACTATTTTGTGTTAGATCAAGTGCTAGTGAGTCCGAGGGGTGGCAATAGAGAGAGGTATTTGAGGCAGTTAGAATCAAGATACATCCTAAGATTCATCACAAAAATTCCTTATGGCCTCAACAAGAAAGAGGATTTACATGTCCACCTGTAAGATAATGATTTTTTTATAATTTTTGGAGAATGAAGGGGCTTCCACAGATGATTTCCCCAAACCCTCCCATCTAGTCATCCATTGTATATAGAAGTAAGCTTCAAGAATGAAGTTCCTGCTGCATTTTGTTTCCCAGAATAATCCAGACCGAGATTAATGCATTTCATGTTTGTGTAATTTATCATTTCTTTTTTCTTGGGGGAACATTTGTGTGTGTTTTGTTTTGTTTTAATCTGGTGGTTTTGATGCCGCATTTAGTTTTACACAATTTGAAGAGAAGCAGAATTACTGTTTAACTGCATAATAATTGTGAAAGACTGGGCGACAATGGGCACTTGCCTGTGATGTATTTGAGGCCCCTGTTTATAACAAGCTTGGGAGGCAATGAGTTGCATTGGGCACTTGCCCCATACTAGCCATAGCTCTTGTTGCAATGTAGTTAGGGTCTACTTTCTAGTACATAAGTATCAGAATGAATTCTGTACCAAGAATGAGAATGAGATCTCTTGGGTGTCAACCCAGTATAGCAGCAACGACTACAGTAATGTGGAGGCTTAGCCTACAATCTCGCTTTGTGTTGTAAATTATGATTTTTGCGGTGACTAATCACACGTGTCACTTTAAGATTTAATGGCACTTTGTCATTTTCAATGTTCAATATGCACTGTCACTTTAAGCTTTGTTAAGGCCCAGGAACATGTATATAATGAAACTAAGATGGCAACGACAATAGGTTTGACAAAGGCAGCTGCGGCTGCTGAAATGCGTTACCAGTTGTTTTGCCAATAAAGCGTCCTTGAGCGATCTCAAGCGTGCTGGAGTCTGTCTTGATTGAAGGGCATGCATGTGGAACTGATGTGGAATTCGTGTCCGAGGTCGAATTCCAGCACGCCCTCTCGGTTTGGAGCACTGCGGAAATCGGGGAAGAGAGACTGCTGTACAGAGTACACAGCACGGAGCCCCCCCCCACTGGGAGACCGAAGAAACCGGAAAGGAAGGTGCAGGCGCCGCGGGAGGAAATCCCTACGGGAACGTGGTAAGCCTGATTCCTGTTCTATCCAGTGTATAAAGGGGAGAGAGGCGAGCGGCATTGATTCCGAAGAGCATGACGTGGAAACAGGAGATCGTTGGCAACAGTGTTGCTAAAATCATGGACTGGATTAGGGAAAGAGAGACTGACGCTGAAAGACTGTTCAGCGATACCGATGGAGCTGAGGAACCGAGCAGCTCCAGTGCAGAGGGCGGAATAACGAAGCCCAAGGGGTTTAAAGAAATCTTTAAAACATTGGAGAAACTCCTAAAACATGAAACATCGAAGTGGTGGGAAAGCAGGTCTCTATCCCGATACCTAGAAGTTGGTCGGGTACCAAGGGGACTAAGAATACTCATTGCCCCCACCTATGAGAACCCGCATCCAGAGATGTTAAGAGAATGGGCAGAAAACAACGGCAATTCTTCAAAACGGATGTTAGCCATATTAGTTAAATATGCAGACATTGACAGGCAGGCGCTTTTGAAAGAGATCAAGCTCCTTAATGAGGAATTAAATAAGTTACCGGAGCAGGAGGCAATTAAGAAAATGCATTCCGAAATGCAGAAGAGAGTGAAGAAGTATGAACAGGTCATCAAAGACCGCAAGGCCACCAAATTCGGACGGGATAAGCTGGATTACCAGCGGGGTCAGATCTTAACATTCTTTAAAAGATTTGAACGAATCAGGCGACAGAAGTTGTCTCAGAACTTACAGCCTAAGCCATTGCCTAACAGTGAGGAGACCAGCTCGGAGCCCAGTTCGGAGGTGGATACAGATAGCGAGGATGGGAGACAACTGATGGGGAAAATACCCACAGTGGAGGATAAGCTCCGTTTTTTACGGTGGGACAGAAACACAAATCTCAGACCGTTGGCAAACCAGGAAAGAACGTATCGAGGAGGTGGAAGAGGCAGAGGAAGAACCAGCGGTCAGGAAGGACAAGTGGCCAGCAAGGGAGCGCAGAAGAAGACCAAATGACTTTGGACACTTCCGACTGTAATGTAGTGAACATAAGTGACCTTGTATTAAATACAGGAGAAAGTAATATTCTTTGGCGTGGATTATCTTACTGTGTTTCGGAAAATATGGACTATGTCCAAACAAGAATAGATTGTTTTAAATTTACACGCAAACTCAGGCTAGCCACATTTTTTGCAACCAGTAAAAAGACTGGAGCGGTGCAGCAAGAGGCACCAACAGGTGGTGAGAGTTTAGAGGTCTCTGACCTCACTTTATTACATGACCTGGATAGCCTTTCCAGGGACGATACAACTGAACTCACAGATGATGTCTTGGCTAGGGAACAGGATATGTATGTTTATGGTAGGCCTGTTACTTCATTCAAACCCAGGTCGATTTTCCTGCCTATGGTCCCTAAAGATTCCATTGACACATATACTGATCTGGTAGTTCAGGACCTTAAGAAACTTTACTCACATTTGGAGGTTGGGAAAACAGCCGACTCATCCAAAATAAATTACATGAGCTTGGTGACTAAGCTACACTCCCGTCCTGATATAGTAGTGAGACAAGCAGACAAAGGGGGAAACGTTGTACTATGGCCACTAGCTATGTATCAGGAGGAGGCATTAAGCCAACTCAGTGACCACCTATGCTATGCAAGAGTAGACAAAAATACCCTGCAGGGGGTAACCTCGAAATTTCACACTGATTTGAACCATTGGAGAGCAGTGGGTCTCATTTCACAGGCAGAATTCAAGTTCCTTAAAGTAGAGAATCCGATTACACCAATTCTTTACTTGATACCAAAGGTACACAAGAACATCAGGGTACCACCAGTCCAGCCCATCCTTTCGGCCATAGGAAGTTTCTTCGAGGATACCTCTAAATCTCTAGGCTATTTCCTTCAGATCCCAGTCAAAAAGTTACAATCCTACACTAGGGACACAGGTGACTCTTTGAAAAAGATTTATGACATAGGATGGCAACAGGATTACATTATGATCACACTTGATGTGACATCCCTCTATACCAGCATTTCACACACAGACGGATTAAGGGCAGTGCAACACTTCCTAAGCTCACGGTCAATAACACTATATAAGCATACAGAGATGCTGTTGAGTATGCTAAATTGGTGTCTAAGCGACAACATCTTTATGTTTGGATCTGATCTGTACCAACAGATGAGGGGCACAACCATGGGCACCTGCTTCGCCCCCAGCTATGCGAATCTGCATATGGGCTGAGGGAGGAGCAGGTGCTGGCAACGGAATTTGCCACTGAACTATCTAGTAATGTGATCCTGTGGTCACGCTATATAAACGATCTTTTCGTCATATGGCGTGGTGACAGATCCTCAGCCGCAGACTTTGTTGAAAGACTGAATGACAGTGAGCTTAATCTCCATTTCACCTCATACATAAGTGAGAAAGAGGTAGAGTTCCTCGATCTGACTATCTATGTGGTAGATGGGAATCGGCAAAAAAAACATTCAGCAAGGAGCACGGCAGGTAACACGGTGCTGCATGCTCGAAGCTTTCATCCAACAAGGCTCAAAAACAGCATACCCTATGCAGAGAATCTCCGTATGTGGCAGAACTGCAGCAATGCTGAACAGCTCCAGAAGGCTCAAACAGAACTAGCAGGGAGATTCTTAAGGAGAGGTTATAGCAAGGCCACGTTGGAGTCAGCTAGAGCCAAGGCGAATATGAGTCCCAGAGAGAAGCTCATTTTTGCGGAGGGGAAGCAAAGGCACACACAAACTGATACAGGGCAATCCATAAGGTTCATCACAGGGTACAGTGAACAACATCAGAAGATTTGTGCCATTTTTCAAAAACATTGGCACTTGATTTGTAGTGACCCAATCTTAGTTCCTAGGATACATAGAAGACCCCTGCTAACATTCCGGAAGGCAAGGTCCATGAGAAATGATCTAGTTAACAACACTCCCGGATTAAAACAGCAGGAAAGCAGGAAACGCAGCTAAGTGGTAGCAAAGGATTTCGATGTTGCCACAATTGTAAGTCATGTAACTTTGGGGTGAATACAACTGAGGTACCTCTGCCATTTTCTGACTTCAAATGGCAGATAGTGAAACCGTTAACATGCAGGAGTGAGTATGCCGTCTATGCTCTCAGGTGCAGCTGCCACAAACTGTATGTAGGGAGCACTATCTTACGTGTACATCAACGTATCCTACAACACATCTGAGCCATCAAGCAAAAGGATCAAACGTATCCTGTTGTAAGACACTTTGAGCAGGTCCACAACAGTGACGTCAACAACCTAGAATATTTTGTGTTAGATCAAGTGCTAGTGAGACCGAGGGGTGGCAATAGAGAGAGGTATTTGAGGCAGTTAGAATCGAGATACATCCTAAGATTCATCACAAAAATTCCTTATGGCCTCAACAAGAAAGAGGATTTACATGTCCACCTGTAAGATGATGATTTTTTGATAATTTTTGGAGAATGAAGGGGCTTCTACAGATGATTTCCCCAAACCCTTCCATCTAGTCATCCATTGTATATAGAAGTAAGCTTCAAGAATGAAGTTGCTGCTGCATTTTGTTTCCCAGAATAATCCAGACCGAGATTAATGCATTTCATGTTTGTGTAATTTATAATTTCTTTTTTCTTGGGGGCACATTTGTGTGTGTTTTGTTTTGTTTTAATCTGGTGGTTTTGATGCCGCATTTAGTTTTACACAATGTGAAGAGAAGCAGGATTACTGTTTAACTGCATAATAATTGTGAAAGACTGGGCGACAATGGGCACTTGCCTGTGATGTATTTGAGGCCCCTGTTTACAAGCTTGGGGGGCAATGAGTTGCATTGGGCACTTGCCTCATACTAGCCATAGCTCTTGTTGCAATGTAGTTAGGGTCTACTTTCTGGTACATAAGTATCAGAATTAATTCGGTACCATGACTGAGAATGAGATCTCTTGGGTGTCAACCCAGTATAGCAGCAACTACTACAGTAATGTGGAGGCTTAGCCTACAATCTCGCTTTGTGTTGTAAATTATGATTTTTGCGGTGACAAATCACACGTGTCACTTTAAGATTTAATGGCACTTTGTCATTTTAAATGTTCAATATGCACTGTCACTTTAAGCTTTGTTAAGGCCCAGGAACATGTATATAATGAAACTAAGATGGCAACCACAATAGGTTTGACAAAGGCAGCTGCGGCTGCTGAAATGCGTTACCAGTTGTTTTGCCAATAAACCGTCCTTGAGCAATGTCAAGCGTGCTGGAGTCTGTCTTGATTGAAGGGCAGGCATGTGGAACTGATGTGGAATTCGTGTCCGAGGTCGAATTCCAGTACGCCCTCTCGGTTTGGAGCACTGCGGAAATCAGGGAAGAGAGACTGCTGTACAGAGTACACAGCACAGATCCCCCACTGGGAGACCGAAGAAACCGGAAAGGAAGGTGCAGGCGCCGCGGGAGGAAATCCCTACGGGAACTTGGTAAGCCTGATTCCTGTGCTATCCAGTGTATAAAGGGGAGAGCGGCATTGATTCCGAAGAGCATGACGTGGAAACAGGCGATCGTTGGCAACAGTGTTGCTAAAATCATGGACTGGATTAGGGAAAGAGAGACTGACGCTGAAAGACTGTTCAGCGATACCTATGTAGCTGAGGAACCGAGCAGCTCCAGTGCAGAGGGCGGAACAACGAAGCCCAAGGGGTATAAAGAAATCTTTAAAACATTGGAGAAACTCCTAAAACATGAAACATCGAAGTGGTGGAAAAGCAGGTCTTTAACCCGATACCTAGAAGTTGGTCGGGTACCAAGGGGACTAAGAATACTCATTGCCCCCACCTATGAGAACCCGCATCCAGAGATGTTAAGAGAATGGGCAGAAAACAACACCAATTCTTCAAAACGGATGTTAGCCATATTAGTTAAATATGCGGACATTGACAGGCAGGCGCTTTTGAAAGAGATCAAGCTCCTTAATGAGGAATTAAATAAGTTACCGGAGCAGGAGGCAATTAAAAAAATGCATTCCGAAATGCAAGAGAGAGTGAAGAAGTATGAACAGGTCATCAAAGACGGCAAGGCCACCAAATTCAGGCGGGATAAGCTGGATTACCAGCGGGATCAGATCTTAACATTCTTTAAAAGATTTGAATGAATCAGGTGACAGAAGTTGTCTCAGAACTTACAGCCTAAGCCATTGCCTAACAGTGAGGAGACCAGCTCGGAGCCCAGTTCAGAGGTGGATACAGGTAGCGAGGATGGGAGACAACTGATGGGGAAAATACCCACAGTGGAGGATGAGCTCCGTTTTTTACGGTGGGACAGAAACACAAATCTCAGACCGTTGGCAAGCCAGGAAAGAACGTATCGAGGAGGCGGAAGAGGCAGAGGAAGAACCGGCGGTCAGGAAGGACAAGTGCCCAGCAAGGGAGCGCAGAAGAAGACCAAATGACTTTGGACACTTCCAACTGTAATGTAGTGAACATAAGTAACCTTGTATTAAATACAGGAGAAAGTAATATTCTTTCGCGTGGATTATCTTACTGTGTTTCGGAAAATATGGACTATGTCCAAACAAGACTAGATTGTTTTAAATTTACACGCAAACGCAGGCTAGCCCAATTTTTTGCAACCAGTAAAAAGACTAGAGCGGTGCAGCAAGAGGCACCAACAGGTGGTGAGAGTTTAGTGGTCTCTGACCTCACTTTATTACATGACCTGGATAGCCTTTCCAGGAACGATACAACTGAACTCACAGATGATGTCTTGGCTAGGGAACAGGATATGCATGTTTATGGTAGGCCTGTTACTTCATTCAAACCCAGGTCAATTTTCCTGCCTATGGTCCCTAAAGATTCCATTGACACATTTACTGATCTGGTAGTTCAGGACCTTAAGAAACTTTACTGACATTTTGAGGTTGGGAAAACAGCCGACTCATCCAAAATAAATTGCATGAGCTTTGTGACTAAGCTACACTCCCGTCCTGACATAGTAGTGAGACAAGCGGACAAAGGGGGAAACGTTGTACTATGGCCACTAGCTATGTATCAGGAGGAGGCATTAAGCCAACTCAGTGACCACCTATGCTATGCAAGAGTAGACAAAAACACCCTGCAGGGGGTAACCATGAAATTTCACACTGGTTTGAACCATTGGAGAGCAGTGGGTCTCATTTCACAGGCAGAATTCAAGTTCCTTAAAGTAGAGAATCCGATTACACCAATTCTTTACTTGATACCAAAGGTACACAAGAACATCAGTGTACCACCTGGCCGGCCCATCATTTCGGCCATAGGAAGTCTCTTTGAGAATACCTCTAAATCTCTAGACTATTTCCTTCAGGTCCCAGTCAAAAAGTTACAATCCTACACTAGGGACACAGGTGACTCTTTGAAAAAGATTTATGACATAGGATGGCAACAGGATTACATCATGATCACACTTGATGTGCCATCCCTCTATACTAGCATTTCACACACAGACAGATTAAGGGCAGTGCAACACTTCCTAAGCTCACGTGCAATAACACTATATAAGCATACAGAGATGCTGTTGAGTATGCTTAATTGGTGTCTATGCGACAACATCTTTATGTTTGGATCTGATCTGTACCAACAGATGAGGGGCACAACCATGGGCACCTGCTTCGCCCCCAGCTACGCGAATCTGCATATGGGCTGTGGGAGGAGCAGGTGCTGGCAACGGGATTTGCCACTGAACTATCTAGTAATGTGATCCTGTGGTCACGCTATATAGACGATCTTTTCGTCATATGGCGTGGTGACAGTTCCTCAGCCGCAGACTTTGTTGAAATACTGAATGACAGTGAGCTTAATCTCCATTTCCCCTCATACATAAGTGAGAAAGAGGTAGAGTTCCTCGATCTGACTATCTATGTGGCAGATGGGACTCGGCAAACAAAAACATTCAGGAAGAGCACGGCAGGTAACACGGTGCTGCATGCTCGAAGCTTTCATCCAACAAGGCTCAAAAACAGCATACCTTATGCAGAGAATCTCCGTATGCGGCGGAACTGCAGCAATGCTGAACACCTCCAGAAGGCTCAAACAGAACTAGTAGGGAGATTCTTAAGGAGAGGATATAGCAAGGCCACGTTGGAGTCAGCTAGAGCCAAGGCGAATATGAGTCCCAGAGAGAAGCTCATTTTTGCGGAGGGGAAGCAAAGGCACACACAAACTGATACAGGGCAATCCATTAGGTTCATCCCAGGGTACAGTGAACAACATCGGAAGATTCGTGCCATTTTTCAAAAACATTGGCACTTGATTTGTAGAGACCCAATCTTAGGTCCTAGGATACATAAAAGACCCCAGCTAACATTCTGGAAGGCAAGGTCCATGAGAAATGATCTAGTTAACAACACTCCCGGATTAAAACAGCAGGAAAGCAGGAAACGCGGCTAAGTGGTAGCAAAGGATTTCGATGTTGCCACAAGTGTAAGTCATGTAACTTTGGGGTGAATACAACTGAGGTACCTCTGCCATTTTCTGACATCAAATGGCAGATAGTGAAACCGTTAACATGCAGGAGCGAGTATGCCGTCTATGCTCTCAGGTGCAGCTGCCACAAACTGTATATAGGGAGCACTATCTTACATGTACATCAACGTATCCTACAACACATCTGAGCCATCAAGCACAAGGATCAAACGTATCCTGTTGTAAGACACTTTGAGCACGTCCACCACAGTGACGTCAACAACCTAGAATATTTTGTGTTAGATCAAGTGCTAGTGAGCCCGAGGGGTGGCAATAGAGAGAGGTATTTGAGGCAGTTAGAATCGAGATACATCCTAAGATTCATCACAAAAATTCCTTATGGCCTCAACAAGAAAGAGGATTTACATGTCCACCTGTAAGATAATGATTTTTTGATAATTTTTGGAGAATGAAGGGGCTTCTACAGATGATTTCCCCAAACCCTCCCATCTAGTCATCCATTGTATATAGAAGTAAGCTTCAAGAATGAAGTTCCTGCTGCATTTTGTTTCCCAGAATAATTCAGACCGAGATTAATGCATTTCATGTTTGTGTAATTTATAATTTCTTTTTTCTTGGGGGCACATTTGTGTGTGTTTTGTTTTGTTTTAATCTGGCGGTTTTTATGCCGCATTTAGTTTTACACAATTTGAAGAGAAGCAGGATTACTGTTTAACTGCATAATAATTGTGAAAGACTGGGCGACAATGGGCACTTGCCTGTGATGTATTTGAGGCCCCTGTTTATAACAAGCTTGGGAGGCAATGAGTCGCATTGGGCACTTGCCCCATACTAGCCATAGCTCTTGTTGCAATGTAGTTAGGGTCTACTTTCTAGTACATAAGTATCAGAATGAATTCTGTACCAAGAATGAGAATGAGATCTCTTGGGTGTCAACCCAGTATAGCAGCAACGACTACAGTAATGTGGAGGCTTAGCCTACAATCTCGCTTTGTGTTGTAAATTATGATTTTTGCGGTGACTAATCACACGTGTCACTTTAAGATTTAATGGCACTTTGTCATTTTCAATGTTCAATATGCACTGTCACTTTAAGCTTTGTTAAGGCCCAGGAACATGTATATAATGAAACTAAGATGGCAACGACAATAGGTTTGACAAAGGCAGCTGCGGCTGCTGAAATGCGTTACCGGTTGTTTTGCCAATAAACCGTCCTTGAGCGATCTCAAGCGTGCTGGAGTCTGTCTTGATTGAAGGGCATGCATGTGGAACTGATGTGGAATTCGTGTCTGAGGTCGAATTCCAGCACTCCCTCTCGGTTTGGAGCACTGCAGAAATCGGGGAAGAGAGACTGAGTACACAGCACGGAGCCCCCCCCACTGGGAGACCGAAGAAACCGGAAAGGAAGGTGCAGGCGCCGCGGGAGGAAATCCCTACGGGAACTTGGTAAGCCTGATTCCTGTGCTATCCAGTGTATAAAGGGGAGAGCGGCATTGATTCCGAAGAGCATGACGTGGAAACAGGCGATCGTTAGCAACAGTGTTGCTAAAATCATGGACTGGATTAGGGAAAGAGAGACTGACGCTGAAAGACTGTTCAGCGATACCGATGTAGCTGAGGAACCGAGCAGCTCCAGTGCAGAGGGCGGAACAACGAAGCCCAAGGGGTATAAAGAAATCTTTAAAACATTGGAGAAACTCCTAAAACATGAAACATCGAAGTGGTGGGAAAGCAGGTCTCTAACCCGATACCTAGAAGTTGGTCGGGTACCAAGGGGACTAAGAATACTCATTGCCCCCACCTATGAGAACCTGCATCCAGAGATGTTAAGAGAATGGGCAGAAAACAACGCCAATTCTTCAAAACGGATGTTAGCCATATTAGCTAAATATGCAGACAGTGACAGGCAGGCGCTTTTGAAAGAGATCAAGCTCCTTAATGAGGAATTAAATAAGTTACCGGAGCAGGAGGCAATTAAAAAAATGCATTCCGAAATGCAAGAGAGAGTGAAGAAGTATGAACAGGTCATCAAAGACCGCAAGGCCACCAGATTCAGGTGGGATAAGCTGGATTACCAGCGGGGTCAGATCTTAACATTCTTTAAAAGATTTGAATGAATCAGGCGACAGAAGTTGTCTCAGAACTTACAGCCTAAGCCATTGCCTAACAATGAGGAGACCAGCTCGGAGCCCAGTTCGGAGGTGGATACAGATAGCGAGGATGGGAGACAACTGATGGGGAAAATACCCACAGTGGAGGATAAGCTCCGTTTTTTACGGTGGGACAGAAACACAAATCTCAGACCGTTGGCAAGCCAGGAAAGAACGTATCGAGGAGGAGGAAGAGGCAGAACCGGCGGTCAGGAAGCACAAGTGGCCAGCAAGGGAGTGCAGAAGAAGACCAAATGACTTTGGACACTTCCGACTGTAATGTAGTGAACATAAGTGACCTTATATTAAATACAGGAGAAAGTAATATTCTTTCGCGTGGATTATCTTATGTTGTTTCGGAAAATATGGACTATGTCCAAACAAGACTAGATTGTTTTAAATTTACACGCAAACTCAGGCTAGCCCAATTTTTTGCAACCAGTAAAAAGACTGGAGCGGTGCAGCAAGAGGCACCAACAGGTGGTGAGAGTTTAGAGGTCTCTGACCTCACTTTATTACATGACCTGGATAGCCTTTCCAGGGACGATACAACTGAACTCACAGATGATGTCTTGGCTAGGGAATAGGATATGTATGTTTATGGAGGCCTGTTACTTCATTAAACCCAGGTCGATTTTCCTAAAGATTCCATTGACATATTTACTGATCTGGTAGTTCAGGACCTTAAGAAACTTTACTCACATTTTGAGGTTGGGAAAACAGCCAACTCATCCAAAAAAAATTACATGAGCTTGGTGACTAAGCTACACTCCAGTCCTGACATAGTAGTGAGACAAGCGGACAAAGGGGGAAACGCTGTACTATGGCCACTAGCTATGTATCAGGAGGAGGCATTAAGCCAACTCAGTGACCACCTATGCTATGCAAGAGTAGACAAAAACACCCTGCAGGGGGTAACCATGAAATTTCACACTGATTTGAACCATTGGAGAGCAGTGGGTCTCATTTCACAGGCAGAATTCAAGTTCCTTAAAGTAGAGAATCCGATTACACCAATTCTTTACTTGATACCAAAGGTACACAAGAACATCAGTGTACCACCTGGCCGGCCCATCATTTCGGCCATAGGAAGTCTCTTCGAGAATACCTCTAAATCTCTAGACTATTTCCTTCAGGTCCCAGTCAAAAAGTTACAATCCTACACTAGGGACACAGGTGACTCTTTGAAAAAGATTTATGACATAGGATGGCAACAGGATTACATCATGATCACACTTGATGTGACACCCCTCTATACTAGCATGTCACACACAGACAGATTAAGGGCAGTGCAACACTTCCTAAGCTCACGGGCAATAACACTATATAAGCATACAGAGATGCTGTTGAGTATGCTTAATTGGTGTCTACGCGACAACATCTTTATGTTTGGATCCGATCTGTACCAACAGATGAGGGGCACAACCATGGGCACCTGCTTCGCCCCCAGCTATGCGAATCTGCATATGGGCTGTGGGAGGAGCAGGTGCTGGCAACGGAATTTGCCACTGAACTATCTAGTAATGTGATCCTGTGGTCACGCTAAATAGACAATATTTTCGTCATATGGCATGGTGACAGATCCTCAGCTGCAGACTTTGTTGAAAGACTGAATGACAGTGAGCTTAATATCCATTTCACCTCATACATAAGTGAGAAAGAGGTAGAGTTCCTCGATCTGACTATCTATGAGGTAGATGGGCCTCGGCCAACAAAAACATTCAGGAAGAGCACGGCAGGTAACACGGTGCTGCATGCTCGAAGCTTTCATCCAACAAGGCTCAAAAACAGCATACCCTATGCAGAGAATCTCCGTATGCGGCGGAACTGCAGCAATGCTGAACAGCTCCAGAAGGCTCAAACAGAACTAGCAGGGAGATTCTTAAGGAGAGGATATAGCAAGGCCACGTTGGAGTCAGCTAGAGCCAAGGCAAATATGAGTCCCAGAGAGAAGCTCATTTTTGCGGAGGGGAAGCAAAGGCACACACAAACTGATACAGTAAGGTTCATCACAGGGTACAGTGAACAACATCAGAATATTCGTGCCATTTTTCAAAAACATTGGCACTTGATTTGTAGTGACCCAATCTTAGGTCCTAGGATACATAAAAGACCCCTGCTAACATTCCGGAAGGCAAGGTCCATGAGAAATGATCTAGTTAACAACACTCCCGGATTAAAACAGCAGGAAAGCAGGAAACACGGCTAAGTGGTATGGTAGCAAAGGATTTCGATGTTGCCCCAAGTGTAAGTCATGTAACTTTGGGGTGAATACAACTGAGGTACCTCTGCCATTTTCTGACATCAAATGGCAGATAGTGAAACCGTTAACATGCAGGAGTGAGTATGCCGTCTATGCTCTCAGGTGCAGCTGTCACAAACTGTATATAGGGAGCACTATCTTACGTGTACATCAACGTATCCTACAACACTTCTGAGCCATCAAGCACAAGGATCAAACGTATCCTGTTGCAAGACACTTTGAGCAGGTCCACAACAGTGACGTCAACAACCTAGAATATTTTGTGTTAGATCAAGTGCTAGTGAGACCGAGGGGTGGCAATAGAGAGAGGTATTTGAGGCAGTTAGAATCGAGATACATCCTAAGATTCATCACAAAAATTCCTTATTGCCTCAACAAGAAAGAGGATTTACATGTCCACCTGTAAGATGATGATTTTTTGATAATTTTTGGAGAATAAAGGGGCTTCTACAGATGATTTCCCCAAACCTTCCCATCTAGTCATCCATTGTATATAGAAGTAAGCTTCAAGAATGAAGTTGCTGCTGCATTTTGTTTCCCAGAATAATCCAGACCGAGATTAATACATTTCATGTTTGTGTAATTTATAATTTCTTTTTCTTGGGGGCACATTTGTGTGTGTTTTGTTTTGTTTTAATCTGGTGGTTTTGATGCTGCATTTAGTTTTACACAATGTGAAGAGAAGCAAGATTACTGTTTAACTGCATAATAATTGTGAAAGACTGGGCGACAATGGGCACTTGCCTGTGATGTATTTGAGGCCCCTGTTTATAACAAGCTTGGGGGCAATTAGTCGCATTGGGCACTTGCCCCATACTAGCCATAGCTCTTGTTGCAATGTAGTTGGGGTCTACTTTCTGGTACATAAGTATCAGAATGAATTCAGTACCAAGAATGAGAATGAGATCTCTTGGGTGTCAACCCAGTATAGCAGCAACGACTACAGTAATGTGGAGGCTTAGCCTACAATCTCGCTTTGTGTTGTAAATTATGATTTTTGCGGTGACTAATCACACGTGTCACTTTAAGATTTAATGGCACTTTGTCACTTTAAATGTTCAATATGTACTGTCACTTTAAGCTTTGTTAAGGCCCAGGAACATGAATATAATGAAACTAAGATGGCAACCACAATAGGTTTGACAAAGGCAGCTGCAGCTGCTGAAATGCGTTACCAGTTGTTTTGCCAATAAAGCGTCCTTGAGGGATCTCAAGCGTGCTGGAGTCTGTCTTGATTGAAGGGCAGGCATGTGGAACTGATGTGGAATTCGTGTCCGAGGTTGAATTCCATCACGCCCTCTCAGTTAGGAGCACTGCGGAAATCGGGGAAGAGAGACTGCTGTACAGAGTACACAGCACGGAGCTCCCCACTGGGAGACCGAAGAAACCGGAAAGGAAGGTGCAGGCGCCGCGGGAGGAAATCCCTACGGGAACGTGGTAAGCCTGATTCCTGTGCTATCCAGTGTATAAAGGGGAGAGAGGAGAGCGGCATTGATTCTGAAGAGCATGACGTGAAAACAGGCGATCGTTGGCAACAGTGTTGCTAAAATCATGGACTGGATTAGGGAAAGAGAGACTGACGCTGAAAGACTGTTCAGCGATACCGATGTAGCTGAGGAACCGAGCCGCTCCAGTGCAGAGGGCGGAACAACGAAGCCCAAGGGGTATAAAGAAATCTTTAAAACATTGGAGAAACTCCTAAAACATGAAACATCGAAGTGGTGGAAAAGCAGGTCTTTAACCCGATACCTAGAAGTTGGTCGGGTACCAAGGGGACTAAGAATACTCATTGCCCCCACCTATGAGAACCTGCATCCAGAGATGTTAAGAGAATGGGCAGAAAACAACGCCAATTCTTCAAAACGGATGTTAGCCATATTAATTAAATATGCGGACATTGACAGGCAGGCGCTTTTGAAAGAGATCAAGCTCCTTAATGAGGAATTAAATAAGTTACCGGAGCAGGAGGCAATTAAGAAAATGCATTCCGAAATGCAAGAGAGAGTGAAGAAGTATGAACAGGTCATCAAAGACGGCAAGGCCACCAAATTCAGGCGGGATAAGCTGGATTACCAGCGGGGTCAGATCTTAACATTCTTTAAAAGATTTGAACGAATCAGGCGACAGAAGTTGTCTCAGAACTTACAGCCTAAGCCATTGCCTAACAGTGAGGAGACCAGCTCGGAGCCCAGTTCAGAGGTGGATACAGGTAGCGAGGATGGGAGACAACTGATGGAGAAAATACCCACAGTGGAGGATGAGCTCTGTTTTTTACGGTGGGACAGAAACACAAATCTCAGACCATTGGCAAGCCAGGAAAGAACGTATTGAGGAGGCGGAAGAGGCAGAGGAAGAACCGGCGGTCAGGAAGGACAAGTGCCCAGCAAGGGAGCGCAGAAGAAGACCAAATGACTTTGGACACTTCCAACTGTAATGTAGTGAACATAAGTAACCTTGTATTAAATACAGGAGAAAGTAATATTCTTTCGCGTGGATTATCTTACTGTGTTTCGGAAAATATGGACTATGTCCAAACAAGAATAGATTGTTTTAAATTTACACGCAAACTCAGGCTAGCCAAATTTTTTGCAACCAGTAAAAAGACTGGAGCGGTGCAGCAAGAGGCACCAACAGGTGGTGAGAGTTTAGTGGTCTCTGACCTCACTTTATTACATGACCTGGATAGCCTTTCCAGGAATGATACAACTGAACTCACAGATGATGTCTTGGCTAGGGAACAGGATATGCATGTTTATGGTAGGCCTGTTACTTCATTCAAACCCAGGTCGATTTTCCTGCCTATGGTCCCTAAAGATTCCATTGACACATTTACTGATCTGGTAGTTCAGGACCTTAAGAAACTTTACTCACATTTTGAGGTTGGGAAAACAGCCGACTCATCCAAAATAAATTGCATGAGCTTTGTGACTAAGCTACACTCCCGTCCTGACATAGTAGTGAGACAAGCGGACAAAGGGGGAAACGTTGTACTATGGCCACTAGCTATGTATCAGGAGGAGGCATTAAGCCAACTCAGTGACCACCTATGCTATGCAAGAGTAGACAAAAACACCCTGCAGGGGGTAACCATGAAATTTCACACTGATTTGAACCATTGGAGAGCAGTGGGTCTCATTTCACAGGCAGAATTCAAGTTCCTTAAAGTAGAGAATCCGATTACACCAATTCTTTACTTGATACCAAAGGTACACAAGAACATCAGTGTACCACCTGGCCGGCCCATCATTTCGGCCATAGGAAGTCTCTTTGAGAATACCTCTAAATCTCTAGACTATTTCCTTCAGGTCCCAGTCAAAAAGTTACAATCCTACACTAGGGACACAGGTGACTCTTTGAAAAAGATTTATGACATAGGATGGCAACAGGATTACATCATGATCACACTTGATGTGCCATCCCTCTATACTAGCATTTCACACACAGACGGATTAAGGGCAGTGCAACACTTCCTAAGCTCACGTGCAATAACACTATATAAGCATACAGAGATGCTGTTGAGTATGCTTAATTGGTGTCTACGCGACAACATCTTTATGTTTGGATCTGATCTGTACCAACAGATGAGGGGCACAACCATGGGCACCTGCTTCGCCCCCAGCTACGCAAATCTGCATATGGGCTGTGGGAGGAGCAGGTGCTGGCAACGGAATTTGCCACTGAACTATCTAGTAATGTGATCCTGTGGTCACGCTATATAGACGATCTTTTCGTCATATGGCGTGGTGACAGATCCTCAGCCGCAGACTTTGTTGAAATACTGAATGACAGTGAGCTTAATCTCCATTTCACCTCATACATAAGTGAGAAAGAGGTAGAGTTCCTCGATCTGACTATCTATGTGGCAGATGGGACTCGGCATATTCAGGAAGAGCACAGCAGGTAACACGGTGCTGCATGCTCGAAGCTTTCATCCAACAAGGCTCAAAAACAGCATACCTTATGCAGAGAATCTCCATATGCGGCGGAACTGCAGCAATGCTGAACAGCTCCAGAAGGCTCAAACAGAACTAGCAGGGAGATTCTTAAGGAGAGGATATAGCAAGGCCACGTTGGAGTCAGCTAGAGCCAAGGCGAATATGAGTCCCAGAGAGAAGCTCATTTTTGCGGAGGGGAAGCAAAGGCACACACAAACTGATACAGGGCAATCCATTAGGTTCATCCCAGGGTACAGTGAACAACATCGGAAGATTCGTGCCATTTTTCAAAAACATTGGCACTTGATTTGTAGAGACCCAATCTTAGGTCCTAGGATACATAAAAGACCCCAGCTAACATTCTGGAAGGCAAGGTCCATGAGAAATGATCTAGTTAACAACACTCCCGGATTAAAACAGCAGGAAAGCAGGAAACGCGGCTAAGTGGTAGCAAAGGATTTCGATGTTGCCACAAGTGTAAGTCATGTAACTTTGGGGTGAATACAACTGAGGTACCTCTGCCATTTTCTGACATCAAATGGCAGATAGTGAAACCGTTAACATGCAGGAGTGAGTATGCCGTCTATGCTCTCAGGTGCAGCTGTCATAAACTGTATATATGGAGCACTATCTTACGTGTACATCAACGTATCCTACAACACTTCTGAGCCATCAAGCACAAGGATCAAACGTATCCTGTTGCAAGACACTTTGAGTAGGTCCACAACAGTGACGTCAACAACCTAGAATATTTTGTGTTAGATCAAGTGCTAGTGAGACTGAGGGGTGGCAATAGAGAGAGGTATTTGAGGCAGTTAGAATCGAGATACATCCTAAGATTCATCATAAAAATTCCTTATGGCCTCAACAAGAAAGAGGTTTTACATGTCCACCTGTAAGATGATGATTTTTTGATAATTTTTGGAGAATGAAGGGGCTTCTACAGATGATTTCCCCAAACCCTCCCATCTAGTCATCCATTGTATATAGAAGTAAGCTTCAAGAATGAAGTTGCTGCTGCATTTTGTTTCCCAGAATAATCCAGACCGAGATTAATGCATTTCATGTTTGTGTAATTTAAAATTTCGTTTTTCTTGGGAGCACATTTGTGTGTGTTTTGTTTTGTTTTAATCTGGCGGTTTTGATGCCGCATTTAGTTTTACACAATGTGAAGAGAAGCAGGATTACTGTTTAACTGCATAATAATTGTGAAAGACTGGGCGACAATGGGCACTTGCCTGTGATGTATTTGAGGCCTCTGTTTATAACAAGCTTGGGGGGCAATGAGTCGCATTGGGCACTTGCCCCATACTAGCCATAGCTCTTGTTGCAATGTAGTTAGGGTCTACTTTCTGGTACATAAGTATCAGAATTAATTCGGTACCAAGAATGAGAATGAGATCTCTTGGGTGTCAACCCAGTATAGCAGCAACGACTACAGTAATGTGGAGGCGTAGCCTACAATCTCGCTTTGTGTTGTAAATTATGAATTTTGCGGTGACAAATCACACGTGTCACTTTAAGATTTAATGGCACTTTGTCACTTTAAATGTTCAATATGCACTGTCACTTTAAGCTTTGTTAAGACCCAGGAACATGTATATAAGGAAACTAAGATGGCAACCACAATAGGTTTGACAAAGGCAGCTGCGGCTGCTGAAATGCGTTACCACTTGTTTTGCCAATAAAGCGTCCTTGAGCGATCTCAAGCGTGCTGGAGTCTGTCTTGATTGAAGGGCAGGCATGTGGAACTGATGTGGAATTCATGTCCGAGGTCGAATTCCAGCACGCCCTCTCTGTTTGGAGCACTGCGGAAATCGGGGAAGAGAGACTGCTGTACAGAGTACACAGCACAGAGCCCCACCACTGGGAGACCGAAGAAACCGGAAAGGAAGGTACAGGCGCCGCGGGAGGAAATCCCTACGGGAACGTGGTAATCCTGATTCCTGTGCTATCCAGTGTATAAAGGGGAGAGAGGAGAGCGGCATTGATTCCGAAGAGCATGACGCAGAAACAGACGATCGTTGGCAACAGTGTTGCTAAAATCATGGACTGGATTAGGGAAAGAGAGACTGACGCTGAAAGACTGTTCAGCGATACCGATGGAGCTGAGGAACCGAGCAGCTCCAGTGCAGAGGGCGGAACAACGAAGCCCAAGGGGTTTAAAGAAATCTTTAAAACATTGGAGAAACTCCTAAACATGAAACAACGAAGTGGTGGGAAAGCAGGTCTCTATCCCGATACCTAGAAGTTGATCGGGTACCAAGGGGACTAAGAATACTCATTGCCCCCACCTATGAGAACCCGCATCCAGAGATGTTAAGAGAATGGGCAGAAAACAACGGCAATTCTTCAAAACGGATGTTAGCCATATTAGTTAAATACGCAGACATTGACAGGCAGGCGCTTTTGAAAGAGATCAAGCTCCTTAATGAGGAATTAAATAAGTTACCGGAGCAGGAGGCAATTAAGAAAATGCATTCCGAAATGCAGAAGAGAGTGAAGAAGTATGAACAGGTCATCAAAGACCGCAAGGCCACCAAATTCGGACGGGATAAGCTGGATTACCAGCGGGGTCAGATCTTAACATTCTTTAAAAGATTTGAACGAATCAGGTGACAGAAGTTGTCTCAGAACTTACAGCCTAAGCCATTGCCTAACAGTGAGGAGACCAGCTCGGAGCCCAGTTCGGAGGTGGATACAGATAGCGAGGATGGGAGACAACTGATGGGGAAAATACCCACAGTGGAGGATAAGCTCCGTTTTTTACGGTGGGACAGAAACACAAATCTCAGACCGTTGGCAAACCAGGAAAGAACGTATCGAGGAGGAGGAAGAGGCAGAGGAAGAACCGGCGGTCAGGAAGGACAAGTGGCCAGCAAGGGAGCGCAGAAGAAGACCAAATGACTTTGGACACTTCCGACTGTAATGTAGTGAACATAAGTGACCTTGTATTAAATACAGGAGAAAGTAATATTCTTTGGCGTGGATTATTTTACTGTGTTTCGGAAAATATGGACTATGTCCAAACAAGAATAGATTGTTTTAAATTTACACGCAAACTCAGGGTAGCCACATTTTTTGCAACCAGTAAAAAGACTGGAGCGGTGCAGCAAGAGGCACCAACAGGTGGTGAGAGTTTAAAGGTCTCTGACCTCACTTTATTACATGACCTGGATAGCCTTTCCAGGGACGATACAACTGAACTCACAGATGATGTCTTGGCTAGGGAACAGGATATGTATGTTTATGGTAGGCCTGTTACTTCATTCAAACCCAGGTCGATTTTCCTGCCTATGGTCCCAAAAGATTCCATTGACACATATACTGATCTGGTAGTTCAGGACCTTAAGAAACTTTACTCACATTTGGAGGTTGGGAAAACAGCCGACTCATCCAAAATAAATTACATGAGCTTGGTGACTAAGCTACACTCCCGTCCTGACATAGTAGTGAGACAAGCGGACAAAGGGGGAAACGTTGTACTATGGCCACTAGCTATGTATCAGGAGGAGGCATTAAGCCAACTCAGTGACCACCTATGCTATGCAAGAGTAGACAAAAATACCCTGCAGGGGGTAACCTCGAAATTTCACACTGATTTGAACAATTGGAGAGCAGTGGGTCTCATTTCACAGGCAGAATTCAAGTTCCTTAAAGTAGAGAATCCGATTACACCAATTCTTTACTTGATACCAAAGGTACACAAGAACATCAGTGTACCACCAGTCCGGCCCATCATTTCGGCCATAGGAAGTTACTTCGAGGATACCTCTAAATCTCTAGGCTATTTCCTTCAGGTCCCAGTCAAAAAGTTACAATCCTACACTAGGGACACAGGTGACTCTTTGAAAAAGATTTATGACATAGGATGGCAACAGGATTACATTATGATCACACTTGATGTGACATCCCTCTATACCAGCATTTCACACACAGACGGATTAAGGGCAGTGCAACACTTCCTGAGCTCACGGTCAATAACACTATATAAGCATACAGAGATGCTGTTGAGTATGCTAAATTGGTGTCTACGCGACAACATCTTTATGTTTGGATCTGATCTGTACCAACAGATGAGGGGCACAACCATGGGCACCTGCTTCGCCCCCAGCTATGCGAATCTGCATATGGGCTGAGGGAGGAGCAGGTGCTGGCAACGGAATTTGCCACTGAACTATCTAGTAATGTGATCCTGTGGTCACGCTATATAAACGATCTTTTCGTCATATGGCGTGGTGACAGATCCTCAGCCGCAGACTTTGTTGAAAGACTGAATGACAGTGAGCTTAATCTCCATTTCACCTCATACATAAGTGAGAAAGAGGTAGAGTTCCTCGATCTGACTATCTATGTGGCAGATGGGAATCGACAAAAAAAACATTCAGCAAGAGCACGGCAGGTAACACGGTGCTGCATGCTCGAAGCTTTCATCCAACAAGGCTCAAAAACAGCATACCCTATGTAGAGAATCTCCGTATGCGGCAGAACTGCAGCAATGCTGAACAGCTCCAGAAGGCTCAAACAGAACTAGCAGGGAGATTCTTAAGGAGAGGTTATAGCAAGGCCACGTTGGAGTCAGCTAGAGCCAAGGCGAATATGAGTCCCAGAAAGAAGCTCATTTTTGCGGAGGGGAAGCAAAGGCACACACAAACTGATACAGGGCAATCCACAAGGTTCATCACAGGGTACAGTGAACAACATCAGAAGATTTGTGCCATTTTTCAAAAACATTGGCACTTGATTTGTAGTGACCCAATCTTAGTTCCTAGGATACATAGAAGACCCCTGCTAACATTCCGGAAGGCAAGGTCCATGAGAAATGATCTAGTTAACAACACTCCCGGATTAAAATAGCAGGAAAGCAGGAAACGCGGCTAACTGGTAGCAAAGGATTTCGATGTTGCCACAAGTGTAAGTCATGTAACTTTGGGGTGAATACAACTGAGGTACCTCTGCCATTTTCTGACATCAAATGGCAGATAGTGAAACCGTTAACATGCAGGAGTGAGTATGCCGTCTATGCTCTCAGGTGCAGCTGTCACAAACTGTATATAGGGAGCACTATCTTACGTGTACATCAATGTATCCTACAACACATCTGAGCCATCAAGCAAAAGGATCAAACGTATCCTGTTGCAAGACACTTTGAGCAGGTCCACAACAGTGACGTCAACAACCTAGAATATTTTGTGTTAGATCAAGTGCTAGTGAGACCGAGGGGTGGCAATAGAGAGAGGTATTTGAGGCAGTTAGAATCGAGATACATCCTAAGATTCATCACAAAAATTCCTTATGGCCTCAACAAGAAAGAGGATTTACATGTCCACCTGTAAGATGATGATTTTTTGATAATTTTTGGAGAATGAAGGGGCTTCTACAGATGATTTCCCCAAACCCTCCCATCTAGTCATCCATTGTATATAGAAGTAAGCTTCAAGAATGAAGTTGCTGCTGCATTTTGTTTCCCAGAATAATCCAGACCGAGATTAATGCATTTCATGTTTGTGTAATTTATAATTTCTTTTTTCTTGGGGGCACATTTGTGTGTGTTTTGTTTTGTTTTAATCTGGTGGTTTTGATGCCGCATTTAGTTTTACACAATGTGAAGAGAAGCAGGATTACTGTTTAACTGCATAATAATTGTGAAAGACTGGGCGACAATGGGCACTTGCCTGTGATGTATTTGAGGCCCCTGTTTATAACAAGCTTGGGGGGCAATGAGTCGCATTGGGCACTTGCCTCATACTAGCCAAAGCTCTTGTTGCAATGTAGTTAGGGTCTACTTTCTGGTACATAAGTATCAGAATTAATTCGGTACCAAGACTGAGAATGAGATCTCTTGGGTGTCAACCCAGTATAGCAGCAACTACTACAGTAATGTGGAGGCTTAGCCTACAATCTCGCTTTGTGTTGTAAATTATGATTTTTGCGGTGACAAATCACACGTGTCACTTTAAGATTTAATGGCACTTTGTCATTTTAAATGTTCAATATGCACTGTCACTTTAAGCTTTGTTAAGGCCCAGGAACATGTATATAATGAAACTAAGATGGCAACCACAATAGGTTTGACAAAGGCAGCTGCGGCTGCTGAAATGCGTTACCAGTTGTTTTGCCAATAAAGCGTCCTTGAGCAATGTCAAGCGTGCTGGAGTCTGTCTTGATTGAAGGGCAGGCATGTGGAACTGATGTGGAATTCGTGTCTGAGGTCGAATTCCAGTACACCCTCTCAGTTTGGAGCACTGTGGAAATCGGGGAAGAGAGACTGCTGTACAGAGTACACAGCACAGATCCCCGCCACTGGGAGACCGAAGAAACCGGAAAGGAAGGTGCAGGCGCCGCGGGAGGAAATCCCTACGGGAACTTGGTAAGCCTGATTCCTGTGCTATCCAGTGTATAAAGGGGAGAGCGGCATTGATTCCGAAGAGCATGACGTGGAAACAGGCGATCGTTAGCAACAGTGTTGCTAAAATCATGGACTGGATTAGGGAAAGAGAGACTGACGCTGAAAGACTGTTCAGCGATACCGATGTAGCTGAGGAACCGAGCAGCTCCAGTGCAGAGGGTGGAACAACGAAGCCCAAGGGGTATAAAGAAATCTTTAAAACATTGGAGAAACTCCTAAAACATGAAACATCGAAGTGGTGGGAAAGCAGGTCTCTAACCCGATACCTAGAAGTTGGTCGGGTACCAAGGGGACTAAGAATACTCATTGCCCCCACCTATGAGAACCCGCATCCAGAGATGTTAAGAGAATGGGCAGAAAACAACGCCAATTCTTCAAAACGGATGTTAGCCATATTAGCTAAATATGCAGACAGTGACAGGCAGGCGCTTTTGAAAGAGATCAAGCTCCTTAATGAGGAATTAAATAAGTTACCGGAGCAGGAGGCAATTAAAAAAATGCATTCCGAAATGCAAGAGAGAGTGAAGAAGTATGAACAGGTCATCAAAGACCGCAAGGCCACCAAATTCAGGTGGGATAAGCTGGATTACCAGCGGGGTCAGATCTTAACATTATTTAAAAGATTTGAATGAATCAGGCGACAGAAGTTGTCTCAGAACTTACAGCCTAAGACATTGCCTAACAGTGAGGAGACCAGCTCGGAGCCCAGTTCGGAGGTGGATACAGATAGCGAGGATGGGAGACAACTGATGGGGAAAATACCCACAGTGGAGGATAAGCTCCGTTTTTTACGGTGGGACAGAAACACAAATCTCAGACCGTTGGCAAGCCAGGAAAGAACGTATCGAGGAGGAGGAAGAGGCAGAGGAAGAACCGGCAGTCAGGAAGGACAAGTGGCCAGCAAGGGAGCGCAGAAGAAGACCAAATGACTTTGGACACTTCCGACTGTAATGTAGTGAACATAAGTGACCTTATATTAAATACAGGAGAAAGTAATATTCTTTCGCGTGGATTATCTTACTGTGTTTCGGAAAATATGGACTATGTCCAAACAAGACTAGATTGTTTTAAATTTACACGCAAACTCAGGCTAGCCCAATTTTTTGCAAACAGTAAAAAGACTGGAGCGGTGCAGCAAGAGGCACCAACAGGTGGTGAGAGTTTAGAGGTCTCCGACCTCACTTTATTACATGACCTGGATAGCCTTTCCAGGGACGATACAACTGAACTCACAGATGATGTCTTGGCTAGGGAACAGGATATGTATGTTTATGGAGGCCTGTTACTTCATTAAACCCAGGTCGATTTTCCTGCCTATGGTCCCTAAAGATTCCATTGACATATTTACTGATCTGGTAGTTCAGGACCTTAAGAAACTTTACTCACATTTTGAGGTTGGGAAAACAGCCAACTCATCCAAAATAAATTACATGAGCTTGGTGACTAAGCTACACTCCAGTCCTGACATAGTAGTGAGACAAGCGGAAAAAGGGGGAAACGCTGTACTATGGCCACTAGCTATGTATCAGGAGGAGGCATTAAGCCAACTCAGTGACCACCTATGCTATGCAAGAGTAGACAAAAACACCCTGCAGGGGGTAACCACGAAATTTCACACTGATTTGAACCATTGGAGAGCAGTGGTTCTCATTTCACAGGCAGAACTCAAGTTCCTTAAAGTAGAGAATCCGATTACACCAATTCTGTACTTGATACCAAAGGTACACAAGAACATCAGTGTACCACCTGGCCGGCCCATCATTTCGGCCATAGGAAGTCTCTTCGAGAATACCTCTAAATCTCTAGACTATTTCCTTCAGGTCCCAGTCAAAAAGTTACAATCCTACACTAGGGACACAGGTGACTCTTTGAAAAAGATTTATGACATAGGATGGCAACAGGATTACATCATGATCACACTTGATGTGACATCCCTCTATACTAGCATGTCACACACAGACAGATTAAGGGCAGTGCAACACTTCCTAAGCTCACGGGCAATAACACTATATAAGCATACAGAGATGCTGTTGAGTATGCTTAATTGGTGTCTACGCGACAACATCTTTATGTTTGGATCCGATCTGTACCAACAGATGAGGGGCACAACCATGGGCACCTGCTTCGCCCCCAGCTATGCGAATCTGCATATGGGCTGTGGGAGGAGCAGGTGCTGGCAACGGAATTTGCCACTGAACTATCTAGTAATGTGATCCTGTGGTCACGCTAAATAGACAATATTTTCGTCATAAGGCGTGGTGACAGATCCTCAGCTGCAGACTTTGTTGAAAGACTGAATGACAGTGAGCTTAATCTCCATTTCACCTCATACATAAGTGAGAAAGAGGTAGAGTTCCTCGATCTGACTATCTATGTAGTAGATGGGACTCGGCCAACAAAAACATTCAGGAAGAGCACGGCAGGTAACACGGTGCTGCATGCTCGAAGCTTTCATCCAACAAGGCTCAAAAACAGCATACCCTATGCAGAGAATCTCCGTATGCGGCGGAACTGCAGCAATGCTGAACAGCTCCAGAAGGCTCAAACAGAACTAGCAGGGAGATTCTTAAGGAGAGGATATAGCAAGGCCACGTTGGAGTCAGCTAGAGCCAAGGCGAATATGAGTCCCAGAGAGAAGCTCATTTTTGCGGAGGGGAAGCAAAGGCACACACAAACTGATACAGGGCATTCCATAAGGTTCATCACAGGGTACAGTGAACAACATCAGAATATTCGTGCCATTTTTCAAAAACATTGGCACTTGATTTGTAGTGACCCAATCTTAGGTCCTAGGATACATAAAAGACCCCTGCTAACATTCCGGAAGGCAAGGTCCATGAGAAATGATCTAGTTAACAACACTCCCGGATTAAAACAGCAGGAAAGCAGGAAACGCGGCTAAGTGGTATGGTAGCAAAGGATTTCGATGTTGCCCCAAGTGTAAGTCATGTAACTTTGGGGTGAATACAACTGAGGTACCTCTGCCATTTTCTGACATCAAATGGCAGATAGTGAAACCGTTAACGTGCAGGAGTGAGTATGCCGTCTATGCTCTCAGGTGCAGCTGTCACAAACTGTATATAGGGAGCACTATCTTACGTGTACATCAACGTATCCTACAACACTTCTGAGCCATCAAGCACAAGGATCAAACGTATCCTGTTGCAAGACACTTTGAGCAGGTCCACAACAGTGACGTCAACAACCTAGAATATTTTGTGTTAGATCAAGTGCTAGTGAGACCGAGGGGTGGCAATAGAGAGAGGTATTTGAGGCAGTTAGAATCGAGATACATCCTAAGATTCATCACAAAAATTCCTTATTGCCTCAACAAGAAAGAGGATTTACATGTCCACCTGTAAGATGATGATTTTTTGATAATTTTTGGAGAATAAAGGGGCTTCTACAGATGATTTCCCCAAACCTTCCCATCTAGTCATCCATTGTATATAGAAGTAAGATTCAAGAATGAAGTTGCTGCTGCATTTTGTTTCCCAGAATAATCCAGACCGAGATTAATACATTTCATGTTTGTGTAATTTATAATTTCTTTTTTCTTGGGGGCACATTTGTGTGTGTTTTGTTTTGTTTTAATCTGGTGGTTTTGATGCTGCATTTAGTTTTACACAATGTGAAGAGAAGCAAGATTACTGTTTAACTGCATAATAATTGTGAAAGACTGGGCGACAATGGGCACTTGCCTGTGATGTATTTGAGGCCCCTGTTTATAACAAGCTTGGGGGGCAATTAGTCGCATTGGGCACTTGCCCCATACTAGCCATAGCTCTTGTTGCAATGTAGTTAGGGTCTACTTTCTGGTACATAAGTATCAGAATGAATTCGGTACCAAGAATGAGAATGAGATCTCTTGGGTGTCAACCCAGTATAGCAGCAACGACTACAGTAATGTGGAGGCTAAGCCTACAATCTCGCTTTGTGTTGTAAATTATGATTTTTGCGGTGACTAATCACACGTGTCACTTTAAGATTTAATGGCACTTTGTCACTTTAAATGTTCAATATGTACTGTCACTTTAAGCTTTGTTAAGGCCCAGGAACATGAATATAGTGAAACTAAGATGGCAACCACAATAGGTTTGACAAAGGCAGCTGCGGCTGCTGAAATGCGTTACCAGTTGTTTTGCCAATAAAGCATCCTTGAGGGATCTCAAGCGTGCTGGAGTCTGTCTTGATTGAAGGGCAGGCATGTGGAACTGATGTGGAATTCGTGTCCGAGGTTGAATTCCATCACGCCCTCTCAGTTAGGAGCACTGCGGAAATCGGGGAAGAGAGACTGCTGTACAGAGTACACAGCACGGAGCTCCCCACTGGGAGACCGAAGAAACCGGAAAGGAAGGTGCAGGCGCCGCGGAGGAAATCCCTACGGGAACGTGGTAAGCCTGATTCCTGTGCTATCCAGTGTATAAAGGGGAGAGAGGAGAGCGGCATTGATTCTGAAGAGCATGACGTGAAAACAGGCGATCGGTGGCAACAGTGTTGCTAAAATCATGGACTGGATTAGGGAAAGAGAGACTGACGCTGAAAGACTGTTCAGCGATACCGATGTAGCTGAGGAACCGAGCCGCTGCCAGTGCAGAGGGCGGAACAACGAAGCCCAAGGGGTATAAAAAAATCTTTAAAACATTGGAGAAACTCCTAAAACATGAAACATCAAAGTGGTGGAAAAGCAGGTCTTTAACCCGATACCTAGAAGTTGGTCGGGTACCAAGGGGACTAAGAATACTCATTGCCCCCACCTATGAGAACCTGCATCCAGAGATGTTAAGAGAATGGGCAGAAAACAACGCCAATTCTTCAAACGGATGTTAGCCATATTAATTAAATATGCGGACATTGACAGGCAGGCGCTTTTGAAAGAGATCAAGCTCCTTAATGAGGAATTAAATAAGTTACCGGAGCAGGAGGCAATTAAGAAAATGCATTCCGAAATGCAAGAGAGAGTGAAGAAGTATGAACAGGTCATCAAAGACGGCAAGGCCACCAAATTCAGGCGGGATAAGCTGGATTACCAGCGGGGTCAGATCTTAACATTCTTTAAAAGATTTGAACGATTCAGGCGACAGAAGTTGTCTCAGAACTTACAGCCTAAGCCATTGCCTAACAGTGAGGAGACCAGCTCGGAGCCCAGTTCAGAGGTGGATACAGGTAGCGAGGATGGGAGACAACTGATGGGGAAAATACCCACAGTGGAGGATGAGCTCCGTTTTTACGGTGGGACAGAAACACAAATCTCAGACCGTTGGCAAGCCAGGAAAGAACGTATCGAGGAGGCGGAAGAGGCAGAGGAAGAACCGGCGGTCAGGAAGGACAAGTGCCCAGCAAGGGAGCGCAGAAGAAGACCAAATGACTTTGGACACTTCCAACTGTACTGTAGTGAACATAAGTAACCTTGTATTAAATACAGGAGAAAGTAATATTCTTTCGCGTGGATTATCTTACTGTGTTTCGGAAAATATGGACTATGTCCAAACAAGAATAGATTGTTTTAAATTTACACGCAAACTCAGGCTAGCCAAATTTTTTGCAACCAGTAAAAAGACTGGAGCGGTGCAGCAAGAGGCACCAACAGGTGGTGAGAGTTTAGTGGTCTCTGACCTCACTTTATTACATGACCTGGATAGCCTTTCCAGGAATGATACAACTGAACTCACAGATGATGTCTTGGCTAGGGAACAGGATATGCATGTTTATGGTAGGCCTGTTACTTCATTCAAACCCAGGTCGATTTTCCTGCCTATGGTCCCTAAAGATTCCATTGACACATTTACTGATCTGGTAGTTCAGGACCTTAAGAAACTTTACTCACATTTTGAGGTTGGGAAAACAGCCGACTCATCCAAAATAAATTGCATGAGCTTTGTGACTAAGCTACACTCCCGTCCTGACATAGTAGTGAGACAAGCGGACAAAGGGGGAAACGTTGTACTATGGCCACTAGCTATGTATCAGGAGGAGGCATTAAGCCAACTCAGTGACCACCTATGCTATGCAAGAGTAGACAAAAACACCCTGCAGGGGGTAACCATGAAATTTCACACTGATTTGAACCATTGGAGAGCAGTGGGTCTCATTTCACAGGCAGAATTCAAGTTCCTTAAAGTAGAGAATCCGATTACACCAATTCTTTACTTGATACCAAAGGTACACAAGAACATCAGTGTACCACCTGGCCGGCCCATCATTTCGGCCATAGGAAGTCTCTTTGAGAATACCTCTAAATCTCTAGACTATTTCCTTCAGGTACCAGTCAAAAAGTTACAATCCTACACTAGGGACACAGGTGACTCTTTGAAAAAGATTTATGACATAGGATGGCAACAGGATTACATCATGATCACACTTGATGTGCCATCCCTCTATACTAGCATTTCACACACAGACGGATTAAGGGCAGTGCAACACTTCCTAAGCTCACGTGCAATAACACTATATAAGCATACAGAGATTCTGTTGAGTATGCTTAATTGGTGTCTACGCGACAACATCTTTATGTTTGGATCTGATCTGTACCAACAGATGAGGGGCACAACCATGGGCACCTGCTTCGCCCCCAGCTATGCGAATCTGCATATGGGCTGTGGGAGGAGCAGGTGCTGGCAACGGAATTTGCCACTGAACTATCTAGTAATGTGATCCTGTGGTCACGCTATATATACGATCTTTTCGTCATATGGCGTGGTAACAGATTCTCAGCCGCAGACTTTGTTGAAAGACTGAATGACAGTGAGCTTAATCTCCATTTCACCTCATACATAAGTGAGAAAGAGGTAGAGTTCCTCGATCTGACTATCTATGTGGTAGATGGGACTCTGCAAACAAAAACATTCAGGAAGAGCAAGGCAGGTAACACGGTGCTGCATGCTCGAAGCTTTCATCCAACAAGGCTCAAAAACAGCATACCCTATGCAGAGAATCTCCGTATGCGGCGGAACTGCAGCAATGCTGAACAGCTTCAGAAGGCTCAAACAGAACTAGCAGGGAGATTCTTAAGGAGAGGATATAGCAAGGCCAAGTTGGAGTCAGCTAGAGCCAAGGCGAATATGAGTCCCAGAGAGAAGCTCATTTTTGCGGAGGGGAAGCAAAGGCACACACAAACTGATACAGGGCAATCCATAAAGTTCATCACAGGGTACAGTGAACAACATCAGAAGATTCGTGCCATTTTTCAACAACATTGGCACTTGATTTGTAGTGACCCAATCTTAGGTCCTAGGATACATAAAAGACCCCTGTTAACATTCCGAAGGCAAGGCCCATGAGAAATAGTTAACAACACTCCTGGATTAAAACAGCAGGAAAGCAGGAAACGCGGCTAAGTGGTAGCAAAGGATTTCGATGTTGCCCCAAGTGTAAATCATGTAACTTTGGGGTGAATACAACTGAGGTACCTCTGCCATTTTCTGACATCAAATGGCAGATAGTGAAAACGTTAACATGCAAGAGTGAGTATGCCGTCTATGCTCTCAGGTGCAGCTGTCACAAACTGTATATAGGGAGCACTATCTTACGTGTACATCAACGTATCCTACAACACATCTGAGCCATCAAGCACAAGGATCAAACGTATCCTGTTGCAAGACACTTTGAGCAGGTCACAACAGTGACGTCAACAATCTAGAATATTTTGTGTTAGATCAAGTGCTAGTGATACCGAGGGGTGGCAATAGAGAGATGTATTTGAGGCAGTTAGAATCGAGATACATCCTAAGATTCATCACAAAAATTCCTTAAGGCCTCAAGAAGAAAGAGGATTTACATGTCCACCTGTAAGATGATGATTTTTTGATAATTTTTGGAGAATGAAGGGGCTTCTACAGATGATTTCCCCAAACCCTCCCATCTAGTAATCCATTGTATATAGAAGTAAGCTTCAAGAATGAAATTGCTGCTACATTTTGTTTCCCAGAATAATCCAGACCGAGATTAATGCATTTCATGTTTGTGTAATTTATCATTTCTTTTTTCTTGGGGGCACATTCGTGTGTGTTTTGTTTTGTTTTAATCTGGTGGTTTTGATGCCGCATTTAGTTTTACACAATGTGAAGAGAAGCAGGATTACTGTTTAACTGCATAATAATTGTGAAAGACTAGGCGAAAATGGGCACTTGCCTGTGATGTATTTGAGGCCCCTGTTTATAACAAGGTTGGGGGCAATGAGTCACATTGGGCACTTGCACCATACTAGCCATAGCTCTTGTTGCAATGTAGTTAGGGTCTACTTTCTGGTACATAAGTATCAGAATGAATTTGGTACCAAGAATGAGAATGAGATCTCTTGGGTGTCAACCCAGTATAGCAGCAACGACTACAGTAATGTGGAGCCTTAGCCTACAAACTCGCTTTGTGTTATAAATTATGATTTTTGCGGTGACTAATCACAAGTGTCACTTTAAGATTTAATGACACTTTGTCACTTTAAATGTTCAATATGCACTGTCACTTTAAGCTTTGTTAAGGCCCAGGAACATGTATATAATGAAACTAAGATTGCAACCACAATAGGTTTGACAAAGGCAGCTGCGGCTGCTGAAATGCGTTACCAGTTGTTTTGCCAATAAAGCGTCCTTGAGCGATTTCAAGCATGCTGGAGTCTGTCTTGATTGAAGGGCAGGCGTGTGTAGCTGATATATATACCCATGGGCGTTTGATGTGCAAGGACAGCAGTATTTTATGGCAGCACATTTTAGAGGATCTACACAGTGAAGGAAACTGCTACATCCAGTGCACGGGACAGTTCTAACATCGATAGATGCATTCGGATAAGTTTGTGGGAAAAGATGCCATTGAGCAAGATTCCAACAGTACCACAGCTTTTTAGGTGCATTTTGGGAACAGTAGTTCTGCAATGTGTCACGTGACCACTTGGACTGTTAAAAGTGTGTTCTCACCTTCTGTGATTTACTTCACCTGTGAACAAGGCCACACCCAATGGCAGAAACGCGTCAGGGGATGTTCTGCCTGCCTAATGCACAATAAAAGCCTGTGTGTTTTCAAGTTGGGCTTCGCTTCATTTGTTGTGTGGTTGTGCCAGATGACGGAATGCTCCATGCCCGTTGCCGGGAAGCCGCCCTGCAGGGATGGGGGCTCCCTCCTGTTGGAGAAAGTTCAGCTGGATTTAATTGGGGAGCATGTCCCGCACGCCTCTCTTCGCAATTAGAATGGATTACCCAAAGGAATTTTGCATTGCGGCGTGTAAGGGAGTACAGTAGGAGTGACGTCTCCTCTTGCCGACTTGAACCCATGGCGTTTGATGTGCAAGGACAGCAGTATTTTATGGCAGCACATTTTAGAGGATCTAGACAGTGAAGGAAACTGCTACATCCAGTGCACGGGACAGATCTAACATCAATAGATGCACTTAGATAAGTTTGTGGGAAAAAATGCCAATGAGCAAGATTCCAACAGTACCACAGCTTTTCAGGTGCATTTTGGGAACAGTAGTTCTGCAATGTGTCACGTGACCACTTGGACTGTTAAAAGTGTGATCTCACCTTCTGTGATTTACCTCACCTGTGAACAAAGCCACACCCAACGTCCGAAACACGTCAGGGGGATGTTCTGCCTGCCTAATGCACAATAAAAACCTGTGTGTTTTAAAGTCGGGCTTCGCTTCATTTGTTGTGTGGTTGTGCCAGATGACAGGATGCTCCAAGCCCTTTGCCGCGATGCCGCCCTGCAGGGATGGGGGCTCCCTCCTGTTGGAGAAAGTTCAGTTCGATTTAATTGGGGAGCATGTCCCGTACGCCTCTCTTCACAACCAGGATGGATTACCCAAAGGAATTTTGCATTGCGGCGTGTAAGGGAGTAGAGGAGTAGAGGAGGAGTGACGTCTCCTCTTGCCAACTTGAATCCATGGGCGTTTGATTTGCAAGGACAGCAGTATTTTATGGCAGCACATTTTAGCAGATCTACACAGTGAAGGAAACTGCTACATCCAGTGCACAGGACAGTTCTAACATCAATAGATGCACTTGGATAAGTTTGTGGGAAAAGATGCCATTGAGCAAGATTCCAACAGTACCACAACTTTTCAGGTGCATTTTGGGAACAGTAGTTCTGCAATGTGTCACGTGACCACTTGGACTGTTAAAAGTGTGATCTCACCTTCTGTGATTTACCTCACCTGAGAACAAGGCCACACCCAATGGCCGAAACGTGTCAGGGGATGTTCTGCCTGCCTAATGCACAATAAAAGCCTGTGTGTTTCCAAGTCGGGCTTCGCTTCATTTGTTGTGTGGTTGTGCCAGATGCCGGGATGCTCCATGCCCGTTGCCGCGAAGCCGCCCTGCAGGGATGGGGGCTCCCTCCTGTTGGAGAAAGTTCAGTTGCATTTAATTGGGGAGCATGTCCCACACGCCTTTGCATTGCGGCTTCTAAGGGAGTACAGGAGGAGTAACATCTCCAGTGCACGGGACAGTTCTAACATCAATAGATGCACTTGGATAAGTTTGTGGGAAAAGATGCCATGAGCAAGATTCCAACAGTACCACAGATTTTCAGGTGCATTTTGGGAACAGTAGTTCTGCAATGTGTCACGTGACCACTTGGACTGTTAAAAGTGTGATCTCACCTTCTGTGATTTACCTCACCTGTGAACAAGGCCACACCCAACGGCCACGCCACCTTTCTCCACCACTCTGCAAACGCGCCTCCTGGCATGCTCTTGGTTGGGGGATGAAGTCCCCTTTCCTCCTGAGGTTCCCTGAGGCCAACTAGCCCTCCTGTTACCTCCAGTAAGCCCCATACAGCTAGATTGCTGAGAGTGCTCAAAGGCCACGCCCCCTTTTACACTACTCTGCAAACGCGACTCCTGGCGCACTGCTGCTTGGAGGATGAAGTTCATTTTAGTCCTGAGGTCCTCAGGACAAAAGAGGACCTTCTCACCCCACCAGCAATGCGCCAAGAGGCCCGTTTGCAGAGTGGTGTAAAAAGGGGCGTGACCTCGGACCACCCCTCAGCAATCCCACTGTGTGGGGCTTACCGGAGGTACCTGGTGGGCTAGTTGGCCCCTAAGGACCCATAAGATTCTAGGAGACTTCCTCCCCCAACCCAAAACGCACCAGGAGGTGCGTTTGCAGAGTGGTACAGGGAGGGGGCAGGGCCTCCGGCGAGATGCCGGCTTCTGTTTTTTTATTTTGTTAGAAGGGGGCTGTGTGGCCCCCTTCTCTTTACATTTTTTGGGCCCTGGGGACCCCATCCCCCAGGGCCTGCCCATTTTTAATTTTAAAAACGGGAAGGGGCCGCGTGGCCCCCTTCCCTGGGCCACTATTGGCCCCGGGGACCCCATTTCCCGGTGCCTGGCCTCGTTTTTTTCATTTATTTTTGCTGGGAGGGGGCTGTGTGGCCCCCTCCCCTGGGCCACTTCTGTCCATGGGGACCCCACCCCCTGGGGCCTGGCCTCATTTTTTAAACTTTTGCCGGGAGGGGGCTGCGTGGCCCCCCTCCCCAGGGCCACTTCTTGCCCCGGGGCCTGGCCAGCCTGGAATTTTTTGTGGAGGGGGCCGCATGGCCCCCTCCTAAGGCAACTTCTGGCCCCGGGGACCCCATCCCCCAGGGCCGGCCCTCAAGTTGGGGACCATGGGGGGATCCCCAATGCCCCCACAGTCCCTGCCGGCTCCCCGCCTCCTGCGGGAGCCGGCATTGCTTTTGGGCAAGGGGAGCTGCTGACAGGCAATTCCCCAAAAGCAAAGCAGAAGTTTGCTATGACAGGTCGGGAGCACTGGAAGCCAATTAGAAGTCAGCTCGTGCTCGGGAGGAGTCGCAACTCCTCCTCGGTGCTCAGGTATATAATTTTTTTTTTTTTTAAATTCTCAGCAACTACTGAACGGATTTACACCATTTAAAAAAAAGGTTGCTTTCTGGACCAAGAGCTACCTTTTTGCCAAATTTGGTGTAATTCCGCTCAGCAGTTCGGGCTGTAGCCGTGTCTAACTTTCCTAAGGAAATTAACATGGGGAAAACGTGCTTTGGGACACCCCTTTTTCTCGGCCCCGCTTGACGAATCACCGCGAAACTTTCAAGACAGGAGCTGACCTGAGTGAACCATTAGTTTTGAAAATTTCGCGAAGATTCGTCGGACGGCGCCAAAGATATTGGCAAGAGAAAAACGCTTTTTGAATAGAAACAAGGTCCTAACCATAACTACCTACTGGCGACTGCCAGTAGGTTTTATATATATATATATATATATATATATATATTCACTGAAAAAACCATAGGTTTTAGGGACAGTTATAGTTAGTTGGACATTGCACTCGTACAAAACCCGTGAAATTCCCCGTTATAGTTAGTTCAGCTAACTATAACTCGCGCCCCGCCATGCACTGCTGATGATGTCACATATTACATCACTCATGACATGGTCAGTGACATCACTGATGACATCACTGATGACATCACTGATGACATCATCCATGTGATAATTTCATGCATCTTCTCACACCCTAATATAACCTTTGATACACCCACTCTAAATTACAGACTGCCATTCTCAAAACCATACACACTCCAATACCAATAACTACATACCCACTCACTGATTCTTAGGTCTACACACACACATCTACTCACTCACCCGTACAGTCACTCATACTTACAGTCAATCAGTACAGGACTATCATATGCACTCATACACCTATATAAACACTCACACACCGCCACTCATCCATAGAGGTACTCACACACCTAGTCAGTCATGCAAAAAATTAATCACACACCCATTTACTCACCTATACAGTTATACACACACCAACTCACTTACTCATACAAATACTAGCACATTCTTACGCTCTTATACAATAACTGATACAAGCACACACGCATCCATACAGCCACTCTCACAATCACACACTCTCACTTATAGCCTTTTAAATACTCTAACACACATATATACTGCCTTTTACATATGTAGTTACTCGCACATGTACCACTGAGATATACATTCACTCACTAACACACCCATACACACACTCACCCACCCAAGCAGTCCATCACAGATCCACTCTTCAAATCATGCACCAAGTGAATCACCCACTCACACATCTATGTACAGAGTCACACACACCCCACCCACACAAACACTCAGGCACCCATACAGATACTCAGAGAACCAATCAATAACCCATATAGACACTCATGTAGCTATTCGCAAATCCATGCATCCACTTACACACCAACTGACAGACGGATACAGACATTCACCCAGTTTAGTCACTAACCCATGCATTCAGTAAGATACGTTTAATCACTCACTTATAGAGTTAGTCACGCACCTACTAAATCATCCATTCAGACACTTATACACCCACTCATTCTTCAATACGCCTTTGCCTATATATATTAAACATATTTAAACTTTACAGAAACACACAGTCACTGGATGATGTCATCAGTGATGTCATCAGTGATGTCACTGACCATGTCATGAGTGATGTAATATGTGACGTCATCAGCAGTGCATTGCGGGCGCGAGTTATAGTTAGCTGAACTAACTATAACGGGGGAATTTCACGGGTTTTGTATGAGTGCAATGTCCAACTAACTATAACTGTCCCTAAAACCTATGGTTTTTCAGTGAATTTCAAAGGTTTTTTAAATGCTAATTTCTAACTATAACGTGTCTGAAACCTATGGTTTTTTCAGTGAATTTCAAAGGTTTTTTAAATGCTAATTTCTAACTATAACGTGCCTGAAACCTATGGTTTTTTAAGTGAATTTCAAAGGTTTTTTAAATGCTAATTTCTAACTATAACGTGCCCCGCCCCCTCCCTTCACCACTGTGCAAACGCACCCCGTGGCGCGTTTTAAGTTGGGGGATTAAGTCCCCTTGAATCATGAGGGTCCCTGGGGTCCAACTAGCCCACCCTGTATCTCCAGTATGCGCCAGGGAGCTGCGTTGCACAGAGGTGTTCAGAGGCCACGCCCCTTTTTACACCTCTCTGCAACGCAGATCTGTGGCGCTTTCTGGACGTACCTGGTGGGCTAGTTGGCCCCCAGGGACCCTCAGGATTGAAGGGGATTTAATTCCCCATCTTAAAACGCGCCACGGGGCCTGTTTGCACACATGTCACCTGAAGCCCCGCCCCCTCCCTTCACCACTGTGCAAACGCGCCCCGTGGCGCGTTTTAAGTTGGGGGATTAAGTCCCCTTGAATCCTGAGGGTCCCTGGAGTCCAACTAGCCCACCATGTACCTCCAAAAAGCGCCACAGAGCTGCGTTGCAGAGAGGTGTAAAAAGGGGCGTGGCCTCTGAACACCTCTCTGCAACGCAGCTCCCTGGCGCATACTGGAGGTTCCTGGTGGGCTAGTTGGCCCCCAGGGACCCCCAGTATTCAAGGGGAATTACTTCCCCTTCTTAC
The DNA here is from genome assembly GCA_963921515.1 of Calotriton arnoldi. Classification (NCBI taxonomy): domain Eukaryota; kingdom Metazoa; phylum Chordata; class Amphibia; order Caudata; family Salamandridae; genus Calotriton; species Calotriton arnoldi. The sequence goes on from CAWUFW010013715.1 coordinate 378,924, forward strand.
AACGCGCCAGGGGGCGCGTTTGCAGACTGCTGCAGGGAGGGGGCGGGGCCTCCGGCACGAGGCCGGTCTTTTTTTTTTTTTCTTTGCTTTTTTTTTTTATGGGAGAGGGCTGCGTGGCCCCCTTTCCCTGGGCCTCTATTTGCCCCGGGGACCCCATCCCCCGGGGCATGCCCTCTTTTTTTTTAAAACAAAATATTTGGAGGGGGGCTGCGTGGCCCCCCTCCTCAGGCCATTTAAGGCCCAGCCTTTACGTTTTTTGTTTTTTTTTAATTTTCTTCTTGGGGAGGGGGGCTGCGTGGCCCCCCTCCCGGGCCACTAGTGGCCCCGGGGACCCCAACCCCGGGGCCTGGCCACTTGTTGGGGACCGTGGGGGGGTCCCCAATCCCTGCACGGTCCCGCCGGCTCCCCGCGTCCTGCGGGAGCCGGCATTGCTTTTCCATAAGGGGAGTGTTAGAATTGGGGATCTCTAGTTGGCACAGGTAGGTACTTGTGACAAATAGGGACCCTCGCCTCTAGTCAGGGTAAAGGGGTACACTCCTAAAATAACCCCTGCTCACCCCCTTGGTAGCTTGGCACGAGCAGACAGGCTTATCTCAGAGGCAGTGTGTAAAGCATTTGTGAACACATACAGTAATCTAGTGACACACTACAGATGGACACCACACAAGGTTTATATCAAAAATAAGTATTCTTTATATAGTTTTAACACAAGACCATAAACGACAAAAATCCACAATACTGTACTTAAAATGGTAGTTTTAGCTTAGTTCAGTTCAGTTCTTAAGATGCGACACTTTAAGTCAATGTACCTTACGATGCGGGATGCTTCCACAACAAGCAATGTTGCAGCGATGGAAATGCGACAAAGTTCTGGTGCAAAGAAATAAAGACGTCAAGTTCTTCCTGATGCGGCACGCTTCTCCGATGTTGCGAGAAGTCTCGATTCGATGCGTCAACTGCAGCGGCGACACCCTTGTTCAGCGATGCGACGGCAACAGCTTCGGCTGCGACACTCTTCTCCAACGTTGCGAGACGCTTCCGCTCGATGCGACAACTGCAGCGGCGTCACCCTTGTTTCGTGATGCGACGGCAGCAGCTCCGACGGCGGCACGCTTCTCCGTGGATGCGAGGCGCTTCTCTCGATGCGGTGCAATGCGTCAGCTACAGCGGCGACATCTACGATGCGACGGCAGCGGCTGCGATGGCGACACGCTTCTTCCTCGATGCGAGACTCTTCTCTTGATGCGGTGCAATGCGACAGCTACAGCGGCGACATCTACGATGCGACGGCAGCGGCTGCGACGGCGACACGCTTCTTCGGGGTTGAGGGACGTTTCTCGAGATGTGGTGCAATGCGTCAGCTACAGCGGCGTCATCTCCGTGATGCGACGGCAGCGGCTGCGACGGCGACACGCTTCTCCCTCTTGAGTCGCGCTTCCAGCTCCTTGCGACACGCCGTCCCTTCAGAAGGCCCAAAACAGCAGCAGGCACTTCCAAAGGATTCTTGGGGAGCTGGTGGTTGAAGTCTGTTGTCCCTGAGACTTCAGCAGGAGGCAAGCTCTATTCTCAAGCCCTTGGAGATACTTTACAAGTTGAATAAAAGTGCACACAAAGTCCTTTCTCCTTCCTTTGGCAGTCAGGCAACCACTGTAGGCAGATCCCTCTAGCTTAGGGATAGACTTCTCCTCAGTTTCTTCTTGGTTCCGCTCCTCAGCAAAGGTTTCTTCTTGTTGTTCCAAAGTGATCTAATTTCCTAGGGGTCTGGGTCCCCTTTTTATACACAGTTTTTCTTTGTTCTCTGAAGGCAGAGAGGCCTCTGCCTAGTCCAAAACCAGTTCTGGTCAGTTCTGGAGCACTTTGTTTTTCTGACTCCTTCTTTCCTTTCAGAATGTGGGGCAGGGTGCTCAGCCGCCCGGCAGGAGGTGGAGCCAGCATTGTGGAAGGCAGGCACAGCCCTATTCAGACCCAGGTGCAACTCCTCCCTCCACTCTGGATGCAGATCTTTCTATTCAGCCCTGTGCTGACTCACCCTGTCTCCTGTAGCCACCCCCAGCCCCTGTCACTCAATCTCCAGACAAGGAATACACAACCTAGCAGAGGCAGGCTTGGAAGTTTAGGCAAGAAAATACCCACTTTCTAAAAGTGGTATTTTCAAACACAGAATGTTAAAACCAACTTCACTAAAAGATGTATTTTATCATCCTGAGTTCAGGCATACTAAATTCGTTTTTCTACCATGTTCCCTGGGTCAGTTCTGACTATAAGGTGTAATAGTCAGTCTGCCCATTCTGGCCTATGGGGAGCAGGTAGCCTTGCAATAGTGAAAAACGAAAATGGCTGTAATTCACTATTAGGACATGCCACACACACCAGGGCATGTCCTACCTTGTACTTCCAATGCACCCTGCCCTAGGGCCTACTTTAGGGGTGACCAACATGCAGTAAAGGGAAGGTTTAGGGACTGGTAAGTGGGTGTACTCACCAAGTCGACATGGCAGCCCTAGGCTGCACACAGGCTCTGCAATGGCAGGCCTGAGGCACATTTTACAAGCCGCTTCTGTGGGTGGCACAACCAGTGCTGCAAGCCCACCAGCGGCATTGGATTTACAAGCCCTGGGCACACTCAGTGCACTGTACTAGGGACTGACAAGTAAACCAATCATCCAATCATGGAGTCACTAATCCATCACACAATTTATCATAGGGAGCACTTGCACTGTGGCACTGAATAGCAGTGGCACAGTGCCCAAAGCATCTAACACCAGCAAAAACAGATCAGTAACATAGGAGGCATAAAAAAAAATGGAAGGGAGACCCACGCCAAGGATGCCAGGTCTAACACGTGTCCCCTCCAGCTGAAATGTGGGGAGAACTACCCTACCTCAGGGGAGCTCTCTTCACTAAGGCGGAAAAATCTGGACAGACCATCAGCATTGGCGTGTTCTGTACCAGGGCGGTGTTCCACCGTGAAATCCATACCCTGTAGGGAAATGGACCACCTCAACAGCTTTGGATTCTCACCCCTCATCTGCATCAACCATCTGAGGGGCCTGTGGTCTGTCTGAACCCGGAAGTGAGTCCCAAACAGGTATGGTCTCAGCTTCTTCAGTGCCCAGACCACAGCAAATGCCTCACGCTCAATAGCACTCCACCTCTGTTCCCGTGGTAGTAACCTCCTACTGATGAAGGCTATGGGTTGATCTAGGCCCTCCTCATTCATCTGTGACAGAACAGCCCCCACACCATGCTCTGAAGCGTCTGTTTGTACTACGAACTCTTTGGAGAAGTTGGGTGCCAGGAGCACGGGCGCCGTGCACATGGCAGTTTTCAGGGCCTCAAAAGCTTTCTGACAGGTGTCAGTCCAAATCACTTTCCTGGGCTGCTTCTTGGAAGTCAGCTCTGTCAGGGGTGCAACGATGCTGCCATACCCCTTGACAAACCTCCTGTAGTAACCCGTGAGTCCTAAGAAGGCTCTCACCTCCGTCTGGGTTTTGGGGGGTTCCCAATTCAGGATGGTTTCAATTTTGGGTTGTAGGGGCGCCACCTGGCCGCTCCCCACTTGGTGTCCCAAGTACACCACGGAACCCTGCCCGATCTGGCACTTACTCACCTTGATCGTGAGGCCTGCCCTCCGCAGCGCCATCAACACTTCCCAGAGGTGGCGCAGATGTTCTTCCCAACTGGCGCTGAACACCGAGATGTCATCCAGGTAGGCGGCACTGAACGAGTCCAGTCCAGCCAACACCTGGTTGACCAACCTCTGGAAGGTGGCAGGGGCATTCTTCATCCCAAAGGGCATCACCCGGAACTGGTAGTGCCCATCTGGTGTGGAGAATGCTGACCTCTCTCTTGCCCCATCAGTCAAGGCGATCTGCCAGTACCCAGACGTTAAGTCAAACGTGCTGAGGTACCGTGCAGCCCCTAGCCGATCTATGAGCTCATCAGCTCTGGGGATGGGGTGCGCGTCAGTCCTGGTGACTGAATTGAGTCCTCGGTAGTCCACACAGAACCGGAGTTCTGGTGTGGCACCCGGTGCGGCAGCCTTTGGGACCAAGACCACTGGGCTGGCCCAAGGACTGTTAGAGGACTCAATCACCCCTAACGCAAGCATTTTGGAGACCTCCTCCTTGATGCAAGCTCTCACCCTGTCAGTCACCCTGTAAGATTTGTGCTTCACAGGTGTACTGTCCCCAGTGTCCACATCATGGATGCACCAATCTGTGACACCGGGAACCAGGGAGAACAGATCAGAAAACTGTCCCAGCAACTGGCGGCAGTCATTCTGTTGCTCAGGGGTCAGGGTGGAAGAGAGGTTGACACCATCCACTGACCCATCTTGCTCTGTTGCTGACAGGAGGTCAGGAAGAGGCTCGGTCTCCTCCTCCATCCCAGCATCTGTCGCTAAGAGCATGCCCACTTGGGACCTCTCCAAGTGGGGCTTCAGGCGGTTAACATGCAGGACCCTCAAGGGGTTCCTGGGAGACCGCAAGTCCACCAAGTAGGTAACCGGACTTTTGCGCTCTACAACCTCAAAGGGTCCGGTCCACTTATCCTGGAGCGCGCAGGGCTCCACTGGGGCCATGACCCACACTTTCTGACCAGGCTGAAGCTCTACCAGAGTGGCATTCTGGTCGTACCACCGCTTCATCTCCTCCTGGCTGGCTTCCAGATTCGCCTCAGCGAGTTGCCTGAAATGCCTAGTTTGGTTCCTAAAGGCCAGCATGTAACTGTATACATCCTGGGGAGGTTTCCTGGGAGATTGCTCCCAGCCTTCTTTGACCAAACTGAGAGGTCCTCTCACGGGGTGTCCATAGAGAAGCTCAAAGGGGCTGAACCCTAGAGATTTCTGTGGCACCTCACGGTAAGCAAAGAGCAGGCATAGTAAGAGGACGTCCCACTTACGCCTCATAGGTTCCTCAAGACCCATAATCATGCCTTTGAGGGTTCGGTTGAACCTTTCAACCAATCCATTTCCTTGGGGGTGGTAAGGAGTGGTAAACTTGTAGGTTACCCCACACTCCTGCCACAGGGACTTCATATACTTGGAAATGAAGTTGGTCCCCTGGTCAGACACTACCTCGCTAGGGAATCCCACTCGGGAGAAAATTCCCATCATTGCTCGTCCCACCACGGGGGCCGTCACTGTCCTCAGAGGTATGGCTTCCGGGTACCGGGTGGCATGGTCCACCAAGACCAGGATGAACCTGTTGCCCATGGCTGTCTTGGGGTCCAGTGGCCCCACAATGTCAATACCCACCCGTTCAAAGGGGGTGCTGACTACAGGGAATGGCTGGAGAGGAGCCTTGCGCTTCCTCCCACTCTTTCCACTTGCCTGGCAAGTCTGACATGTCCTGCAGTGAGTGTCTGAACTCCTGCGCATTTGGGGCCAATAAAAGTGGGTGACAAGCCTCTCAAAGATCTTGTCCTGCCCCAAATATCCTGCCAATGGAACATCATGAGCCAGCCCCAGTAGGAAGGCTCTGAGGCACTGGGGTACCACCAGCACACGGGCTGACCCAGGCTCAGCAACCTTAGGCTCAGTATACAGGAGATCATTCTCCCAATAGACCCAATGTGACCCAGACTGATCACTTGTTGCCTGGTCTGCAGCCTGTTGCCGCAGACCCACCAGAGAAGGGCATTCTTTCTGCTCCTTGCAGAATTATTCCCTGGAGGGTCCTCCTTCTTGCTGCCAATGGGTCAGCTCAGGCAGGTCCCCCAGTTCAGCTACCTGTTCCCCTGTAGGCTCCAGGGCATCCCCCTCAAGGTCTGCCTCCTCCTGGACCGTGGGAACTTCGGGGGCCGGTTTCCCGCGCCCCCTGCCTCTTCTCGTGACGGCAGGTACCTGGGCCTCCCTCTCAGGCTCCAGGTCCTCTTGAGCACCTTTACTTGCTGCCATGGACCGGGTGGTCACACACGCCCAGTCAGGCAAACCCAACATCTCTAAATGAGCACTTCGCTCCACCTTCGCCCAAGGTGAGCTCTCCAAGTCGTTCCCTAACAAACAGTCAACAGGCATGGCGGGCCTCACAGCTACCTGAAGAGTACCAGAGACCCCCCACTCAAAGGGAACCTGAGCCACTTTGCAGTGACTCTCTGTGTTGTCAGCGGCAACAACTGGATAGAATGCATGGGGGACTACCTGCTCTTGAGACACCAGGTGACACTTGACAGCTGTCACACTGGCTCCTGTATCTCTAAGAGCCTCCACCCTATGGCCATTGATGGTCACCCACTGCCTGTATTTCTTAGTGTTATCAGGCAGCTGGGTCTTGGGGACCATCTCACAGTCTCCTAATGAGACAAGGGACATCTGTGCGGGACCCCACCCCTCTGGGGCATCCATCTCCTCCCCCAGGGCTACACTAGCCATCTGCCGGGGGGCTGCACCAGGGGGTGCGGTCTTTCCAAACTGGCGGCACCTGGGATCACTCGCTATATGACCCAGGTCCCCACATTTGTAGCATCTCAGGGGTCCCCTTTGAACAGGTGGACCTGTCGGGGCCCCTGAGGGTTTCTGGGGGGGAGGCTGGGAACCTTTCCCTTGGTTCCCTTGGGGACTACTTTGGGGCCTTCTTTGGAACTCCCTCTGTTTACCCTTGTCCCCCCACTCTTCTGCTGGGGACCCTGCCCACCCTTGGCTGAGTCTCCCACGTGACCCTTGTGGACCCTGGTACTGACCCAGCGGTCCGCCTCCTCAGCAAGCTTCCTAGGGATAGTCAGCTTGCTATCTATCAGGTGCTGGCTTAGCTCTGGAAAACAGTTACTTGACAAGTGCTCCCATGCAATCAAATCAAGGAGCCCCTGAAAATCATCAACTTTGCTACCCTTCACCCAACCATCCAATGCTCTGCAGAAAAAAGTGACATATTCAACCCAGGTACTGTTCTCTATCTTCTTGCAACCCCTGAACCTCTGCCTATACAATTCAGGAGTTAAACCATACCTAGACATTAAAGCATCCTTCATGTGGTGATATGAATTATGGACATCAGAAGGCAAATCTAGCAGTGTGTCCCGCCCTCACTAAGGAACCGTCCCCACAACCCCGCTCCCCAATCCTTCTCAGGGACCCGGTGGGAAGACATGGCTACCTCATAGGCCTTGAGCCACTGCCCAATGTCATCATTTTTAAAAAACTCTCTGACCACATCCTTAGGAATATACACTCTAGATTCCACAGGCATTGACGGTGTGCTGCCACCAGAGGGAGTAATTTCTAAGCTCCTAGCTTTCAAATCCAACTCCCTCAAACTTCTATCATGCTCAAGCTGTATCCTCTTTTCTTCCAGGGCCAGTTTCCTAATTTCGAATTGCCCATTCATTTTGGCCAGCTCCAACTCATGCATCCTATTTCTCTCCCTGTCCTCCCTGGACAGACCTTTGGCAGAAACACTGCTACCTGCTGGGGAAGGTGCCTTCCTTTCCCCTGGACCCAACGGCCCTACCAGCTGCACATCTGCATCATTATCCCCTTCCTCATTCTCAGGGGTTTTCCTAGCTTCTACCCAGGCCCTCAGCGCCTTATAGAACTCCTCCCTCCTGGTGAGCCCGGTAATTACAACATTACATTTTTTGCAGAAGTGCTTCAGCTGCTTCACTTTGTAGCTTTCCAGTTTCTCCCACTCAAAATCAACAGATGCTATGGATGCTGTGTCTTCCATGATGGCTGAACTTGGAAAAAAATGGAACGTCCTAGAAAAACAAATCTACCAACAGTATGTGGTCGCGTTTTGGTCTGCACTCACTAGTAGTGTTCACCAATCACTGTACATGAGTCACAAATGCAAGTCCAGAATCCTCACCGCTGACCACCAATGTTAGAATTGGGGGTCTCTAGTTGGCACAGGTAGGTACTTGTGACAAATAGGGACCCTCGTCTCTAGTCAGGGTAAAGGGGTACACTCCTAAAATAACCCCTGCTCACCCCCTTGGTAGCTTGGCACGAGCAGAAAGGCTTATCTCAGAGGCAGTGTGTAAAGCATTTGTGAACACATACAGTAATCTAGTGACACACTACAGATGGACACCACACAAGGTTTATATCAAAAATAAGTATTCTTTATATAGTTTTAACACAAGACCATAAACGACAAAAATCCACAATACTGTACTTAAAATGGTAGTTTTAGCTTAGTTCAGTTCAGTTCTTAAGATGCGACACTTTAAGTCAATGTACCTTACGATGCGGGACGCTTCCACAACAAGCAATGTTGCAGCGATGGAAATGCGACAAAGTTCTGGTGCAAAGAAATAAAGACGTCAAGTTCTTCCTGATGCGGCACGCTTCTCCGATGTTGCGAGAAGTCTCGATTCGATGCGTCAACTGCAGCGGCGACACCTTTGTTCAGCGATGCGACGGCAACAGCTTCGGCTGCGACACTCTTCTCCAACGTTGCGAGACGCTTCCGCTCGATGCGACAACTGCAGCGGCGACACCCTTGTTTCGTGATGCGACGGCAGCAGCTCCGACGGCGGCACGCTTCTCCGTGGATGCGAGGCGCTTCTCTCGATGCGGTGCAATGCGTCAGCTACAGCGGCGACATCTACGATGCGACGGCAGCGGCTGCGACGGCGACACGCTTCTCCCTCTTGAGTCGCGCTTCCAGCTCCTTGCGACACGCCGTCCCTTCAGAAGGCCCAAAACAGCAGCAGGCACTTCCAAAGGATTCTTGGGGAGCTGGTGGTTGAAGTCTGTTGTCCATGAGACTTCAGCAGGAGGCAAGCTCTTTTCTCAAGCCCTTGGAGATACTTTACAAGTTGAATAAAAGTGCACACAAAGTCCTTTCTCCTTCCTTTGGCAGTCAGGCAACCACTGCAGGCAGATCCCTCTAGCTTAGGGATAGTCTTCTCCCCAGTTTCTTCTTGGTTCCGCTCCTCAGCAAAGGTTTCTTGTTGTTGTTCCAAAGTGATCTAATTTCCTAGGGGTCTGGGTCCCCTTTTTATACACAGTTTTTCTTTGTTCTCTGAAGGCAGAGAGGCCTCTGCCTAGTCCAAAACCAGTTCTGGTCAGTCCTGGAGCACTTTGTTTTTCTGACTCCTTCTTTCCTTTCAGAATGTGGGGCAGGGTGCTCAGCCGCCCGGCAGGAGGTGGAGCCAGCATTGTGGAAGGCAGGCACAGCCCTATTCAGACCCAGGTGCAACTCCTTCCTCCACTCTGGATGCAGATCTTTCTATTCAGCCCTGTGCTGACTCACCCTGTCTCCTGTAGCCACCCCCAGCCCCTGTCACTCAATCTCCAGACAAGGAATACACAACCTAGCAGAGGCAGGCTTGGAAGTTTAGGCAAGAAAATACCCACTTTCTAAAAGTGGTATTTTCAAACACAGAATGTTAAAACCAACTTCACTAAAAGATGTATTTTATCATCCTGAGTTCAGGCATACTAAATTCGTTTTTCTACCATGTTCCCTGGGTCAGTTCTGACTATAAGGTGTAATAGTCAGTCTGCCCATTCTGGCCTATGGGGAGCAGGTAGCCTTGCAATAGTGAAAAACGAAAATGGCTGTAATTCACTATTAGGACATGCCACACACACCAGGGCATGTCCTACCTTGTACTTACAATGCACCCTGCCCTAGGGCCTACTTTAGGGGTGACCAACATGCAGTAAAGGGAAGGTTTAGGGACTGGTAAGTGGGTGTACTCACCAAGTCGACATGGCAGCCCTAGGCTGCACACAGGCTCTGCAATGGCAGGCCTGAGGCACATTTTACAAGCCGCTTCTGTGGGTGGCACAACCAGTGCTGCAAGCCCACCAGCGGCATTGGATTTACAAGCTCTGGGCACACTCAGTGCACTGTACTAGGGACTGACAAGTAAACCAATCATCCAATCATGGAGTCACTAATCCATCACACAATTTATCATAGGGAGCACTTGCACTGTGGCACTGAATAGCAGTGGCACAGTGCCCAAAGCATCTAACACCAGCAAAAACAGGTCAGTAACATAGGAGGCATCAAAAAAAATGGAAGGGAGACCCACGCCAAGGATGCCAGGTCTAACAGGGAGCTGCTGACATGCAGCTCCCCTTATGGAAAAGCATTCTGCTTTGCTTCATTGAAGCGAGAGCAGGTTTCCCTGCGCTCGCTTCAATGAAGCAAAGCAAGTTTGCAATGACAGGGCGGGAGCCGCGAGGCTCCCGTCCTACCATTGCAAACAGCAGTGTCCCGGGGGTAGGCACCCCGGGACACTGCAGGAGCCGGCCCTGGGGGGTGGCGGTCCCCAGGGCCATCACAGGCTCCAGGAGGGGGGCCACGCGGCCCCCCCCCAACATCTGCAAAGCACCGGGGAGGTGGTGGTCCCCGGGGCTTCGGGGGTCTGAAACGGACCCCCACTTTAAAATTGTTAGTGCCCCGGGGAGGTGGCGGTCCCCGGGGCGTGTGGGGGGGCTCAAGCCCCCCCCCCACACAGGTATTTCTTTTTTTTTTAAAAGAAGCCCCGGGGGGTGGCTGTGTGCCCCCGCCACCATTATTTAGTTGAAGCCCCGGGGGGTGGCGGTCCCCGGGGCTTGGGGGGGCCTTAGAGGCCCCTCCACATTTAATATTAACAAACCCCCGCATGCCCCCGGGACTTGGCCCACCCGGGGGCCAAATAACAATGAAGCGCGGGAGCCTGCGCTTCGTTTTTTTTTTCACGGCGGGATCGACGCACCCTGCACGCATCCCGCCGATTTTTTTTCTTTAAAAAAAAAAAAAATTGGGGCCCTGGGGGGCCTAGGGGGTCAGGGTGTTTCTACCCTGCCCCCTTTTTGCGTTTTGCGCACTTGTTTCTGTGCCTCGGTTCTACCGAGGAACAAGATGGCTGCCAACACTTCCTGGTTTGGAGTGTTTTGGCAGCCAATTAGCATACAGCTCGTGATCGGGAAGGTGCGCTGAGGGTGCGCGGACCCTCCGCGGCCATAGATATATATGTGGTTTTACTTTTGATTTTCTCAGGAACTACTGAACGGATTTACACCATTTAACCAAAAGGCACGACTCTGAACCAAGGGCTACCTTTTTGCCAAAGTTGGTGTAATTCCGTTCAGCAGTTCAGGCTGTAGCTGCGATGAAAGGTTCCTATGGAAAATTGCATGGGGAAAACATGTTTTGGGAGCCCCCTTTTTTCTCTGCCCCGGCTTGCCGAATCACCCCGAAACTTTTATGATAGGAGCGGACCGGAGCGCCCCACGAGTTTTGAGAATTTCGCGAAGATTCGTCAACCGGCGCCAAAGTTATTTCAAATAGAATGTTGCGAATTTCCTATGGAAAATAGGTCCTAACTATAACTATCTACTGGCGACCGCCAGTAGATAATATATATATATATATATACATATATACATACACACACACACATTTTCTGTACATACGTTTGTCACTGCAATTGTCCCCCTGAGCATGTAAGATAAGATAAGATAACTTTATTTGCGTGATTACTTAAAACAGTTGCAATAAAATAAATAACAGAAGTGTCTTGACTTTTCATAAGTTAGGACTGAAAGTTGCAATTTGATTTTTGTACAAAGTAGTTATGCTGGATTTGCACCCTGTATAAAGAAACATTGTTAAAATGAATTTTGTTGTATTTAAAAAATATAAAAAAACGTAAGTGGAAGATCACGAAATTCAGTAATATAAAAGTTAATAGTTGACACTCCAATAAAAAAAGAGCAAAAGTTGTTCTCTAGACAACCGAGGTGATGTTTGCTGGTGGCCACAGTACAATTAGTCTTTAGCTCCGGATCCAGATGGATGGTTCTAATGCTCAGAGTGGGGAGCCAGAGCATAAATATGAAAACTGGGGATTTAAGGGTCCCAAGTGTTGGAGAAGGCAGATTTTCAGCTGTATAATGGATGAGTTAGCAAAAAGGTTGTGCAGCGTCTCTGTGGAGAACATTTTGGTTGCAGTGTGAGCCCTGAGCATGTGTTTTATATATATATGCAAAGAATGACGTGCATTGGATTTTGCTTTGGAGATATTACATATCATATTCACAAATATGTTGCAATAATGAAGAGGACGGAGATAACGAACTTCGAATGCGTTTTTAACATAAAAGTCTTGAATGTGACGCCTAGGAGATCTGTCCTGTATACATTTACCGCCTGAACGCCGAAAGCAGGTAGCACAAGTATGAACATACACATGGCATGTGTGCATAGTGGGAGGCTGGGACAAAAGGCAGACACGGTGCCGTTTATTGGCACATGTGGGGAGAGGGTGGTAAGCCCCGTTTAACATAAATACATTCATAATGAACACCCACGGGCTGCTTTCGGGCCGGACAAGGGGCCGTTCCAATCACTCTGTCGTAAATCGAAATCTGGAGACACATTCCACACACAAGGTCGTTTTGTTCTCCGGTTTAATTACGTGCCCGCAACCCTTAACTGAATGCCATTTTCCTGTTACGCTCACTGGGACTGGGGAGGTAGGTCAGACAGAGTGGCGTGGGTGGGGCGCACTCGGCCTTGCCCTCTTGCTACCGCCTCAGAATCACCGAGCCAGAAATTCGGATTGTTTATTTGTTTTCGTGTCTTGAACCTACCCCTAAGGTTTCTGGTTTCTGAGTAATGCTAGAAAGGCCATAAATTGAAGGGCCAAATGCGCCGATTTGTGGCCCTCCGGTCTCGTCACAGCTCTCGGGACACTCAGTGGACATAAGCCCCTTGTTTAGGACCGCCCGTCCCCCATTGTGTTTATTTGGTGCTACCCCAGTCGCTGGGGGCGCCATAAAAAGTTTTTGTCTTAGACTTTTGTTAACTACTAGAAAAGGAACAACCCTTGCTCAAGACCTTGTCAACTAAACCGCATTCCAAATGAGCGGCGAGAGCACTTCCTCTGAAATGCAATGGTTTATGACTGGCCGTCCCAAATTGTATGAAAGAAGCCATTGAAAAAGCGTTGAACTTTTTTTCATGAGACCAGTTATCCGAGGAAGAGTTGGCATTCTAAAAACACATTAAAATGTTAGTTTAAAGAACACTCGAATTCGAACATATTTTAGAAGTGCGCCTGAAGTTTTCAGCAAAATGTTCGAGACTACTACATTTACATTTGTTGTCTAAAGCGCGCGTGTTGTGTGTGTGTTTTGCTTCAAAGCGCTCAAAATACATAAGAGGGGATATGTTAATCCAAAATGCCCCCTCGCCTATCACCTTAAACGCCCTGAAAAATCTGCAAGAACCAATACAACACATGGACGACAGCCTGTAAAAGCAGAGAGAAATTGTGGAGACAACATAAGCATATCTGGAAAAAATGTGCATGGATATCATTTTGTTTACAAATGCCTATAATGGCAGAAGCGTAAAGAACAGATGATGGACGGAAAGCTGAACAAATCAAGCATTCACACCCAGTCACAGATCTGTGTTTAATTTATCGTTTGTTTTCCTCATCAGCCACCCCAGTTTGGACCTAACCATATGCAAATCAGTCTCGACCCTGCTACTCATGGGAACTGTCCAGCCCGAACTGCCAGACCAGGTCCTCCCTGGGCCAGAAACAAGCATCCTGGGACCGGTTTCGGGGTATCACCCCTCATCAGCCAGGCTAGCTTGAATGGACTGTCCCCATGTTAAATCCAAAAACAATGGATTTAACCTAGATCTATGACTGGGGGTGAATGTTTGATTTCTTCAGCATTACATCTATCACCTGTTCTTTCTGTAATGGGAGAAGTGGCATAACACCAAACAAGGTTGGCCTCCAGCAACCCTAAGGTTCCTCAACAACCTCCTGTTTGCTTGTGAAGTGGGGAAAAATGCAAAAAACGAAAGATGGCTCTTAGAGCTATTTTACTTTTTTCTGCTGCTTCCATCAAGACTACTGCTGAAGGTAGGAGGGCAATGGCAGTGTCAGGGGTATCAAGTGTCAAGTCAAGGCTATCAACTGATACCAATGGTTACCTCTAATGAAAGAGAGTCCGCAATAATCGGGTGGTATTAGAAGTAGCTCGCATTCTTACTCTCCAATAAAGAATAAGGGTGGATTGGAAGGGGGAGGGAGATCTCCCGCTTTAATGGGAACCTTGCCAAAGAAGACCGTGGGTGTGGTTTTACTTATCCAGGTGTTTCCTGAAGAGCCACACATGTTGTCATACGGCAATTTAAAAGCACTATGTCATGACTACACACGCATTTATGTAACTATATATTTAATGAATTATTCACTATTGGTGGTTTATAAATAGACAGTGATATACGATTAAGGTTTAACCTTGTGTTTATACTTCATGGGTCTAACCTAATGGGATTTTTTTAGATTTAATTTTTGTGAAGATTTTGTCTGGGTATTGCTCTAGGAGATTCGTTGATGTTTTTTGCAAAGCCAGATTCTGCAGCTGCATATGGACTTGCTTAAATATTCCATTGCATAGTCTGTTTGACACTGAATTTAGACCTAAGCACCATCAGTAGAAACACTCTAAGGCATACTGAATTTACGTTTGACTTTTCATATTTTTTCGAATCCATTCCTATCACTGGATTTCGTGCTCATTGCAGTCTGTCGTTGTTCTATATAGGTTGTGTGTGCACAATTGGGTTCCCCTGACACATTTTGGCAAGATAAACTTGCAGAACCTTTTCATGGGCAAACATGTAGGAAAACTCTAGTACAACTGGAATTTGGAGCAGCAACTACTGATTTTGCATGTAATGCCCAATTTTCAGGATAAAGTATTTATCTCAGAGGGCAAATAGCACACTTTTACCAGCCTTTTATGGTCAGGGTCTATGTGTAGCAGTCCTGCAAGTTGTTCTTCACTCATGAAGCTGAGAAGAAGATACTCGCTGATACGCCTTAGTGCTTGCACTGTTCCTCCTGTGGATCTCAGGCCTAATGGGCAGCAGGATACTATAACTCATAGGCAGTCTATGGTGGTTGGGTGGAGTTGCTCATGCAGGGCACCAATGCTGTTGTGTAATGCAGAATAGTACAATATTTTAACTGAGATAAATTGCTTTCAGTTTGAAACCTAACTCATTTGTTTTTGTTGTGACCACACCCACTACCTGCATCTCTGCTTGGCCTGAGCCTTCTGGACCCCAACTGTCTCTCTAATGGACACCAGTCAAGGGTAGTCAGGGGCAGCAGTCACTACCCTTGACTTGCTCTTTTGTATCCCTCAACTCATGGGTCATGAAGGCAGCACCAGGAAAATGGTAAACAAGGCTCTGCTTTAATTTACAGTCCTTGCACACTGAGCTCTTCAGTAGCGAAGAGGAAGGTTTTACGGACAAGGGGTCAATACCATGATGTCATCGATGGTTAAAGAAAGAGTGTGTGCTATCAGTTCCACTACACCTGACCTTTTCGTGAATCAATGGCTTTTTACCTCCTACTGGATATCCTCTTTGGGCCCACTAGTGCCTGCAAGTTATTCTCCAAGTCTTTTCAGCTTGAATATTGAAAGAACACTGTTCAACGTGTGTTATGACTGTTTTGGGTACAACGACATCTGCTGGTGATGCGAGGGTATAGTACATAAAGTATCAGAGCACAAATGTTATGCGGCTGTCACCGCAGCTAGAGTGCTCAAACTGTTTGGGCATAGCTATGCAGACGGGGCAACTGTATCAAACCGTTGCAGTTGTCCCGATCTAAGGATTTCTATCTGCTGTGGAATTCTGCACCAAATGTTCGGAAAATTAAGATTGAGCAATTGCAATTTCTATTTACATAGCGCGTACTACCCCTAACGAGGCGTTGAAGCGCTTTAGGGCGAGTGGTTAGTGGTTGATCAAGTGGTTATTGATAAATATTGTGATTAGTCATGTGAACTCAAGAAAAAAGTGCATGCATTTACTCTAGTTACTTTGTGAGTTAGCTTCCGGGACAGCTTGCTGTTACAGAGCAATCGAACTGCTCTTTCATTAGACGATGGGGTTACTTCACAGGTTTCTAAATAACATACCCAATGTCCAGTGGTAGCTATCACTTGTGTAACAAGTGCAGTGACGGCTAGGCCCAGGGCTGTGGGGAGCTCAATGAACCCCTGTTTATGGCTGTTTTACATACCCATTCTCTTCCAGGGTGGGCGGCATTGTTCAATATCCCTGCAAGGGATACTTTTATCGCCGTTTACGCTGAACCTTTAGGTTGACCGTGTAGTTCTACACCACTCATCCTTGAGTTCTTCAAATACAAAAATACCTATCCAGAACAACAGGGAGACATACTTCAGAAAGTCTCATCACTGTGTCACATTTTCTCCCAGTAGGAAGCTAATTTACTAATGACGCATGCTTGTGTCCGTCTTCCTTCTATGTTACAGAGAGTGCATAGTTTACATTAACTAGATGGAAGGCTAGCAACTGTGTATGTCCTTGGTCAGTCCCTCTCTTATCAAAATGTACGCCCCCACACACATTTTAGCCAATTTGCCCTGAAGCCCGAGGCTGGTCCCACCCACTAAGCCGCAGGAGAAAGCTCTCCCGGTAAAATCACATCCTCTGAGTTTTCACACCTGATTGGTAGCTGGGGCCTGTCTAACACCCTCAGCGGGAGGGGGTCGGGAATTAACTAGAAGTCACTGGAGAGTGTAATTACTAGTGCGGGGGAGTTTAAAATCTGGTGCCCTGCATTGTGCTGCACGTAGCCCATATCAATCGTCATTTAAATTGAAAATAGTATAACTTTCACTCTGCTCGGATGTGGCGTACATTCAAAGATACCATGCTTTTCATCTAATAATCCTCCAGGGGATTGTGAAGGCGATGCATTGCGCCCCGTCCCTTTTGTGAGCGGAAACCCTTTTCATCTTTCAGTCCATGAGTGCGGATTGTAATTTAAAAACCGTCCCCACCCACGTACGGGTTAATCATCACGTGTGTCTTGCCACTTCTGGAGTGGAAATCGGGTTGCCATCTCGACGGCATGTTTTTTTCAGTGCCAGTAATAAAAACCCCACACGTTTTCCCATAAAAGAAAGGGAGAAGCGGTTATACGGTTATCTGGAGTGGCTGATTATACCAGAGCGATGGGTTATGCATTTGTGATTATAAGTGCGTCCAGGGCTTTAAGTGGGCCTAGTCTCACCGGTGCTGAGCACCAGCAGTTTCTTAAAGGAGGCATCGAAACGGGTCTCTATCGGGCTCTGTTGTGCCCTGGCACAGGCGGTCCGTTTTTTTCCGGACTGCAGTGACAGCAGGCACATGGATGTGCGCTGCTCACTTCTCACTAGTGGAGAAGTTACGGCATGACGTCATGCCAGGTAATTGCTGTATGGGGAAGGGAAATCCTTTAAAGAGAGTCATTTTCTCTCAGGATTTCCCTTCTCTTTTTGAAACTCAGGAGCAACAACATTGTCGTGGTGTCACCAGGCCTTTAAGTGGAAGCTTTTTCAATATTATATACAAGCCATAATTGCTGCTTATTTATCTTATGCAACTAACAACCTTTGACAAAGCAAATAGTCCTGACTTGTTGTAGGTATGATGTTACTTGTTGTATCATATATCTGAAAGCAATGACAGAAACAGCAAAATACCAGTCAGGCAGCACACCATGCTAAGCACAGATTTTTAGCTTAGGTGTTTTAAACCGCACCATTAATTACGTTGGCCACGCCCCTTTGAGAGACCCCCGTTTTTTCATCCCACTGAAAGCCCTGAGTGAGTCAATGCCCTCTTAACCCAGGTAACGTCATACATACCGCACCTGGCAGGAATGTATTGACCATGATGTATACACACAGTGACGCAGCAAGGATGCCATTGACCTTAATAAAAGCAGCATGAAAGGGCCCAGTAGGGTCTTTCGGGTAAGCCAGTAGAAGACACCCATAACTGGGGGGCAATCGGCCCTTCATATCTTCAACCCTGAACTTTTTACACCCCACAGTGAAATTCCATTGTGTTCGTGTGTATTAAAGTCAGTATGGGTTGTGTATAGGTGTCTGTACATCCTTATACCTATGCTGGTGTCAGTAGTGTAGAATGCTTGCCAAGGGACCAACGAAAAGGGGCAAACTATCCCCCGGCGGGGAAGCAAAAGACATCCATAATTGGCGTACAAAGAGCCTCTGAAGTGCCTAGAACCTACTGCCACTCTACCTGCTGCTCGCCCACACATTTGGCAACTCGTTTTAGTAAGCTATCCAATATATCCTGAATACCGTTCCGTACTTCGGTTATTTCAGAATTGCTACGCTCCACTTCTTACGACATAAACTGCATGTGACGAAGTATTGGGAAAAGCCTCCTTTAATCCTTTTACGGGCACTGATTATTCTGCCCTCAACACTGGCTGAATAAATCTGTGCAGAAGTTAATTGTTGTCGCTCGAGGTGAAAGCACTGACATAAGTGAGCGCCCCCGTACAGCACTTTATACCAAGCAGTCAGTAAAAGGATCGGGAGTAGCAGCAACGGCTTCAGGTGGATAATGAGTGTATGAAGGATCTGACCCCAGAGGTGGATATTGCCTCAGAAGCCACTGTGGGCGCGGCGTGCCTCTCCATTATCAGGACCACGGTGGAGAAACCAGGACATCTCTAAACTCAATGATGCATAGTAACCGATCCTTACAACACAACACTTCCTAAATTCAGAACGAAAACGAGTTACATAAAATGAGTTTTTTTTAAATCAAGTTTGGATAGTCACTGATATCTGAAGAAATTAGAATCTGACTTGTATGCAGTACTAGAGCACAGGAAAGCGCAGGGGGCCTATAGGTCAGGTGGGGCATTAGGTGATCCTCTGAGCCACCCCCCTCCCTCCCCCAAAAAACAGATTCTACTCAACCCTCGTTCTGTAATGTACCGTGTGGCGTTTCTAAAGAGGTTACAGATGCATGGTCGACTGGGAACCAAAAGCACTGCTGGCAAAAAAACAAACGCTCAAACTAACCCTGCTTCTGTTCTTTCCTCTCTATTTCTCTTCTCCCCCCCCCCTCGTAACATCTCGTGTGCCTCCTCTAAATTACACGGGGAAGCTGGAGAAAGGGGCAGCGGCGCCAGCAGTTGACCTGCCCTAAAACCGGCCTCCAACGCTCCAGCACACTGGGAAATGCCCGCAAACCCCCGAGCAGTAAGGATCAAGGCTGATGGGGCATGCCCCCCTACCCCTGCTCTATTTGTCCGACTCACCAGCATTACCGGTGACACGAGCTTATTATAGTGTCTACTGGCGCATCGACAACCATTCTAACTTATATACATAGAGTAGACCGATCACTATTCTGCATGTGCGCACCAAGCCCTCCTCTCCAGGGTACTCACCAGCTGCTCCCTGAGGGCACTTAGAGTGCACTCCAGCCGCAGTTCCTCGCTGCTGCCCCCCGGTTGGACTGGGGCCCCGGCGGCCGGCTCCATCGCCAGTGCCCGGGTCACCAGCGACTGCTGTCGGCTTCGAAGCAGGTGCAACTCCTGCAGACCAGCCAGGGCAGCTTGCAGTCTCTCCCCTACGCGTTCCCGGTCCAAGCCTCGACGGCCCGCGATGCACCCCGGCTGCATGTTCGCCTCTAACCGCGGCCCCAAGGCATTGCAGGCTCCTCCAGCGGGGGCAGGGGCGGGGAAGAGGAGAGGCAGCACAGAGGAGAGCAGACAAGGGTCAACGACACAAGAAGGACAAGGCTACGAGAAGGGTGAAGAGAGCGCAATGAAAAAGACAGGGGGCACCAGATGGCACTGGGGACGACAGCACAAAGAGAGAGAGAAGTAAAGTAAGATCGGAGGAGGGCACCGGCGCTCAGGAAAGGGCAGAAAGGGCTTTTGTATTAGACTCAGGCTCTATAGGCATCGGATAATGGCTGCGCTCAGGGTTTCAGGGCAGGAGGATATACAGCTCGAGGCTCAGTAAGTATCTGTTCTGAACCCCGCAAGACAGCTCTGTCTAGCAGGCGGAGACGTGTTTTGTGTAGTAGGCTCCGCCCCTACAGCGTGACTCGCCCGAGGTTAATCTCGGGCCAGCCGTACCTGTGTTCACGCAGCGCCCTGCCCGCTCACGTCGCCTCTCCATCCGGTCTGCATGCTCTCCTAATCCACACCTAGGGCTAGAGATTAACGCTCCCTGCAGGCCCGAGCTGTGGGGGGTATTCTCATTCACTCAGGGAGGTTTAGATTGAATGCAGGCTCAGTCTTGATATGTTTGGTGTCTTTAGCCCGTGGGGCCAGAAGCCGTAGGGGGTTGGGAGGCAACCACTCTAACGCCTTTGGGGTCCAAACAATTCCAGGTGACCTTTAGCTCCCGAAACTCGCCAGTCAGATGCGAACTGAGTTCATAAAAATGTACATTTGTTTGGATTTGTTTATTTCTTAAAGTTATATATAAGAGAGAAGGACGCCCAAGACAAGAGAGCGCCAGAGCCCCTCACTTTAATGCATCCATAATATAAGTAGCCGGTCAGTCGCTTTAGATGTCAGTGCAAAACCTACACATGTTTTATACTATGCTACCTGGCTACCACCAAGAGCTTTGCACACCATTTTGTAACTCTTCAATAGAAGTCGTCCATTTAAGTTCTCGCTGTATTTTTCGCTGCTCTTCTTTCTGTTTATCTGCCTCATGGTTCATCGTCCTGTGTGGAAAAGCCCACACGTCTTAGAGTTGCGACTCTGATTTACATCGATTTACCTTTTTGTAGATTCTTGAATTTCCGGCCGTGCTCCTGTAGTCACCACCATAGTCATACTCGCGTGTGTCGATTATGGACAATCCGCAAATTTAAGGTTGAATGTGCAATTGCGCACGTTTTTTTGCTTGTGTTTTCTCCACATGAAAAAAAAATCAACATATAGAAATTCTTTCTCTAATGCCCCTTGACTAAACGCTTGCCACGTTAAATGAAAACATTCTACCAACGTTTTCAAACTAAATTATTCTGTGAATTTAAGGTGGGTAATCCATTTGAAATGTCTGTGAATATCCGCCAAAGAGGGTATCTCCTGGTGTTTTCAAAATTAACAAATGGCACCTGCTGCAATTCCCTGGGAAATTCACATTTCCCTACCACCTCAAAATCGTTCAAGAGTAGAAGCTACAAACGTGGTGTATTTTCCTCTGTCTTAAATGGAATTTGCCATTAAAATTTTCTGCCCATCTTGTTTGACTGAACTGAAATAGTAAATCCGACATTTGCATTATATATCTGGTTTTATGGAAGAGGTAGTGTAAAATAAGAGAGATACAATGTGAAGCAAGAGAATACGGGGTGATACTGCTCCCCTGAAAGGTTATTGTTTTATATTTCCGTGAATCCTTTTATTCTATTGTTTTGTGATGTGTAAATTTCTGATTTTTATTAACCAAAATAAACTTGTCAACTGCCAACACTTCGCAGATTAGTACACTTTGTTTTATAATATTTCCGAGTTCTCATCCACCCGTTCAATCTTCAGGCCAGTCTCTCTACATCCATGCCCTAATCCATCCTATGCGCTGTACTCATGAATCCCCGGCCAGTCACCAGTAGGACCAAATGAGCTGGTACAAATGAGCTGGACTGGAAACAAGCATCCTAGGACCGGTTTCGGGCTTTCAGCCCTCATCAGCCAGGATAGCTTGACTCCAGTGGCATGGAGAGCACGGGACCCACGTCTGGGCATACCCGTCCCTCTCGGGGTGACAAAGGCGAAAAGAACAATTGATGGACAGAATGCAGAACAATGTCATACATTCACCCCAGTACAGAGATCTGGGCCTAAATCCATCATTTTTTTGCTCACCATGCCATTCCAGTTTGGAGCCAGCCATATGCAAATCAGTCTTGAACCTGCGCCCAAAGGGAACAGTCCAGCCCGAACTGCCAGGCCAGGTCCTCCCTGGACTGGAAACAATTATCCTAGGACCGGTTTCGGGCTTTCAGCCCTCATCAGCCAGAATAGCTTGACTCCAGGGGCATGGACAGGACCCACGTCTGGGCATACCCGTCCCACTCGGAGTGACAAATGCAAAAAGAACAATTGATGGACAGAATGCAGAACAATGTCATACATTCACCCCAGTACAGAGATCTGGGCCTAAATCCATCGTTTTTTTGCTCACCATGCCATTCCAGTTTGGACCCAGCCAGTTTGGCCAGGTCTAAACTGGGGTGGCATGGTGAGCAAAAAGAATGATGGATTTAACCCAGATCTATTGACTGGGGGTGAATGTTTTGATTTGTTCTGCATTCCGTCCATCAATTGTGTGACTTTTGCTTCCTCGTCCTAAGTGCGCCGGGTATGCCCAGACGTGGTTCCCGGGCTCACTGTGCCACTGGAATCAAGCTATCCTGGCTGAAGAGGGGTGAAACCCCGAAACCGGTCCTAGGATGCTTGTTTCCGGTCCAGGGAGGACCTGGCTTGGCAGTTCGGGCTGGACTGTTCCCATGAGGCACAGGGTCAAGACTGATTTGCATATGGCCAGGTCTAAACTGGGGTGGCATGGTGAGCGAAAGAATGATGGATTTAACCCAGATCTATTGACTGGGGGTGAATGTTTTGATTTGTTCTGCAATCCGTCCATCAATTGTGTGTCTTTTGCTTCCTCGCCCTAAGTGCGCCGGGTATGCCCAGACATGGGTCCCGGGCTCACTGTGCCACTGGAATCAAGCTATCCTGGCTGAAGGGGGGTGAAACCCCGAAACCGGTCCTAGGATGCTTGTTTCCGGTCCAGGGGGGACCGGGCTTGGCAGTTCGGGCTGGAATGTTCCCATGAGGCACAGGGTCAAGACTGATTTGCATATGGCCAGGTCTAAACTGGGGTGGCACGGTGAGCAAAAGAATTATGGATTTAACGCAGATCTATTGACTGGGGGTGAATGTTTTGATTTGTTCTGCATTCCGTCCATCAATTGTGTGTCTTTTGCTTCCTCGCCCTAAGTGCGCCGGGTATGCCCAGACGTGGGTCCCGGGCTCACTGTGCCACTGGAATCAAGCTATCCTGGCTGAAGAGGGGTGAAACCCCGAAACCGGTCCTAGGATGCTTGTTTCCAGTCCAGGGAGGACCTGGCTTGGCAGTTCGGGCTGGACTGTTCCCATGAGGCACAGGGTCAAGACTGATTTGCAGATGGCCAGGTCTAAACTGGGGTGGCATGGTGAGCAAAAGAATGATGAATTTAACCCAGATCTATTGACTGGGGGTGAATGTTTTGATTTGTTCTGCATTCCGTCCATCAATTGTGTGTCTTTTGCTTCCTCGCCCTAAGTGCGCCGGGTATGCCCAGACGTGGGTCCCGGGCTCACTGTGCCACTGGAATCAAGCTATCCTGGCTGAAGAGGGGTGAAACCCCGAAACCGGTCCTAGGATGCTTGTTTCCGGTCCAGGGAGGACCTGGCTTGGCAGTTCAGGCTGGACTGTTCCCATGAGGCACAGGGTCAAGACTGATTTGCATATGGCCAGGTCTAAACTGGGGTGGCATGGTGAGCAAAAGAACTATGGATTTAACCCTGATCTATTGACTGGGGGTGAATGTTTTGATTTGTTCTGCATTCCATCCATCAATTGTGTGTCTTTTGCTTCCTCGCCCTAAGTGCGCCGGGTATGCCCAGACGTGGGTCCCGGGCTCACTGTGCCACTGGAATCAAGCTATCCTGGCTGAAGAGGGGTGAAACCCGAAACCGGTCCTAGGATGCTTGTTTCCGGTACAGGGAGGACCTGGCTTGGCAGTTCGGGCTGGACTGTTCCCATGAGGCACAGGGTCAAGACTGATTTGCATATGGCCAGGTCTAAACTGGGGTGGCATGGTGAGGAAAAGAATGATGGATTTAACCCAGATCTATTGACTGGGGGTGAATGTTTTGATTTGTTCTGCATTCCGTACATCAATTGTGTGTCTTTTGCTATAATTATAACCTGTCACTTGCTCATCGGTTGACAAATATATAGTACAAAATTCAAAGAAAGGAACAGGGTACAAACAGAGAAATAACATTAAGCATTTAGAAATCACGTTATGAGTGTCAGACCAAAATCACATTAATTGAAAAAATATTCAATGGTTCATGCTCTAAGTAAGTATGTTGCTTTTTCAGCACACCCATAAGGTAATGGCTGTCATCCTCAGGACTAGAAGAATTAACCATGATATTGTTGCAGCTGGATGGGATTTGCACCGTCGTGCAGATCCTTGGTGCAAACCCAAGTGCAAGCTGCACTTGAGCAGATGGGCCTTTAGTCCAGGGCTGAGGTTTACCATCAACAATACATCAGTAACAGTGAAGCACATTTGGCCATGAACATTTATTAGCAGATTAGCAATGTTACAAACTCAAATCATTCAAATTAGTCCTAAATCATAAATCATTGGGTAAATGGTGATGGTCAGTACAATTCAAAGTGATTCAAATATAGAAAATACAAAGGCTGACTGTTAAAGTCATCATTAGCAAATTGAGTACATCCAGTGTCCATTAAGAGAAGTTCCATCATGCTAAACTAAGAAGTTTAGTGAATAGGGGAAATCAAGCAGAACGTGTCAGCAAACAAAGTCTCTAAAAGCAGAATCAAATAAAGATTCAGTAAGCTAAATAAGAAAGAGTGCTGCTCGAACCAATTGAGACCTGCCTCGCTGTTTGTTGCCCTGGGGGGACTACATCGGCCATAATCCTCTGCTCCCTGGAGGGAGGAGCACCACAGCTGACAACGCGCTCATAAGCGCACAACACCACTGCAGCGCGGGACGCGCTTGGAGACCTGCCTTGCTGTTTGTTGCCCTGGGGGGACTACATCGGCCATAATCCTCTGCTCCCTGGAGGGAGGAGCACCACAGCTGACAACGCGCTCATAAGCGCACAACACCACCGCAGCGCGGGACGCGCTTGGATACCTGCCTCGCTGTTTGTTGCCCTGGGGGGACTACATCGGCCATAATCCTCTGCTCCCTGGAGGGAGGAGCACCACAGCTGACAACGCGCTCATAAGCGCACAACACCACTGCAGCGCGAGACGCGCTTGGAGACCTGCCTCGCTGTTTGTTGCCCTGGGGGACTACATCGGCCATAATCCTCTGCTCCCTGGAGGGAGGAGCACCACAGCTGACAACGCGCTCATAAGCGCACAACACCACCGCAGCGCGGGACGCGCTTGGAGACCTGCCTCGCTGTTTGTTGCCCTGGGGGACTACATCGGCCATAATCCTCTGCTCCCTGGAGGGAGGAGCACCACAGCTGACAACGCGCTCATAAGCGCACAACACCACCGCAGCGCGGGACGCGCGCGGGCCGCGCCCGGGCGAAGCCCGGGCCAAGGGCGGGCCCGTCCTTGCCCGTCATTGCCAGGAAGAGGCAGGGCAGGGCTACCCCTCTTTCACTAGCCACGCAAGAGGCACCTAGCTTTAAACTTAAGGTACTGTTTTTTGTGCTTATTGTGCTCCTATAAGCACTTTCCTTATTGACTAGTTGGTTGACTGGGACCTTACCTTTCTTATTTGTTTTTGGATTGTATTGTTGGACCCTTAAACGTTCAGGACTTATTGCATTTACAATTTTCATCTGGGTTGGTTGATCCTCGCAAGTATTGGGCAACCCGTATTACTTTTGTTGTGGTCATCAAAACAAATTTGTTTCCTTATAATAGGTATGGGAAAACGGAAAGCCATGGAGAGCGTAGAGGTGGGGGGGACTGGGAGTCAGGGGACTGGGTGTCGTGGGTTAGGCAAGGGGAAAAAGGCCAAGAAATCTCACAAACATGCTGCTAATAATTGTGTTCTAGACAGAATAGACACATTAATTAATGAGTGCGAGACTATACTAGTGTCAGATTATGTGGCCCCGCATAATAATGATAACTTAAACCCTTCTGATCCAAAATCCCCTGCCCGTCCGCTTACTGTTGCTCCCATGTTCCACAAACATGTTAGCAAACGAATTACCAACCCAAGTGTTAATAAGGACTGTGATTTTGCTGGGGTACAAGAGAAGGTTGTTTTTGCCCCTGATGAACCAGTCTGCAAGCAAGTGCATCCAACGAAGCGTAATATTTTATGCTCAAATAGATTCGCCTTGCTTGCAACCTCTCCTGACGTAGCATGCGAGCAAGCTTTACCACCAAAAATATCTCAAGGAGGTAGTAATGAAGAGCAACTATTTCTTGATACATTAGGACCTATTGATTCCCTTAGGGCGGAGATTACATCATTGAAAAGTTTGATTAAAGAGCTCACTCACTTGGTGAAAGCATTACTTCCTTGGGTTCAAGAGGTATCACAGGAGCAGCTACTTGCACTAACACGACAAACTTTTACCCCGGCTGGCTCGCCAAGCACTACAGGGGCTGAATTGGGGCAAAGTGTAGCCATTTCTCCAAATAACTCAGTAAATCATAAGCCTTCTGGTTCTACATCTGTAAGAACGAATACTCCTGAGTTTAAGATAACAAATAACTTTTCAACATTACCCATGCCAAAAAAAGGCCAGGCCGTCTCTGGCGGCCTTTGCAGGCCAAGAGACATCATGTGGCCTGCGAAGGCTCCGTTACAACTCCTACAACGGAGAGATGCTTACTCATTACCGCCACTGCAAGGCCCTAATATCTATATGATAAATGTACCTAAACTTGGCCCACATAATGATATAGAAAGTGTGGACTCTTTGACCAATAAGGTCATACACTGGATACGCCATACCAGAGGTTGTCGCTCAGTGATCCGTGAAGATATCACTCGGGCACGTAGATGTACTATTCCTACCCAAACTTATGATTGTATCGAGCTCACCTTCTCCAATGTTGATCTGGCAGAGAATCTTTTGGCCTTGGAATTTAGAACCTGTGCCCCTCCTACTTCAGCTATACAGTTTAGGCGAGATCAAGTATTTCCAAGGGACGGGTCGCAATCCCAACTCGAGGGGGTTCAATGCTTGAAGCAGTGGATTGACTGCTTGATGAGCCTGGCTGCTCATCATGGTATAATACGGTGGGGGTTGGCCAGACTCACAAATTATACGAGTTTTCTGTTCCCCTCCCCAGTAAAGACTCATCTGAGATTTTAGGGATGGTGTCGAATCACTTTCAACAGGGCTTACAAGAGATTGTCCCTTGCATTCCTTCTGATTTGTCATTAGTACCAGACCCTTTGGACTTACCTTGCACTTTAACACCGTATTGTATACATGAGGGGGACTCAGGTACATGCCCACATCAGCTGAAAATTTTATCGTGGAATGTGGCAGGTCTATTTAATAAGTTATCGCTGCCGCACTGGAATGATTTTGTGGAAGGCTTTGACATATGCTTATTCCAGGAGACGTGGAGTTTGGTCCCACTCCACAAATCTGGCTATGCCTGCTATTGCATCCCGGCAACAACAAAGGGGAGAGGGCGCCTGTCAGGAGGGCTGATCATTTGGGTGAGCATTTCCTTAGGCTGTCAGACCATCGTCCAATCGACCAAGAGCTCTGACATTCTGAGGTTAACAATTAAAGGCCCCAGGGGAGGAGGTATACTGGAGCTGTTCAACGTTTATATTAGAGGAACCAAGGGAGGTCAACAATCACCCATTGTCACACTTTTAGACCATTCCTTATCCAGTTGCAAGCCTGAAGCGAAAATTATAGTGGCAGGAGATTTTAACTGTACCTTTGAGCTCAGAGGATATGCTGGAGCTGGAGGATGGTGATGCAAAATGGTCGGTCCCCCTCTTAATATTTCTCCCATTAGAAAGTGGTCCCCGCTTGCAATTCAACTTAATGCATTAACCATTGAACATGGCATTAGAGCTGCAAACGGTAGAACTCACTCGGACACACATGGTGCTAACACTTATAATAGAGTAGGTTGCCCTTCACGAATAGACTACATTTTAGTGGATGTAAAGTTGTGGGCCCAAGTGTTAGACATGTATGTGGGCACCACAACTGATAGTGATCACAACCCTCTTTGTTTGACATCTGAATTGTTTTGGGCCACCCAGCCCTCGCAACAAACTAGGAGGGCTACAGCTTCGGTTATAGATATCGTTCCTTCAAACTGCAAAAGATATCTGAAATGGCATATGATCAACGCACATGAAATAAAATTATCTAGTGTTAAGGCAGTTGTCTCCTCTGGTATTCAAGCCCTCCAGGCAACTTTATTGGCCGCCGAGCCCTGTGTAGGAGCTTTTTTAGCTCACTCCCGTACCACAGAACAATTGAGTACTCTTTTTTTAGCCACCCAAAATCATGCCAAAAAAAGGCATTTCGGCAAAGACAGCACTTGTGGTACACTAAAAAATGTAGATTAAATAAACAAACATTGGCAGCTGCAATCAGGTCTAAGAATTCCGAATTAATCAAATTAGCGAGAAAGGAGTATAGGGCAGCCCTCCACGAGGCTAGAATAGAGTGGGATGAATGTCATTGGAAGAATTTGAAAGACGCAAGTCTGCAGAAGAACAAAAACCAATTCTGGTCCCTTGTTAGTAAGGGTACTAGTCGAGACTCTGTCTCTTTGTCTAACCATATCACAAGCCATGAATGGCAT
Organism: Calotriton arnoldi; assembly: GCA_963921515.1. Classification (NCBI taxonomy): domain Eukaryota; kingdom Metazoa; phylum Chordata; class Amphibia; order Caudata; family Salamandridae; genus Calotriton; species Calotriton arnoldi. The sequence continues at coordinate 407,299 of CAWUFW010013715.1, forward strand.
GACCATTTTAGGAAATTGTATTCCGCTCCTAATGATGAACGTCTGGAGGAGTTAAGCGACTCCACAGACGTTCTTCCAGCGGGGAACATGACTAACCCCTTCTCGTTGCCTGAAATAGAAATGGCAATCGCTAAGATAGTGCCGGGTAAAGCTCCTGGACCAGATGGTCTCCCTGGTGACCTCTTTTTGGCCGATTACAGAAATTGGTCATGTTATATCCAACTTCTGATTAATAGCATAGCCAAGGGATCCCCAATTCCTGACTCTTGGAAAGGAGCGTTGGTGGTCCCGATATTTAAAAAAGGGGACAGGGAAGACCCATCAAACTACAGGCCAATAAGCTTAATAGATGCTATGCAAAAGTTGGTAGGTAGAGTCCTCCTCCAGTGAATACAGACTTGGGCTGAAGAGGAGGACATTTTATCCCAATATCAGGCTGGGTTTAGAAGAAATACAGGTACGATTGACCAAGTCTTCAGGTTATTACTTATATATTGGAAGGTTGTTGTTATTGGTAAGGGAAGTCTCTACCTCGCTTTTATTGATTTAAGAACAGCTTTTGATCTTGTTCCCAGGCTAAGATTGTGGCAAACGCTGAGGGATCTGGGTACCCCCCCTCCCCTTCTTAATTTTTTAATTCGACTGCACGAAGGAAACTTCGCCCAAGTTAGGTGGGGTTCCCAGGGGGAGGTCACAGAAAAGATTCCAGTCGGCAGGGGAGTCCGCCAGGGGTGTGTCATGGCACCTACCCTGTTTTCTTTGTACATCAATGGGGTGGTGAGATTTCTTCAGGAGATCCAGGCAGACGCCCCAATCCTGGCGGGCGAGAAAGTTCCTACATTGTTGTTTGCCGATGACACCCTTCTGGTGTCGAAAACCCCGATTGGGCTGCAAAAACTTCTCAATCGATACCAGCTATTTTGCGACTCCAGGGGTTTGGTTATTAACACAGAAAAGACAAAATTCATGGTTTTTAATCCGTACAAGGCTTTTAAAAATGATTTAATTTTAAATAATATTCGACTAGAGAGGGTAAATGTGTTCGATTATTTGGGCATCCGCCTCACTGACAAAATGCATTGGAAGCCGCGCCTAGCTAAGATGTTATTAAATCACAAACGTGCTGCTGGGGCTCTTAGTAAAGAACATCGGGCCTCTTATAGTAGGCCGGTAGCTCCAGCCCTTGCAATTTACGAAGCCAAAGCCGTTGCCGCTGCGTTGTACGGGGCGGAGTTATGGGGCTTCGAAAACATCGAAGATATTGGCAGGTCCGAGAATAAGTTTTTGAGGGAGCTGGTGATGCTTCCTAGTAACACTCTTTAGCTCACTTTGCCACCTCAGTTCAGACTCAGCTCATGGGAACAGTCCAGCCCGAACTGCCAAGCCAGGTCTTTCCTGAACCGTAAACAAGCATCCTGGGACCGGTTTCTGGGTAACACCCTTCATCAGTGAAGTGAGCTAAAGAATGATGATGGATTCAACCCAGATCTGTGACTGGGGGTGAGTGTCTGAAAAGTTTCAACGCTCCGTCCATCATCTCCTTGTGTTTGCTTTGTTCGCCCTAAGTTGGCAGGGTATGCCCAGACGTGGGTCCCTTGCTCACTTTGCCACTGGATTCAAGGTAGCCTGGCTGATGAGGGCTGTTAGCCTGAAACCAGTCCCAGGATGCTTGTTTCCGGTCCAGGGAAGGGATGGCTTGGTAGTTTGGTCTGGACTGTTCCCATGAGGCACAGGGTCAAGACTGATTTGCATTTAGCTGTGTCTGAACTGGGGTGGCGAAGTGAGCTAAAGAACGATGATAGATTCAACCCAGATATGTGACTGGGGGTGAGTGTCTGAAAAGTTTCAGCGCTCTGTCCATCATCTGCTTGTGTTTGCTTTGTTAAATATATATACCAAGGTGTATTGGTGAATCAGTGGGTGTATGGGTGCCTGCATGAATGATTCAGTTGGTGCGTGACTGACTGCACAAGTGTGTTATTAGGTGTCTCAGTGAATGTATGGGTGGGTGACTAGGTTCTGTGAATGTCTGTATCAGTCTGTCAGTTGGTGTCTAAGTGGCTGTATGGGTTGGTGAGTGGGTACATTAGTGGCTGTATGGGTGATTGATTGGTTGTCTGAGTACCTATATGGGCGTATGAGTGTCTGTGTGGGTGGGTGAGGGGGTGTGTGACTGCCTGCATGCATGAGTGAGTAGGTGAGTCACTGCCTGTATGGGTTAGTGAGCATGTCTGTGAGAGGCTGTATGGGTGACTGAGTGTGTGTATGGCTGTGTCAGTGAGTGAATGGATGTGTCAGTGGTATATGGGTGAGCAACTGCATATGTGAAAGGCAGTATACGTAAGTGTTAGAGCATATGAGTGACTTTATGTGTGAGTGAGTGATTGTGAGAGTGACTGTATGGGTGAGTGTGTACTTGTGTCAGTGACTATATAGGTGAGTGAGTGGATGTGTGTATAACTGACTATATGAATAAGTGAGTGGATGTGTGTATAACTGTATAGGTAAAAAAGTGGCTGTGGAATGTACTCTATGAGTGAGTGAGTAGGTATGTGAGTAGCTCTATGGGTGTTTGACAGTCTGTGAGTTCCTATATGGGTATATGAGTGGATATATCAGTGGCTGTATTAGTGAGTGAGTTGGTTGTATGGGTCACTGAGTGGATGTGTGTGTAGACCTATAAATCAGTGAGTGGTTGTGCAAGTACTGTATGGGTGTGTCAATGGGTTTGAGTATAGTAGTGTGGAAGTTAGAGTGGGTGTATGAAAGGTTATATTAGGGTGTGAGTGGGTGCATCAGAGATTCTGTGGATGATGTCATCAGTGATGTCATCAGTTATGTCATATGGGATGTCATCAGTGATGTCATTGACCATGTCATGAGTGATGTAATATGTGAGGTCAGAAGCAGTTCATTGCTGGGGCTCGAGTTATCGTTAGCTCAGCTAACTATAACTTCTGAATTTCACTGTTTTTGACGAGTGAAACCTGAGCCTAACTATAACGTCTCTGTAACCTTTAGTTTTTTCAGTGAATTTCTACATTTTTTAAAATTCCATTTCCTAACTATAACGTTCCTGTAACCTTTTCTTTTTCAGTGAATTTCTATGGTTTTTAAATTCTATTTCCTAAGTATAATGTCTCTGTAACCTTTCTTTTTCAGTGAATTTTAAAGGTCTTTCAAATTCTATTTCCTAACTATAATGTTCATGTAACCTATGATATTTTTATTGAACTTTTAAGGTTTTTAAATTGTATTTTATATCTATAATGGCTCTCTAACCTGTATTTTTATAACCTTGTTTTCTCTTAAGTGGATTAATAAGTGTCGTTTATTTTTTCTTTACTTGTTTTATATTCGTGACGATGTCACGATACCCGCGGTGATGTAGCAAAAGGTGCATGTTTTTGAGGAAGTCTTAAACATATATATAGACAGATTTTACTTAATAGCAGACACTAGTTGTTTAGTAATGTAGATTTTATATTTGAGATTGTGTGATGGTTTAGTGAAAAAAACCTCTTCAATGTGGTGTTTTATATATTTGCGGTGACTCTGTTGACCGTGGCTGTGTCGGTAGTCGCAAAGTGCTTGTGTTTTTTTAAAACTCGGGAACACATACACATGTTTTAATTAATATTTGACACAAGTTGTTTATTGATATACTCTTTAAACCTAACTTTTGTAAGAATTTTTAATTTAATAGCCTTTTACTTGGTGTTTTGTGTGATCGCAGCGATGCCGGAAGTTGTGATGATGTCAGTAACCGCAATGAACACGTGTTTTTGGTAAAGTGTAAAAACACATATTTATACATATTACATTGTATGATCCACATTTGGGGTTTAACATCAGTCGATTAACACTTATATTTGAGTACTTATTTTCAAATAAAATATCATTCTGTTTAATTTCATGTCTTTGCGAAGATACTGTTCATCACGAAGATCATCTGAAAGGGAAATAAAGGAATATGATTGGATGATATACTTTTCAACTATAAGAATAGGAAGAACACTGCAATTTATCTATCTTGAACATGATTTAGAGGAGTTTACTGCGAGCAGCTCACTAGCATTTGCTGAAGTGTTTCTTTTGCATATTTTTGCAAAAATGGCAACTCAGCCAGAAGAGGGAGATCAGGTGGAACAGCAGGTGGACCAGGAAGTCCAAGAGGTGGATTCTGGTGACTCTGGAGATGAGGGGCCTCCCCGGAAGAAATCAAGCATTGCCTGGGTCTTTCTTCAGGATTCCATCAGGAGAATCAAAAACAGTCACCAAATTTGTGCAATGCACAATATGTGACAAGACATTGTCAAGGGGTACAAATAAGAAATATTCTTGCGGGACTACGTCAATACTTTACCATCTAAAAACGTACCATGGAAATCGTCTAAAAGCAGCAAGAAGGCAACGCGAGGCTGAAGGACCCTCAACTTCAATAGCAGCTACAACAACACCGGGGCAGAGAGTCCGTTCAGAGGTCCAATCTCATCTTCAAGATTTGGCTCCAGATTTTTGCCATCATGGCATCATAATGTATGGATTGTGGAGTTGTAGTGAGTGCTGGAGAGCAGTCCGTAACAGCCCTTCACAATGCTGCAAAGAATCACAAATGTTTTATTTTATTTTTGCCCCTTCATAGTTTTTCTACATTTTTGAGTGCTGTTGAAGTTTTTGCACTCCCAGTTGCTATTTTTGCTTCCAGAAATAAATAAAAATAATGTAAAACTTTAAAATTCATAAAAAACCTCCAAACAAAACATCTTTTCAGTTAAAAAAGGTAAGCTGAATGAATCAGTGTATGAACATGCATATGGCGATTGAATGTGTGCATGAGTAGTGCATTGATGATTGAATGAGTGTATGAGTGGTGCATGTTTTATTGAATGAGTGTATGAGTGGTGCATGGATGACTGAATGAGTGCATAAGTGGTGCATGCATGATTGAATGATTGCATGAGTGGTGCATGCATTATTGAATGAGTACAGAATCGTGCATGGATGATGGAATGAGTGCATAAGTGGGGCATGAATGATTAAATGAGTGCATGAGTGGTTGATTAACTGCATGTTGAGTGTCTGAGTGATTGGATGAGTGCATGTGTAGTGACTGGGCGATTGGATTAGTTCCTGTGTAGTGCCTGGGTGATTGAATGAGTGCATGGGTAGTGTATATGTGATTGAATGAGTGCATAAGTAGTGCGTGGGTGATTGAATGACTACATGGGTAGTGCATGCATGATTCGATGAGTGCATGTGCTGTGCCTGGGTGATTCAATGAGTGCATGAATAGTGCCTAGGTGATTGGATGAATGTGTGAGTAGTAGCTGGGTGATTGGATGAGTACATGGGTAGTGCCTGGGTGATTCGATGAATGCATAGGTACTGCGTGAGTGGTTGAATGAGTTCAATTGCAGTGGCTGGATGATCGCATGAGTGCAAGTGCAGTGCCTGGATCGCAAGTGTAATGCCTGGGTGAATGAATGAGTCCTAATGTAGTGCATGGATGAATGCATGAGTGCAAGTGCAGTGCATGGTGAACGAATGAGTACAAGTGCAGTGCCTCAGTGATTGCATGACTACATGGGTAGTCCCTGAGTGTATGGATGTCTCCATGGGTACAGCCTAGGAGACTGGATGAGTGCCTGAGTAGTGTCTGAGAGATTGGATGAGTGCAAGTGCAGTGCATGGATAATTGGATGAGTGCATGTGCAGTGCCTGGGTGAATGGATAAGTGCAAGTGTAGTGCCTGGGTGAATGCATGGGTGCAACTGTAGTACCTGGGTGAATGGAAGAGTGCATGGGTAGTGCCTGGGTGAATGGATGAGTGCATGAGTAGTGTATGGGTATTTAGATGAGTACATGGGTTGTGCCAGGATGATTGGATGAGTGCCTAGGTGAATTAATGAGTGCAAGTGTAGTGCCTGGGTGAATGGATGACTACAACTGCAGTGCTTGGATGAATGTTTGAGAGCATGGGTAGTGCCTATGTGGTTGTATGAGTGCAAGTACAGTGCCTGGATGATTGCATGACTGCATGGGTCGTGTCTGAGTGAATGGATGAGTGCATGGGTAGTGCCTAGGTGAATGGATAAGTGCAAGTGTAGTGCCTGGGTGAATGGGTGAGTGCAAGTACAGTGCCTGGGTGAATGAATGAGTGCCGGTGCAGTGCCTGGGTGAATGCATCAATGCAGGTGTAGTGCCTGTGTGAATACATGATTGAAAGTGCAGTGCCTGGGTGAATGAATAAGTACAAGTGCAGTGCCTAGGTGATTCCATGACTTCATGGGTAGTGCCTGAGTGATTGTATGAGTGCAAGTGCAGTGCCTGGATGATTGCATGAATGCAAGTGCAGTGCTTGGATAATTGCATGAGTGCAAGTGCAGTGCCTGGGTGAATGGATAAGTGCAAGTGTAGTGCCTAAGTGAATGGATGAGTGCAGTGCCTGGGTGAAGGAATTAGTGCAAGTGCAGTGCCTGAGTGATTGCATGACTGCATGGGTAATGCCTGAGTGAATCGATGTCTCCATGGGTACTGCCTGGGTGATTGGATGACTGCAAGTGTAGTGACTGGGTGAATGGATGAGTGCAGTGCCTGGGTGAGTGGATGAGTGCAAGTGTAGTGCCTGGGTGAATGCATGAGGGCAACTGTAGTGCCTGGGTGAATACATGAGTGCATGGGTAGTGCCTGGGTGATTGTATGAGTGCAAGTGCAGTGCCTGGATGATTGAATGAGAGCAAGTGCAGTGCCTGGGTGAATGGATGACTTCATGGGTACCCCCTGGGTGATTGGATGACTGCAAGTGTAGTGTCTAGGTGAATTGATGAGGGTGAGTAGATGAGTGCAAGAGTAGTGCCTGGGTGAATGCAACTGTAGTGCTTGTGCCATTGGATTAGTGCACAGTAGTACCTGAGTGATTAGATGAGTGCATGAGTAGTGTCTGGTTGTTTGGATGAGTGCATGGGTAGTACTTGGGTGATTGGATGAGTGCATGGGAAGTGCCTGGGTGATTGGATAAGTGCATTGGTAGTGTGTGGGTGACTGGTTGACTATATAGGTACTGCCTGGGTCATTGCATGAGTGCAAGTATAGTTTCTGGATGATGGGATGAGTATATGAGTAGTGACTCGATTAATCCATGTAGGAAGCTGGCTCTGTATATACTACACCAAAGTAAGGTATAGTGTGCACAGAGTCCAGTGAAACCCCACAGGTAGACAGAGGTAAAGTAGATAATACCTTACTCTCTATTTGTGGTAGTTTGGGCGAGCAGTAAGGCTTTATCAGTGGGTATTGTTAAGCATTTGTTGTTCACACTCAGGCAAGAAATGATGTCACACACTCAAAGACTAAACTCAGACCAATTTTTTTTGCATAAAAATATAATTTAGTTATTTTATTTCTAGAACCAAGCCAGGCCTGGTGCAGGTAAGTGAAATAATACTTTGCAGGTATAGTGCACTTGAAATACGAATGGAATGCAATTGGATTTGTTACAGGTAAGTCATTCGTTTGTAAATTACTTTTCAGTTACTTTACAGATTACTTTTCAAGTTACTTTACAGATTACCTTTTAAGTTACTTTTTCTACTCGGTGTGATATGCCTAGATATCACACTGGGACATTTCATAGAGAAAAGGTAAGTAAATCAGTTTTTGTATATTTGCAGTTTCTTAGAGTTTCATACAAACCAACTCCACACAAAGCAATTTTCAAAGAAAAGCAGTCAATGCAATCCTATAGGAGGAAATTAAGTTATCTGTTTACAGGTAAGTACTTGGTTGTGGGAGTTGGGTTTCTGGGGTTAGAACCAGGGTTCACCCAGGGTCGAGGATGCACTCTCAAAGTACCCTCAGTGGCACTAGGGCAGCTGAGTGCAGCGTGCTGAGGCCCAATGTTATCCAAAGGGGGATAGGGGGCCTCTGGTTGGTGGCTGCTCACTAGCAGGCTACAAGGTTGTGGGAGCAAAGATCCTGGTGTTAGGCTCAGGGCAAAGGGGGATCCGATTTAGCACACAAGGTGCAGCCACAGTGCACAGGGGCGGTCAGGTGCAGGGTGCTGGTTTGGCACCGGGTGCCCAGTTGATTTCTATTGGGATTCTCCAGTTGCAACAAACACTGCAGGGTCGGGGACGAAGATCTTCTGGAGGTGACCACCGGTTGGAGAGGTAAGTTGGGATTCCTGGGGATGCTGGGACACTGTCGGGTGGGCCACCCAAGGCCGTGGGACATCGAGTGCAGGGCTGTCTTTAGGCATCAGGTTTTTCTTACTGGCTCCAGTCGCGGTCAGGGGGATCCTCCAGAAAGGGGCTGCAGGCTTCGGTTGGAGACTTGAAGCAGGTCAGGCATCACCAGATCCCAGGCCAGGATCACCAGAGAGACATCCTCATGGTGTTGGGCCACTCGAACTCGGGTCGTGGGTGTCGGGTGCAGAGTAGTGCAGACTCATGGATTTGGCTGGAGCCAGAGTCTGTTGGTGAGCAAATCTGGTGCTCACGGGAGACAAAGTCTTGGTTTAGGAAGGCAGGGCAGATCCTCTGGGTTCTTGGGGGCTGCTGACTGCAGGACACACTGAGGTTTCGCTGGAGCAGGTTGGGACAGGCTGGTAGGGCTGGGGCTAAGGCAGTTGGTGTCCTCCTCTTCTTCTTTAAGCACGGCTTCTTCAGTCCTTCTTCTTCTCTCTTCTTGTCTGAGGAGCCAAGGTTCAGGGTTGCCCCTAAATACTAGATTTAGGGGCTTTACAGGTAGGTAGTTACAGGTCGGAACCAATGGGTCCCTTCCTTGGGGTGGGTACACCCCCTATTATGCAACCCTACAGTCGGAGGGGGCATAAGCCTCACTCTGGTTGGCTGGGTCCCCCCATCTGCAAGATTGAGGGGACTGAGAGTTGTGCTTCACCTCGCCTCCCCCACCTGAGGGGTGGCGTTGGCAAATGTGGGCACACCTCTCCTCCTAACTTGGTTTTCCTGCCGATTCTCCCACCCAAAGTGGGGGTCAGAACCAGTGGGGGCCAGTTGCTGGGAGCAGCAAATGACCTGGGTAGCTTACAAAGGCGGCAAGCCTTTGAAGCTTCCCCTTTGTGGACCCTGCCCATCCTGGGTGAGGAGGCTGGGCACCTTGTCCCAGGATGTGCTTTGTTTCAGGACCCCGAGAGTAGCAGGCTCTTGACCCAGGGGTCCAGAAACATGTCTGGTGGTGGCAGCTGGCGAGCAGCCACTAAGCCAGGACACTAGACTTAGGTCATTTTTCAGGGTGCATCTCTAAGATGCTCTCTAAGTGCATTTTTCATTAAATCCCGCTCTGGCATCAGTGTGGGTTTAATGTGCTGAGAAGTTTGATACCAAACTTCCCAGTTTTTAGTAAAGCCATTATGGTGCTGTGGAGTTCGTAATGACAAACTCCCAGCACCATATACTCTTTATGGCATTACTGCACTTACAATGTCTAAGAATTGACTTAGACACTTTAGAGGTACAGGGCTCATGCACCTGTACCCTCACCACTGGTATAGTGCACCCAGCTAGAGGGGTGGCTTACCATGCCAGGGCATTGGATTGTAGGTGTGTGCCATGTCGACTCTTCACTTTGTTCTGCACCAAAACACACAGCCTGCAATGGCAGTGTGTGTGTGTGTGTGTGCGTGTAAAGGTACAGGGCCTCTAAGGGTGGCACAATAAGTGTTGCAGCCCTTAGAGGCCTGTCCTGCTCACAGTGCCCTTGGTACCTATGGTACCTTTTACAAGGGACTTACATGTGGCCAGAGAGTTGCCAATTGGGTTTCGCAACAGTAGAGTTTAGGGAAAGAACATAGGCCCTGGGTACCTGGTTGGCAGGAACCCAGGGCACACTCAGTCAAAGTATGTCAACAGTTTGGCAAAAAGTGGGTGCAACCATGAAAAAATGGGCACTTTCCTACACCCCCCCAAATGAAAGAGGATGAGACTATCCTTTCCGTAGAGAGTCTTCATTGTTTAAGTGGAAGAACCCAGAAAGTCCATCTGCATTGGGATGGGCGGTATACAGACATAATATCGAGTTTTAAATATCGATATGCCATAATATCGATGTTTAAATTTCGATGTGACAGAATATCGACCTGCAAGAATATCGTCAACAAGAATATCGACATGCAGGTAAGAAATATGGTTTTACTTAATATCGAATTTAGGAATATCGTAATTAAAAATATCGTTGTTTATAATATCGTTTTTTTTTTTTAGTGTTTTGTATGTTAGTATATGTGTTAAAAGTATAGCATATTTTTCTAATGTATGTTTGAATTTTTTAGAAGTAATTAATTTTATGTTAATTAATTTTTGCGTATTTTAGTTCCGTAGCGGGTTGCGGGTTTATAGGGGAATAGGGTGGGAAGTAATTTAATTATAATATATTCATTCATAATTTTTTCGAAGTTAATAATTAAAAAAAATAAAAAAAATATTGCGTTTTAGTTCCGTAGCTTGTTGTGGGTTTATAGGGAATAGGGTGGGAAGTAATTTAATTGGAATTAATTAATTAATGATTTTATGAATTAATATTTTTGTATTTAATAATTTATATTGTTAACTGTGTTAATTAATTGGTTATTAATTAATTTTTAATTGGTTATTAATAATTAATAAATAATTGGTAAATATGTTAATGGTGTAATTTTTCTAGGAGCGGGTTTTGGTTTTATAGGGAGTAGGGTGGGAAGTAATTTAATTACAAATAATTAATTAATAATTTTATTAATTAATATTTATGTGATTAATATTTTATATTGCTAATTGTGTTAAAAATGTTATTAATTAGTTATTAATTGGATATTAATTTTTAAAAATTAATTGGTAAATATGTTAATTGTGTAATTTTTTTAGGAGCGGGTTGTGGGTTGATAGGGAGTACGGTGGGAAGTAATTTAATTTTAATAACATTTTTAATATTTTTTTATATAATATTTATTTAAAGTTATTTTATAGTGTTAATTGTGTGATCTACTTTATTTTTGATGGTTTTTAATTTGCTTGTTAATTGTTATTAATTAATTAATTGTTAATTAATTATGTTAATTGTGTAATATTTTATAATATTGGTGGTTTCTTTTATAGGGGAATATGGTGGGATGTTACTTATTTTTGACAAATTAATTATTTGTTAATTAATGTTAATTATTTTGCAGGAGTGGGAATACTAAAGTATTCCCTCCGCTATCCAACACTTTCCCTACTGTTGCATTTGCTGGAGTGGGAATAGTAAATTATTCCAATACGCTATCCAACACTTTCCCTACTGTTACACTTGGTGGAGTGGGAATAGTAAATTATTCCCACCCGCTATCCAACACTTTCCCTACTGTTGCACTCGCTGGAGTGGGAATTGTAATTTTTACCCACCCGCTATCCAATACTTTCCATACTGTTGCACTCACTGGAGTGGGAATAGTAATTTTTACCCCCTCCGCTATCCAACACTTTCCCTACTGTTGCACTCGCTGGAGTGGGAATAGTAATTTTTACCCACCCGCTGTACAACACTTTCCCTACTGTTGCAATTACTGGAGTGGGAATAGTAATTTTTACCCCTCTGCTATCCTACACTTTCCCTACTGTTACACTTGTTGGAGTGGGAATAGTAATTTTTATCCACCCGCTATCCAACACTTTCCCTACTGTTGCACTCACTGGAGTGGGAATAGTAATTTTTACCCACCCGCTATCCAACACTTTCCCTACTGTTGCACTCAGTGGAGTAGGAATAGTAAATTTTACCACTCCGCTATCCAACACTTTCCCTACTGTTACACTCGTTGGAGTGGGAATATAAATTTTTACCTCTCCGCTATCCAACACTTTCCCTACTGTTGCACTCACTGGAGTGGGAATAGTAATTTTTACCCACCCGCTATCCAACACTTTCCCTACTGTTGCATTTGATGGAGTGGGAATAGTAATTTTTACCCTACGCTACCCAACACTTTCCCTACTGGTGCACTCACTGGAGTGGGAATAGTAATTTTTACCCTCCCGCTATCCAACACTTTCCCTACTGTTACACTCTGTGGAGTGGGAATAGTAAATTATTCCCTTCCGCTATCCAACACTTTCCCTACTGTTGCACTTGCTGGAGTGGGAATAGTAAATTATTCCCCTCTGCTATCCAACACTTTCCCTACTGTTGCACTCTCTGGAGTGGGAATAATAATTTTATCCCCTACGCTATCCAACATTTTCCTTACTGTTATAGTTAATGTAGTGTAAAATATTTTTTACAAATAAATATTAATTGTAATATTTTAATTTATTATATATACATATTTTATTTTTATATTTATTTTACTGGTTTATGTATATATATATATATATTTATAATTTTCATTATGTTTCTAACATTTTATAATTAAATAAAAAAATATTTATTAATATTATTAAGTTAATATATATATAATTTTTTAAAAATATGTATGTTTAATTTTTTTATATATTACATTTATTATTTATCATTTTTAACGTTGTAAAATAATTCTAACTAAGGGGCCCATTATGATAACGGGCGGATCGCCACCGCCCGTATGGTGGTTGCGATCCGCCCGCTATTTCTCACCGCCCGCCACCCATTTCCCCCCGCCATATTAGTATGGCGGGGAGTACCGCGGGGAACGGGAAGACCGTTCGCCGCTTTTCCGCCCGGTCCACAAGTCGACCGGGTGGAAAAGGTTTTAATATGGTGGCGGTGTCTGTTAGACACCGCCATCCATATTACGATACATGCGGGGATGTGCCTTTCCGTGGTGGCGTTCGCGCCACGGAAAGGCATGTGGTCTTTTCTATTGGGGGCCCATAGCGGGCCCCCAGGAAGTTGGGGGGTGGGTGGTGCACATGGGGGGTACCTATGGTACCCCCCTGCATTTGCATGCACAACATGGCAGGCACCGCGCGGTGTCTGCCACGTTGTGCATGCAAATGCACGACATGCCTTTTTGGCATTGCAGCTGGTGGTGCTGAAAGCACCGCCCGCCGCAATGTTAAGAATGCAGGATGCGCCCGCCAGTGTGGCGGGCGCATCCTAATCACCCCCACGGGACCGCCGCACTTATGGCGGGCGGTCCCTTTCTACGTCAGGATGGCGGGTGGACAAAATCCACCCGCCATCCTAATGATGCCCTATGTTTTTATTAATTATATTTATTATTTAATTAATTTTATATTATTTTTAAGACATTTAAAAAAAAGATATTTTAAACAACGATATTTTAAACAACGATATTTTGGTTTCGATATTTTTGTACTTACCTTTGTAGAGATAGGATTTCGATATTCTGTCCATCGATATTCTTTACTCGATATTCTTGTAGGTCGATATTCGGTCCGTCGATATTCTGTCAGTGAGCCGGCATGGGCAGTCCCAGGTCTATGTTCCACTGTAAAGTCCATTCCCTGTAGGGAGATGGACCACCTCAAAAGTTTAAGATTTTCACCTTTCATTTGCATTAGTCATTTGATAGGTCTGTGGGCAGTTTGAACTGTGAAGTGAGTACCAAACAATTACGGTCTCAGCTTCTTCAGAGAGCAAACCACAGCAAAGGCCTCCCCTCTCAATGGCACTCCAATGCTGCTCCCTGGGGAGTAGCCTCCTGCTTATAAAAGCAACAGACTGGTCTTAGCTTTCATCATTGGTCTGGGACTGCTCCTATCCCTAGCTCAGAGGCATCAGTCTGCACAATGAACTGCTTGGTATAGCCTGGAGCTTTGAGAATTGGTGCTTAGCACATTGCCTTTTTCATGGTGACAAAAGCCTTTTGCCAGCTAACTGTCCAGTTTACCTTTTTGGGCATCTTCTTGGAGGTAAGTTCTGCGAGGGGTGTCACAATGGACCCATACCCTTTCACAAACCTGTAGTACCCAGTCAAGCCAAGGAATTCCCTGGCTTGAGTCTGGGTGGTTGGAGCTTCTCAGTCCAGGATGGCCTGGATCTTGGGTTGTAAAGGTTGCACTTGGCCTCCACCAACAAGGTGGCCCAAGTATACAACTGTTCCGTACTATAACTGGCATTTGGATGCCTTGATAGTTAGACCTGCAGTTTGCAGGGCTTTTAAAACCATCCCCAGGTGGAACAGGGGATCCTGCCAGGTGGAGCTAAAGACAGCAATATTATCAAGATATGCTGCACTAAAGGCCTCCAATCCAGCAAGGACTTGGTTCACCAACCTTTGGAAGGTGGCAGGGGCATTCTTTAAATCAAAGGGCATAACAGTAAACTGATAATGTCCATCAGGTGTGGAGAATGCTGTTCTCTCTTTGGCTCCTGGTACCATGCCAATCTGCCAGTACCCTGCAGTTAAGTCAAAGGTACTTAGAAATGTGGCTGCACCCAATTTGTCTACCAACTTGGGATAGAGTGAGCATCTGTTTGGTGACAGAGCTGAGTCCTCTATAGTCTACACAAAACCCCATTTCTCTCTTTCCACCCTGTGGATGAGGCTTGGGGACTAGAACCACTGAGCTGGCCCAGGGGCTCTCAGAGGGTTCAATAACCCCTGACTCCAGCATCTTGCTGACCTCAGCTTTGATGCTCTCCTTAATTTGATCAGACTGTCGATAGATTTTGTTCTTGACAGGTACGCTGTCCCCAGTTTCCACATCATGGGTACACCAGTTTGTCTGACCAGGGTTCAAGGAGAAGAGCTTAGCATACTGCTGTAAGACTTGCTTACAGTGAGCCACCTGCTGTTGGGCAGTAAGGGTGTCTGAATAGACAACTCCACCTACTGACCCATCTTTGGGGCTGTAAGAGAGGAGGTCAGGGAGAGGTTCACTCTCTGTCTCCTGATCCTCATCAGTAAGCATCAGCATGGATTGCCAGCCCTATCATGGAAAAGATTTAGGCGGTTCACATGGATCACCCTCTCAAGGGTCCTGCTTGTGCTCAGGTCTACCAAGTAGGTGACCTCACTTTTCTTTTCTAAGATGGGGTAAGGGCCACTCCATTTGTCCTGGAGGGCCCTTGGTGCCACAGGCTCCAAAACCCACACCTTTTGCCCTGATTGGAATTCCACCAGTGCAGCTTTTTGGTCATGCCAGTGCTTCTGGAGCTCCTGGCTGGCCTCAAAGTTTTTGGAAGCTTTCTCCACGTACTCTGCCATTCTGGACCTTAGGCCTAGTACATGGTCCACAACGTCTTGTTTGGGTTCTTGGTGAGGCTTCTCCCTACCCTCTTTAACAAGACAGAGTGGTCCCCTAACAGGATGGCCAAACAGAAGTTCAAAGGGGGAAAACCCTACTTACTCCCTTCTGAGGCACCTCTCTGTAGGCGAAAAGCAAGAGGACATCCCATCTCCTTTTGAGTTTTTCTGGGAACCCCATGATCATGCCCTTTAATGTCTTGTTGAACCTTTCAACAAGACTATTGGTTTGTGGGTGATAGGGTGTAGTAAACTTGTACTGCACTCCACACTCTTTCCACATATGTTTGAGGTATGCAGACATGAAGTTTGACCCTCTGTCTGACACCACCTCCTTAGGATACCCTACCCTGGTAAAGACACCAATGAGGGCCTTAGCTACTGCAGGAGCTGTGGTAGTCCTAAGGGGAATTGTCTTAGGATACCTGGTGGCATGATCCAGTACCACCAGTATAAACTTGTTTCCTGATGCTGTGGGAGGTTCAAGTGAACCCACTATGTCCACACCTACCCTTTCAAAGGGCACCCCAACCACCGGTAGTAGAATTAAGGGGGCCTTTGGGTGTCCACCTGTTTTGCCACTGGCTTGACAGGTGACACAAGAGCTGACAAACTCCTTTACTTTCTGGGATATCTGGGGCCAGTAAAAGTAGCGGACTAGCCTTTCTCAAGTCTTGGTTTGGTCAAGATGCCCAGCCAGGGTGATGTCATGAGCCAGAGTGAGTAAAAACTCTCTATACATTTGAGCCACTACCACTCTCCTAGTGGCACCAGGGTTGGGGTCTCTGGCCATAGTGTACAGGAGTCCCTCCTCCCAATAGGCTCTGTGGGTACCACTGACATCTCCCTTTTCCTGTGCAGCAGCTTGCTGCCTCAGGCTTTCAAGAGTTGGACAGGTCTGCTGTCCAAGGCACAGCTGTTCCCTAGTGGGTCCCCCTGGGCCTAAGACCTCAACCTGGTAAGGGTCAAGTTCCAAGGGCTCAGTTCCCTCTGGGGCTTTCAAGTCCTCTCCCTGAGGAGAGGGGTCCTGAGTCTTTGGCTGTTCAGAAGCTGGTTTCCCAGTCTTCTTACCTTTCCTCTTGGAAGGTTGGGTCACTCTTTCAGGCTCCAATACTTCTTTTTCACCCTGTGGTGCTCAAGTTGCAGCGCCCCGCTCTGTGTTTCAATATAATGCAAAAAGAACAATTTATGGACAGAATGCAGAACAATGCCATACATTCACCCCAGTACAGAGATCTGCGCCTAAATCCATCATTTTTTTGCTCCCAATGCCATTCCATCCATCAATTGTGTGTCTTTTGCTTTCTTGCCCTAAGTGCGCCGGGTATGCTCAGAAGTGTGACCCCAAAACCGGCCCTAGAATGCTTGTTTCCAGTCCACGGAGGACTTGGCTTGGCAGTTCGGGCTGGACTGTTCCCATGAGGCACAGCGTCAAGACTGATTTGGATATGGCCAGGTCTAAACTGGGGTGGCATGGTGAGCAAAAGAATGATGGATTTAACCCAGATCTCTTGACTGGGGGTGAATGTTTTGATCTGTTCTGCATTCCGCCCATCAATTGTGTGTCTTTTGCCTTCTTGACCAGACGTGGGTCCCGGGCTCACTGTGCCACTGGATTCAAGCTATCCTGGCTGATGAGGGGTGAAACCCGAAACCGGTCCTAGGATGCTTGTTTCCGGTCCGGTTTGTTCTTTTCAGTGAATTTCTAAGGTTTTTGAAATAGTAACTTTAAACTATGATGTGCTTGTAACCTTTGTTTTTTTCTTGAAAAAATATTTTAAAAAAACATATATATATATGTGTGTGTGTATATATATATTATCTACTTTCGGTCGCCAGTAGATAGTTATAGTTAGGACCTATTTTCCATAGGAAATCCGCATCATTCTATTTGAAATAACTCTTGCGTCGGTTGACAAATCTTCGCGAAATTTTCAAACTTTATGGCCCGCTCCGGTCCGCTCCTACCCTGAATGTTTCGGGGTGATTCGTCAAGCGGGGGCCGAGAAAAAGGGGGTCCCAAAACGTGTTTTCCCCATTCATTTTCCCATAGGAAACTTTAGCCACGGCTACAGCTCGAACTGCTGTACGGAATTACACAAAATTTGGCAAAGAGGTAGTTCTTGGTTCAGAAAGAACCCTTTTGTTAAATGGTGTAAATCCGTTCAGTAGTTGCGGAGAAATTAAAAAAATAAGAGTAAAAAATCAATTTCCCATAGGAAACTTTATGCAAGGCTACAGCCCGAACTGCTGAACGGAATTACACCAAATTTGGCAAAGAGGTAGTTCTTGGTTCAGAAAGAACCCTTTTGTTAAATGGTGTAAATCCGTTCAGTAGTTGCTGAGAAAATCAAAAGTAAAAACACATATATATCTGGGCGGAGCCTAACCACACATGTCATCGTGAGATCTGATTGGCTGTCAGCACTTCATCCTGGAATTGCTGGCAGTCATCTTGGGACCAATATAAATGATAGTACCCCATTGAAATGCATTGTAGTGAATCGAAGATTTTGAGGGTTACCAAAAGGAGAACTATAAAGGGTGATAACAGACTTTAGTTACATTAGAATTCATTTGTTGATGGTACCATACTAATTTCAGGAATTGTGGTGTGTTCTAAGGTGATTTTACCCTGTGAAAAACCTTCTGCTGGGATATCATGAATCATGTTTGAGAGAAAACTATTTTCACATGCTTGTCCCATACAGTTTTGGAAGGTGCTCCAGAAGCTAAAATGAGAGCATATTTTCTGTAAATTCACATTATCTTTCTCAGTCATGAGAGAATGAAGTCTGACATTCTCAGTAAAACATGTACATCCAACAATGGCAGAGACTGTCAGTTGATTCCTTTGTGTTCTACTGCAGCTTCCCAGAGTGTTCTAAAGAACAACTAGAGTGCTAACAGCCTTACTTATGACAAAAGTATGGCACACCTGAAGCCATCTTGATTGGAATAAACTGGTAACACTTAAAACATTTAATTTAAAAAGGAACAAAATGATGGGGTTCATTTTGTCACAGAAATTATGGTTTGTGCTGTAGAAAGAAAAATTAGGACATGTTTCAAGTGTGATCTCAAATATCTTCCTGTTATATTTCAACAGGAGCAGCCTGTCAGTTGATGCCTTTGTGTTCTACTGCAGCTTCCCAGAGTGTTCTAAAGAACAACTAGAGTGCTAACAGCCTTACTTATGACAAAAGTATGGCACAGCTGAAGCCATCTTGATTGGAATAAACTGGTAACACTTAAAACATTTAATTTAAAAAGGAACAAAATGAGGGGGTTCATTTTGCCATAGAAATTATGGTTAGTGCTGCAAAAAGAAAATTTAGGGCAGGTTTTAAGTGAGATCTCAAATCCTCTTCTATTTCATTAGAAAATTCTGACATGCAGACTGAAACAATCACTTTCAAGACCAGCAGTAGACTTCCAGTTAACTCCTTGGTGAGCAGTAGCTTTACTACAGTGATCTAATGAACAACTAGAGTGCTAACATTCTGAATTTATGGCAAATGTGTGACACATCTGAATGCCTTCTTGATGGAATCAAAGTAAAAAACTGAAAGCATTTCCTACTGAGGAGACTGTAGTAAATGAGGAAATTAGGAAACTTCATAACAAAAAGTCTCCCAAGATGGCCACCAGAGAAAAAGGGCCCAAATGTAGCACAAATATCACCCAGAGGTAGCCCACGTATAGCCCAATGACAGAAGTGTGCAAAACACTTTTTATTTTTGTTTTTTTGCAGTTTTATATAGTGCAGACTGGTCAGGTATTGGAGTGCTTTACATGAGCATTGGTTACATCACACAAGGACAAATTCATGTTGGTTGACCCCTACACTACCCAAACACCACTGCACTACCCTAAACCCTAAAACACTACCCCCAGCACTATCCCCTTCACTACCCAAACACAACTGCACTACCCTAAACTCAAAAACACTACCCCCAGCATGACCCCCTACACTACCAAAACACCACTGCACTACCCTAAACCCTAAATCTACCCCCTACACTACACAAATACCACTGCACTACCCTAAACCCTAAAACACTAGAACCCAGCACGACCCCCTACAGTACACAAACACCACTGCACTACCCTAAACCCTAAAACACTACCCCCTACACTACACAAACACCACTGCACTACCCTAAACCCTAAAACACTACCCCAGCACGCCCCCTACACTACCCAAACACCACTGCACTACCCTAAACCCTAAAACACTACCCCCAGCACGACTCCCTACACTACACAAACACGACTGGACTACCCTAAACCCTAAAAAACTACCCCCAGCACGACTCCCTACAATACCTAAACACCACTGCACTACACTAAACCCTAAATCTACCCCCAGCATGACCTCCCACACTACACAACCACCACTGCACTACCCTAAACCCTAAAACACTACCCCCAGCACGACCCCCTACACTACCCAAACACCACTGCACTACCCTAAACCCTAAAACACTAACCCCAGCATGACCCCCTACACTACCCAAACACCACTGCACTACTCTATACCCTAAAACACGACCCCGTACACTACACAAACACAACTGCACTACCCTAAACCCTAAAACACTACCCACAGCATGACCCCCTACACTACACAAACACCACTGCACTACCCTAAACCCTAAAACACTACCCCCTACACTACACAAACACCACTGCCCTACCCTAAACCCTAAAACACAACCCCCAGCATGACCCCCTACACTACACAAACACCACTGCACTTCCCTAAACCCCCCTACACTATACAAACACCACTGCATTACTCTAAACCCTAAAACACTACCCCCAGCACGACCCCCTCACAACACAAACACCGCTGCACTACCCTAAACCCTAAATCGACCCCCAGCATGAACCCCTACACTACCCAAACACCACTGCACTACCCTAAACCCTAAAACACTACCCCCAGCATGAACCCCCACACTACCCAAACACCACTGCACTACCCTAAACCTTAAAACACTACCCCCAGCACTACCCCCTACACTACACAAACACCACTGCACTAACATAAACCCTAAAACACTACCCCCAGCACAACCCCCTACACTACACAAACACCACTGCACTACCCTAAACCCTAAAACACTACCCCCAGCACAACCCCCTACACTACCCAAACACCACTGCCATACCCTAAACCCTAAAACACTACCCCCAGCATGAACCCCTACACTACCCAAACACCACTGCACTACCCTAAACATTAAAACACTACCCCCAGCACTACCCCCTACACTACACAAACACCACTGCACTACCCTAAACCCTAAAACACTACCCCAGCACTACCCCCTACACTACCCAAACACCACTGCACTAACATAAACCCTAAAACACTACCCCCAGCACAACCCCCTACACTACCCAAACATCACTGCACTAACATAAACCCTAAAACACTACCCCCAGCACGACCTCCTACACTACCCAAACACCACTGCGCTACCCTAAACCATAAAACACTACCCCCAGCATGACCCCCTACACTACACAAACACCACTGCACTACCCTAAACCCTAAAACACTACCACCAGCATGACCCCCTACACTACTCAAACACCACTGCACTACCCTAAACCCTAAAACACTAACCCAGCACGACCCCCTACACTACCCATACACCACTGCACTACCCTAAAGCCTAAAACACTACCCCCAGTACGACCCCTACACTACTGCACTACCCTAAACCCTAAAACACTACCCCCAGCACGACCCCCTACACTACCCAAACACCACTGCACTACCCTAAACCCTAAAACACTACCCCCAGCACGACCCCCTACACCACCCAAACACCACTGCACTACCCTAAACCCTAGAAAAGAAACCCCCACCCCATGCCCAATCCCCCTTACCTCTCACTCCTCGTGGTTCCTCTCTCCTCGTGGTTCCTGCTTCACATCGTCTCTGAGGGGCGGTGCACGTCGTTGTGAGGAAACGGAACAGCCTCTGTTTCCTTACAACGACATGGATCGTCTACATGTTTTTAGAACGCATGGTCATTTACCATACATACCTTTACAACAAAATTCGTTGTAAAGGCATGCGTGGTAAATGACCATGCGTTCTAAAAAATGCGTAGTAATGACTTCGTGATGTACAACGCATGCGTGGTAATGCATGCATTGTAATGGTATCGCAAAGTAAAAAGTCGTTGTAACGGCTGTTTACCGATCGAAGCTGGCCCCTGTTCTTCAGTGAGACGTTTATTTGATTATTTAGGAGGAAGGAATGTGTTTTTTTACCGAAAAGTGCATTCCCGGCTGTTGTATTGTGAAAGTGTCCGCGTGGCCTGGTTTCACTTCCGGTGAGAGAGTGGAAGAGTCTGTTTGGATCTAAACGAGTTCTGTTGTTGGACGGGGCCGGCGCGACATGTCATCAGAAAACATAGCTAATGGAAAGCGTCCTCCCTGAAGTGTGGAGCAGTGCCATGAGAGGTCAACGAGTGTGCGTCCCACCGCAGTATGACCGTACCGCGTGACCCATGTGCCACCTCCAGGGTACGGGAGGCAGAAGCGGCATCGCAGGTCCTCTTGAAGACCGTTGTAGCACTAATTCTACATTTTGGTACTAGGGCATTTTAACTTCGTTGTTCCTGCCAGATACAAAGAGAAGATCCTGAGTTATTCAGTGCCCTCGTTACCTTTTTTGTGGGTTGTTGTGCTTGTCACTTCGCTGCCACGCCGGTGCACACGACTGGGCACCCCACCTCGTGTGCCATCTGCAGGGCCTCTGCCCTCGGATCACTGGTTTCGGTTTCTGGAGTGGAAACATAAACAGTTGCTCCCAAAGGACTAGCCTGAACACTTAGGTGAATATCCCCTGCACCAGCATTCCACGGAAATTCTTTCCTAGCTCTCCCACGTCAACGAGGACGTCATAATAGCACGGCTCCGCTCGCGACACCGTATGACATCATCGGAGCCATAAGAGAACCTCGTCGGCGTGCTGACGTCAGTTCCACCCATTTTTTCCGTGCCACCGAGGCAAACAGGGGACCGAGACATTTTCACATGTATACATAGTATAATAAATATATATATATTCACTGAAAAAACCATAGGTTTCAGGCACGTTATAGTTATGAATTAGCATTTAAAAAACCTTAGAAATTCACTGAAAAAACCATAGGTTTCAGGCACGTTATAGTTAGAAATTAGCATTTAAAAAACCTTAGAAATTCACTGAAAAAACCATAGGTTTCAGGGGCGTTATAGTTAGTTGGACATTTCACTCGTACAAAACCATAGAAATTCCCCCGTTATAGTTAGTTCAGCTAACTATAACTCGCGCGCCCGCAATGCACTGCTGATGACGTCACATATTACATCACTCATGACATGGTCAGTGACATCACTCATGACATCACTGATGACATCTCAAATGACATCACTGATGACATCACTGATGACATCATCCAGTGAATGTGTGTTTTTCTGAAAATTAAATATGTTTTATATATGTATATCTCAAGGTCGATGGAAGAATAAATGGGTATATAAGTGTCTAAATGGATGATTTTGTTTTGTAAAATTGATTGTATAACTGACTAAGTGTATCTTAGTGAATACATGGGTTAGTGAGTAATGTTTAAATATGAAAATATCTGTATCAGTCTCTCACTTTGTGTATAAGTGGCTGCATGGGTTGGTGAGTAGCTACATGAGTGTCTATATGGGTTATTAGTTGGTTTTTTGAGTATCAGTATGAGTGTCTGAGTGTCTGTATGGTTCGGTGGGGGTATTACTTAGTGCATAGATGCATGAATGAGTGACTCACTGTTTGTATGTGTTGAAGACAGCATGTGTGCAGGACTGTAGGTGGATGAGTATGTGTATGGGTGTGTTAGTGAGTGAATGACTGTCTCAATAGTGTCTTTATGAGTAACTACATATGTTTTAAACTAGTATATGTGAGTATTGGTGTATATAAGTGAGTATATGTGAGAGTGAGAGATTGGAAGAGTTCCTGTACAAATAAGTAGGTGTTTCTATAAGTGATTGTTTAAGAGAGTAAGTATGTGTAAGTTTCTGTAGAAGTAAGTGTGGTAGTGTGTGTATAACTGTATATGCAAGTAAATGGACGTTTGATACTTTGTTTGCATGTGTGACTGTGTGTGAGTAACTCTATGGATGAGTGGCGGTGTGTAACAGGATGTATAGGTGTATGAGTACATATGATGAGTGAGTACATGTATGAGTGACTGTATAGGGACTGTTGGTGAATGAGTGGATGTGTGTGTAGATCTTGGAATTACTGAATAGGTGTGTTGTAACTGGTATTGGTATGTCCATTGTTTTGAAAATGTTAGTTTGTATTTTTGAGTGTGTGTATCAAAGGTTATATTAGGGTGAGAGGAGGTCTGCCACTCTATCACAAGGACGATGTCATCAGTGATGTCATCAGTGATGTCATTTGAGATGTCATCAGTGATGTCATGAGTGATGTCACTGACCATGTCATGAGTGATGTAATATGTGACGTCATCAGCAGTGCATTGCGGGAGTACGAGTTATAGTTAGCTGAACTAACTATAACGGGGGAATTTCTATGGTTTTGTACGAGTGAAATGTCCAACTAACTATAACGCCCCTGAAACCTATGGTTTTTTCAGTGAATATATATATGTTTGTGTATATATATATATATATATATATCTGTGTGTATATATATATATAATAAACAGGAAAAACAGGTTAGAAAGATCATAACCAAAAATTGGCCCCTGGTTCTCAGCGACCCCACAATTGGTCATCTGTTTTCTAACAAGCCAGCAATCACTTATAGTAGGGCTACATCCATGAGAGACATTGTGGTTCACAATGACCCGGGTGCCCCAAACAAAAGTACGTGGTTGACGCAAAGAAAGGGGTTCTTCAAATATAAAACATGTAAGGCCTGCCAATATGGCAGTAACAAAACGACATACAGAACCCCTTTTAATGATAAGGATATACCTATCAACAAATTTCTCAGCTGCAAGTCTGACTATGTCATCTATGTGCTGGAGTGCCCTTGTAGGCTACGCTATATTGGTAGCACTATATTACAAGGTCATAAAAGGGTACTCCAGCACATTAGAGCCATAAAAAACAGAGACCAGGCCTATCCTGTTGCCAGACACTTCGGTGAGATACACAATGCAGACCCAAAAGGCTTGAGCTATTATTTAATAGACTCTATCCCTCTCAACAAGAGAGGGGGACAGAGAAAAAATGCTCAGACATCTGGAGTCTAATTACATAATTAATCTTGATACCAAACAGCCTAATGGTCTGAACGCCACTGAAGAATTATATACTTGTCTGTAATCTCAGGATCAATTAAAGAGTCACAGTTACGACATATTGTCCTAAATAACATCGGTATTGCATTTCATCGCACAACTGTCATTACGACAATAAAGTTGTTTTATTAAATTTTTATTGCCACCGCATATCACAATGTTTTTACACATAAGGTTAGGTAGTTTTTCTTTTTCCTTTTTTCCCCGTTCTTTTTTTACTAATAGTTATAAGGTTTTAATCATCAAATCATGGTATTGCACTGGTATCAAGCACTTTAATAGTAATAGGTTTACATGAATTGTTTACATTATATGTACTGTATTTGCGTATTTTGCACTTTTCTGATTAGTCATTAATAATGTATAATAACAGCAAAAAATTTAGACAATGATGCTTCAAATGTTATGAAAGAGGCCACTTTAGTACATTATTTTTATGTATTTTAGTATCAGTTTTAAGTGCTTTTACAAATTTTCAGTACTATTTCAAGACGGATATTTTAGCATATTTTAAATGGCTATTTTGATGACGCAACCCGTTGAGGTATTATACCTGGATGTTAATTATCTATTCAGACAAATTGAGAGATTGCGTCTCAAAACCTACAATCTAAATTTAAACTCATATCTAAAGTCTGTTGTTCATTTCTATGTATTTTAACTTATAGGCACTTGTCACTTTAAGAGAACACATGGTTAAGCATAAAGAAAAAGACGTTATAAAAGTACTACCCACCTGACAGAGCGTGTCATGTGATCAAGGCCCTTGACGGGCTGAAACGCGTCATGGCTGTAGAGGTCGAAGAGCACTAATAAACTGTTCTGCACCAATTTGTGGTCCGTGCTCCGTTTGTGGTGAGGATTCCCAGGTGGTTGACGGAGTTGTTGTGGATATATATATATATATATATATATATATATATATATATATATATATATATATATATATATATATATATATGTGTGTACAAATCCTCCAGTCGAACAACAGAAGGCAAAGTCGCACTCAGGATATTTTTTAAGAGCAAAAGTTTATTGACTGACACGTTTCAACCTCACGGTCTTTGTCAAAGTCACTTCCTGACCCGGAAGTGGCTGTATTTAAGTGCTCATGGAAAAGGTCACAAGACAAATACATAGACATAAAGAAAAATATATATGGTAATTAAGGTCTCTTCATATAAGAAGACAGACTAACATCACGTTTTGAACAAATGTAGGTATGATACCCATTATTGTAGCTCATGATAGTTTAAACAAACTAAATTACGTGGAAACAGAACCATAATGAAATAAGCATAAAAAGAAACATATGCAAAACCCACGGCAATGGTATATGGCAATCAAATAATGATTTACAAAAGGCCTCACTGCGCAAGTGCGCAAACAAGTAAAACATTTCATGAGGCTGAAAGGCACATAGTGGCCAAGAAAACCACTGCACCCATATTTAACCTAATACAAGGCCTGCCAGATCCCATTCGACAAGTACAGGAAAAGTAAAAAAGCAACAAGGTAACACAAACTAAAGCATATAACTAAATGAAAACACAAAAAAAAGAGCACTATTAAAACCCACCCTAGGTGCTATACAAGAGAAAAACGGAGTGGGAGAAACCATAAATTCAAGCAGCCGCTTGAAAAAATAAATTACAGTGCGACAATAACGCTGAAACGGAGATTTGAATTCCTCAAGTAGGAAAATGATAGAGGAACAGATAATTCTAGGAGGAGAAATTAAACAAGGCCAAAAAATTAGCAAAAAAATAATAAAGGAAAGGGGGAATGAAGCCCTTCAGGCACCCTACGTTGAAAAACAAAAATAAAAATAAAAATAATAATAAAAATAAAAATAAAATGAGATCAAATGAAATTAAGATTAAATTTAACATTAAAACCCAGGAGAGGAGAAAGAAGATAGCAATATATACAGTGTCCTAAGGGTATTTAGGGGGCACCAATTGTATATAGTATCTTTTCTAGCCTAAATGGACATGAAGGTCTTCCTCACAATTGAGGCCTCCGGGGGTCTTGCTTTGCAGGCGAATGATATACTCCGATTCCAGGCGCCTGAGATTTCTTTCACGGTCACCTCCTCTGGGATGTACTGGGACCCTGTCAATTCCAAAATAAGAAAGTTTAGAGGAGACATCAACTGTCCCACCATGTTCCAACATGCAATGCTTGGCTACAGTATAAGTCAGATCCCTGTTCCTCACTGCGCGCAAGTGCTCAAGGATACGCTTTTTAACAGGAAAGATGGTGCTGCCGACATAGCGCAGGCCACAAATACAGACAATGACATACACCACAAATTCGGTGTTGCAGTTTATAAATGACAAGATTTTCTCATCCCTGCCCACTGGCAAAGGGTAGCTTTTCACATTGCGGCTGTTACTACAGGCCTTACACCGGCCACATTTATAAAAACCGGGGAGTTCCTTAAGCCATGAACCCGAGCCAATGCTCCTATGTGTAAGATGACTATGTACCAGGGTATCTTGTAGGGATTTAGACTTGCGATAGGTGATGTGTGGCTTGGGACTAACCAATCTACCAATAACCACATCCTGCCTGACTAAATGCCAGTGCTTGTTAACTATCCTGTGTAAGGCTTGTGATGCATTCGAGAAGGTGGTGATAAGTCTTACTTCCTGAGCTCTTTTGTTAGTGGTCTTAGGGACCAACAAACTGTTTCTGTCCCTCCCTGCAGCTTTTTCAGTAGCTATTTTAATGGTTTGACCTGAGTAGCCTCGTGATTTAAAATGGCTAAACATATTCAAACTTTCCCTAGTATAGGCTTCAGCAGAACTACAATTGCGTTTAGCGCGGAGCAACTCTCCATAAGGGATGCTTCTCTTGAGTGCATCTGGGTGATGACTACGTGCATGTAGCACGCTATTCCCTGCAGTAGCCTTTCTAAACAAGCTTGTATGTATGCAGTCATCCCTTACCTCAACCTGAACATCCAAAAATTCAATGGTGGTAGCATGTATTTTACTAGTAAAACTTAAGTTGAGCTCATTGATGGACAAACCTGCAATAAAATCATGAAGCAAATCCTGTGAACCATCCCAAATCAGAAAAATATCGTCAATGTAGCGGGTCCACAGGATCACATTATCCATAAAACACTCATTACCTGGATGCCAAAGGTGCTCCGCCTCCCACCACCCCATGAAGATACAGGCATAACTGGGGGCGAAGCAGCTTCCCATCGCCGTCCCAGTATATTGCCTATACCATGTATCTTCAAAAAGGAAACAATTGTTGTGAAGGCATATATATATATATATATAAATCAACAAAACGCTCTTGAGCTCTGAGAGGGCACACTACGATATTCCAGCTATCCAGCTTGTTGGCCCTTACACGGCTGGCCTTGCCCGTGGAGAGGAGCACCATTACCGTGATGTGGTAAGAATCTCTGCATGCGGCAAAGCTGTGGCGAGGAACTTTTTTCGCCGTGCAGCACGATGTTCCAAGGAGATTAACAGCTCTTCAGCCCTGCTTTCCTTTCCTACTAAAGGCTTTTAATAGACTCTTAACCACACACAGAGGCATGTAACCTACTTAAGGATGATAAAAGAACTTACCTTCATGGACTACGTTAACCATCATGCTGGTTGACGAGCATGTTGAGCCACGCCCACTCAGGGCGGACAAATTCAATAAAATGATTGTTGAATTTCGAAGGTGAGTTGTGGATGCCTCTGTGTGAAGATTCCATGATGAAGAGGCGGGTTGGCCTCGAAACGCGTCGGATTTAATTGCAATTAATGGAGAGGGGGCAGGAGAGCTGCACAGGGGCCAACAAGCTGGATAGCTGGAATATCGTAGTGTGCCCTCTCAGAGCTCAAGAGCGTTTTGTTGATTTATATATATATATATATATATATATATATATATATCTATATATATATGTGTATATATAACTGTTTCTATAGAAGAAATGCTATGTTTATGGTATTTTTTTGTTTTAAATTAGGAATCGCATACTCGACGCGGTTAGCTGCTTTGGGTTCGCATACCTAAACTATTTTAAATTGATTAAAATGCATCATAATAGAATTGTAATGTACTGTTTAATGGAGCTTGTTTAGTAGTAAGGTTCTTAAAGTAATTTTAGTATATATGTAAAATAGTTTTAAAGTGTCTTTACAACTTTTTTTAGAGCCGCGACCCTGTCGCGCACCTTGTTGTAACTTCCTTACCGATTCGCGATGTGGACGCGGCTCTGCGTAGTTTTAATATTGTGAAGTACATATTTAAAGGTTTTTAATATTGAATTCTAGGGAACAGGTTTACTAAGAAAGCACTACAGCTTCCATAATTATTAGTATAATTATTAAAAAACAGTTTTTAATAGATTTTGCGGAGCTTTGACACCATCACGTTCCTCGCCGGCCCGTATTTCCGGGTGCGCGGTGTGTACACGATTCCAGCGTGATTTTTACAAGCATTATATGTGCAAATATACAAGTTAACTGTGTTTTATAGATTTATAGTTTGGTAGTGAAAGTGTCAAAAATAACACTTTTAGAGAAGAAACAACTATATTCCGTCGCAACGTCATGTGACATAAAATTGAGATTTGTTTTGTTCAGAAAACTGTCTATCCTTAAAGAGGGAGGATCCAACCCCTTTTTTCTGCATTTGTGTATGCCACTACAGCTTCACACCTTCTGTATTTGGACTCACTATTTCGAGTTTTTCTTGGTGTTTTGCATTCCTTTTGAAAGAGAAGATGACATCTGGGAGAGGATAGAGGGCAGAGGAGTTTGAAAACATGGAAGAGCAAGACGAACCTTTAAAAACAAAAGGAGAGTATAGTCTGGACTTTTTTTACTATATCTGAAGGGGGAACAATGTTAATGCCATACAAGTCACCTGTTAGCTTTTTGGCAAAATACTTTCCAGAGGGTTGGAGCGAAAATACTCCTGTGGAACTTCTTCTATGATGAAGCACCTTCAAACCATCCATCCCACCCAACTTGAAAGCAGTGTGCTAGAGAGAAGAGAGAGCAAGCTCAACGTGGCGAATTAGGCGAAGCAAGTACTTTATCTGGCGGAGTACTTAATTTATTACAACCGGTCAAACATCCTTAGTTAGCAGATGCAGGGATACATAGCCACAAATGCCAAACTATCTTGTGTGTTGGAGAGCAGTCTAGCTCAGCTGCTATAACACTCATCAAGAATCACAAGTGTTCGTTTTGTTTTGTGTTTGAATTTTTTGTGCAGTGTGAAGAAATATTGTCTGAAAGTTTTTTTTTTCAAAAAGTTTAAAAAACACCAAAAAACCTCAAAATAGTAAAAAAATAAAAAAAACAAAAGAGTTACAAAAAAAGATTCTTCCAGAACCGCCTATTCTGGTTAAAGATAGGAATTATTTTTGTTATATGTATGTTAGTAGTGGTAAAAATATGCCTTGTCCTATGTTTCCGTGTGTAGTGAATGGATGTATTTCACAGAGTTTTTATATAGCGCGAACTTGACCCAAATCGGGTATCAGAGCGCTTTACATAGCACCAGTTGCATTACATGAGGACACATTCATTTTTGTTAGGCACGGGGAGATTAAGTGATTTGCCCAGAATCACAGGATGTTCAGCGTCATTGCCGAGACTCGAACCCAGTTCCCCAGATTCGAGGTCGACCGCCCTAGCCGTTAGGCCAACTCCTCTCCCCATGTATGCATGTGTAGTGCCTGGGTGATTAGATGTGTATATGGGTAGTGCCTGGGTCATTGGATTAGTGCATGGGTAGTGTCTGGGTGATTGGATGAGTGCATGAGTAGTGCCTCTGTGATTGCTTGAGTGCATTGGTAGTGCCTGAGTGAATGTATGATTGCATGGTGTCGTGTAGTTCTTATAAACCTATATAAGATCTGCGCGTTTAGACAACGTACACTGCGGGCTTGGTGTCCAGACTGATTCCAGACACCCCCACCGGGTATGTTGGCCTGTATACCAGCTAGCTCACAGTGCCACTAGAAATTCCTCTTGCAAAGGAGAGAATAGTTCTTGGCAACTATTGAACATGACAACCCTGATCCCTCAGAACCGTGGAAACAGTGCAATACTTTTCGCTCAGTCACTCGTGCTCACTTAGTCTCAGAGAGATACACAGAATAAACGATATGGACGTTTTTCAATAAGCATTTATTTATTATTGTTTTTTTTATTATTATACTTTTTTTTTCTTTTTTCTTTTTTTAGTCCTCATATGCAACCTTAGGGGGAAAAGGTAAGGATCACAACCAAGGGGTGTTTAAACAGAAAGAAGTAATACAACACCACCACCTGGCTTTAGAACCTTTTACTGACCTTTTCCTTTTCAAACCAGTATTTGGAGAGGAAATTGTAACGACCACCACTATCCTCAGCAACCGGTAGAAAAGGTTATCTTAATCCTTGGACTTCCTCTTATGTCCTACCCTCCCCTTACTCTTTCCCCATGCAACACAATTTTCCAAGAACAAACATTTTAAAGTGAAAGAAAAGGTGCCCACATTCTTTCTCTTTTAGTAGACCCAATTTGGCAGTCAAGTCTAGCTATATGACCAGCTGAGGCCTTCCATCCCTCACACGTCAGTTGTGTTTCTGAAATCCATTGTAAACAGATCTCTCTCCGTGCTATAACGATCAAAATAAAAATTAGTTGAGCTCTGCTCCTCCCCAAACGTACCCCTTCCCCATGCAGTGTTCCACAAAATAACTAGAGAGAGACTTACCAAAATGTTTATTCCCATAATTGTGGTTAATACTTCCCCTACTTCTTGCCAGAAAGACTGGATAGCCGGACACCTCCAAAAGAGAAGAACATCATCCGCATTCTCCATAGCACATTTCGGGCACTGCCTCTTCTTGCCATCCCCCATCTTTGCTAGCTTCTTTGGGGACCAGTACGCCCTGTATAAAGTAAACAAGTGATTTCTCCTAAGTGGAGCTGACTTCACTGCAGACCAAAGCATAGATGTAGATACTTGCCACAGATGAGTTACACCGCAGCCCGGCATGTCCAGCCTCCAGATCCTCTCCCTGCACCAAAGCCCAATACCATCTGTCTACTTCTTTCTTGTATGTCTGGGCACTTTGTATTGCATCTTCGATTTCTAGTTTTTGCCCCCAGTTCGACTGGGCTCGGACCAGCCCACAAGCTGATAGTATTTAAATCTGAAAATTCTAGATTCCGTAAGTATGCTTAGTTTTTCCCACGATAGTAACACCCCTTCCTCAGCTAGCTGGCCCCACTTCTCAATTCCTGCCACCAACAAAGGTAATGCTAGGTTATCTTGCAAACATGGAGGTGTCCCTGGGGAGTTCCATATTGGAGCTTTAGCACTATAGTATGAGATTCCCAAAACTTTTTTGACTTGTATCCATATTTTACATGCCGCAATAAGTATTTTAAACTTGATTTTCTTTTAAAATGCTTGAGGTGGCCAAATTTGTATAAGAAGAAATTTCCTTCTGCTAAATTTTTCGTTAGGGCCCTTAAGTTTGCTGGGATGGAGTTAGAGTCCATTAGTAGTTTCCTTATGTTCTTTAATGTAAAAGCCCAGTAGTACATTTGAAAGTCTGGCAATGCAATGCCACCATCAACTTTTTTCTTCCTGAGCTTCTTCCACGCAATTCTTACGCTCTTACAACTCCAAATAAAGCTTCTTATTTCACTCTGTAGCTTTCTAAACCATTCTGGCTTAAAGTGCAGGGGAAGGGAGTTAAAGAGAAAAGTGAATTTCGGTAAAATCACCATTTTTACAAGGTTGGTTCTTCCCAGAATGGATATAGGGAGAGCTACCCAACGGTGCAAGAGAATTTCAGTTTCTTTCATGAGCCTATTAAAGTTAACGAATGCCATCTCATCCAGATTTTTAACCACCCGAATTCCCAAATATCTAATATCTGCTTTTTCTAAAGGGGTGCCCGATGGTTCGTTCCAGGACATGAGTTCAGTTTTATCTTCCTTCACAAGATATCCTGAAATTTTTCCAAAGTCGGCTGCTAACTTCATTATTACTGGCAGTGAAATATGTGGGTCTCTAGTATAAATTACTAAGTCGTTTGCATATAAGGCTTCCTTCTTTATCCATCCAAGATAATGGAAAGGGGCAATTCTACATTCGGTTCTTAGTCTTCTGGCCAGGGGCTCTATGTATAGATTAAAAAGTAGCGGAGATAACTGGCATCCCTGTCTCGTACCTTTACTTATTTCAAAGGATGGCGTTAGTGAGCCATTGACCAAAATCCTTGCTACTGGTGCTTGATAAATATTTTTAACTGCCCTAAGGAAACTTCCCCCTAATCCATTTCCCTCCATTACCTGGTATAAATACGGCCAACTGACTGTATCAAAAGCCTTGGCTGCGCCCGTTATTATGGTTAGAGGTGTTCCTGTAACCAAGGCAATGTCAATTGCTCCTACCAGGTCATGGGTAAGTTCTTCTAGTTGTCTTCCCCTCATGAAACCTTTCTGATTTTCATGAATTATGCCTCCTAGGCCGTTGTCCAACCTTTTGGTAAGAAGTTGAGTGCATGTCTTATAGTCCGAATTTAGCAAAGATATTGGTCTATATGCTTCACATTTAGTCAAGTCCTTATTGGGTTTGGGTATTAACGTTATTATTGCCTCATTCCATGAAGGCATCAGAGGGAGATGTTCCATATAAATTCCGTTTACCAGCTTTAATAGTTGAGGAGTGAGTTCCACCCTTAATTCCTTATATATCTCATTTGGCAACCTATCCGAACCAGGGGCCTTCCCATTCTGAAGGCTGTTTATGATTTTATCTATTTCTTCCTTCATTATTTCCTGGTTTATGGAAGTGTTTTGATCTACACTTAAACTGGGGAGATTATCTTGTTGTAACCATTCTTTAATCTCACTCTGTGTTGCTGCTGTATCCTCTGTATACACTTCTTGGAAAAAACCTAAGAAGGCTTCCCCAATAGTTCGATCTTCTGGACATCTCTCTTTGGTCTCATTGTTTACTTCCTCTTTAATTTCATTTCTTATGCTATCTTGCCTCACTTTCTGGGGTGAATGTATGACATTGTTCTGCATTCTGTCCATCAACTGTTCTTTTTGAATTTGTCACCCCGAGTGGGACGGGTGTGCCCAGCCGTGGGTCCCATGCTCTCCATGCCACTGGAGTCAAGCTATCCTGGCTGATGAGGGATGAAACCCCGAAACCAGTCCTAGGATGCTTGTTTCCAGTCCAGGGAGGACCTGGCTTGGCAGTTCGGGCTGGACAGTCCCATGAAGCATAGGGTCAAGACTGATTTGCATATGGCTGGGTTCAAACTGGAATGGCATGGTGAGCAAAAAAACGATGGATTTAGGCCCAGATCTCTGTACTGGGGTAAATGTATGACATTGTTCTGCATTCTGTCCTTCAGCTGTTCTTTTTTTACTTTCCAGGCGAGCAACTTCCCGCACCCCTCTCGGTATTCGTAATGGGCCAACCTGCTAGCCTTCCACCTCCTCTGCACTATCCCTTCCAGATATTCTCCTAAGGAATCCTTAGCCTCCCTTAACTTGTTTTGCAGCTCCAGGACATTAACCGGGTTCGTAGAAACGGTTAACACCTCCTGGATTTCCTTAATGCTAGTTTCAAGATTTAGCAGTTTATCCCTCGCTAACTTTCTTTTATGTGCTGCCAAGCTTATTAACCTGCCACGAATAAAGGCTTTATAGGTATCCCACACAGTGTGTCCCGGGGCTGAGTGTTCATTGAGACTTAAAAATTCAGTCGTATTGGCCCTCAAAGTGTCTATAACATCCATATCTCCCAGGAGAGTTCTATCTAGGGTCCATCTAGTATGGGCTGATGAAATGCCTAGTGAGATCTCTAACTTTATGGATGCATGGTCAGATAAGTGTATTGGCTGGTGCGTTATTCTACTAATGCTTTTTTAAATTTGCAATCTATCAGAAATAAATCAATTCTAGAGGCGTGCAAGTATTTTTTATTCTGGAACGTATATTCTCTTTTTCCGTCCCTCTTTTAATCTCCAGGCGTCCACTAACCCCAAATTCTTAATAAGTTGATGTAAACTTTCCCTCATTTTTGGGGAGTGCATTATAGATTTAACAGTGAATTTATCTAAAGCTGGGTCCAGTAGAGTATTAAAATCTCCACCCATTATTATTAGATATCTTGTTCCCAAAAGTTGCTTATATTCCTCTTCGAGCGGGGACAGGTTATCTATGTTGGGGTCGTAATATCCTACAAAGGTGTACCCTATACTATGTATTTTAGTATTGCAAATCAACCACCTACCCCCTGGGTCAGTAAAGATTTTTTCTACTCTAACTTGTGCAGTGGCCTTAAAGACAATTGCTATCCCCTTTACATTGCATGTTTGGTTGGTGCATGCAAATTGTGTAATCCATTTATTCCCCTTAAGAATACCATCCCATTCCTCTTGACGCAGATGTGTCTCTTGCAATATTTGAACGTCATTTTCTGACTCTTTAAGTAGTTCCAATATCTTCATTCTCCTATTTTTGACCCTTAGCCCGTTCACATTCCAAGTTAATACCCTCAAATCCTGAACCTTTCTACGATCTGTTATCATTGGCATATATAGTCGGCTCCCTACCCCTACAAGCCTTTAGTCTTCTTATGCACATGAGGACTCTAAACAATTTTATTGATTTTTTCCCTATTTTGCTCCCACACCTGTGTTCAATTAAGTTAAAGAGTGAAAACCTCCCCTTACCACCCTCCCAACCCACCCTGGGGAACCCTCCCTTTCTCCAAGTTGGGTAATGCATTATACCCTCTGAGCTCTTTTGTTCCGATCACCTTTTATAAGTCTTTCTGAGCCTTTATCTATGAAACCAAATCTTCTGCCTCAGACACCTCTTTTATGTTATACATCTTATTATTCCACATTACTTTCAGTAATGCTGGAAATTTTAACTGCACATTTGCCCCCAAAGATCTCAGTTCCTGTATATGTCTGCCTAGTTCCCACTGGCGAGTTTGAGCGACTTTTGCTATGTCGGATCTTATAGTGAAAAGCCAATCATCTTTTTTAAATTGCTTTGCTTTGAGCGCTGCTGTCAAAATCATTTCTTTAATTATAAAACAGCGAAAATTTATCAGTATTTTTCTTGGTTTTTCTCTGCCAGGGTTTCTCTTAAATGGGTCCCGATGCGCTCTCTGTATTTCCATTTCTAGGTCCTGACCTACAGTTTCAGGGATAAATTATTTTATGAGTTTGATAACAAAAGCTTTTATGTCCCCTCCTTCTATGCACTCTGGGATATTTAGGAGTCTTACGTTGTTTCGCCTTGAGTTGATTTCCATCGCCTCCAGCTTATCTCTGATTTCCTTCACTCAGTTTTTTAAAATTTGAATCTCTTTACGGTTGGATTTTACTTCTTCTTGTAATGTTCCCATTGTAGCGAGCCTTTCTGTAATGCTAGCCAGCTTTTCCTCTAAATTCTCGCAAACCTCGTGTATCTTCTCTTGATTTTTCCCTGAGATCGCAAATTTTTCTTTTATGTCTTTTGAGAGAGAAAGTAATATTTGACTGACATCTACACTAGCCAATGCCACATTTTTGTTAGCATTTGTGCTATCTTTTTCTGAGAGAGGTTGCAAAACCTCCCCCGATATATCGTCCATCTGTGATCTATCCGCTAGTATTGTGAACTGATTAGAAATAGGGATATGCTGAGAAGCATTATCAGGAGACCCTAAACTATCTGTGTTCGGTGGACTCTCTGGACTCTGCATTCTATTCATTGAGGTACGGATCAAACTAGAGCTAGGGCTGGGGTTAGTGTTTTTAGTTTGGTTCTCCGTTCCCTGAATCTTAAAAAAGGATCTCAATGAGGGGGTAATATTTACTTTCCCACCTGAGCTGTTCCCAGACACCCCAGATGTTTTTACCCCTTTCCGTGAAGAAACAGTTTTTTGTGTTTTTGTTTGTAGTATGGGGGAGGAAAGGATACTTTCTTGGGGGGGTCCTGGGGCACACACTACTACCCTCTCTAGAAGCTGGGTGTGGGTATGAATATGATCTTCCTCGCCAGCTTCCGTCGCTTGTTGTACTTTAAACTCAGCGTTTCTCAGCGTGTGGCTATTCCTCCCCTGTCTCACAGAGGGGAATGCTAAACTAGTGCTCACAGTAGTTTTTTTTGTTGCTAATCCAGTCCCCGTATTTGACTGTACCTTACTCTCCTTGGTAGCATCCCCAACAATTTTGAGAGAAGAGGGTGGATTCAAGTTACTGTCATTTATTAAAAAAAAAATTTGCCCTCTTATTTTTACAGATTTTTGGGGGGTCATGTGTATTCAAGCCGGTACCCCAGCCACAACCAGCTCTAACAACCCAGTAGGAGTCCCCAGCCCCCCTGTGCCTGCAAGTCCTGTGGCAGTCCTGCTTGAGATCCCACGAAAGCTAAGGCACGCCGCGGCCCATCTACCCCGACGAATCTACTTCACAGCGAAAAACCCAGAGAGAGCGGCAGATTCGTCCGCTACCGCGAACGCCACTGCAGCTGCCGCACCGGCGAGTCCAGGGACTCCGGAGACCAGGAAAAAAAACTAGCGGGAGGCACCTAGCGTGTGTGGCTCAATGGAACAGCGGGGGGAAACACAACACACCCAAGAGCCTGAGGTTCCGGGCAGAATCTGAGCAGCAAGCGGGCTCAGGTAAGGCTAAATTTCAAATCGATTCATAGTGATTTTCGGATCGGAACGACGGAGCTCGCGGCCGGCGTGCTAGCGAGCCGCCATATTCCCCCAGGAACTGGTATTCAATATTTCTTATAAACCTATATAAGATCTGCGCGTTTAGACAACGTACACTGCGGGCTTGGTGTCCAGACTGATTCCAGACACCCCCACCGGGTATGTTGGCCTGTATACCAGCTAGCTCACAGTGCCACTAGAAACTCCTCTTACCAAGGAGAGAATAGTTCTTGGCAACTATTGAACATGACAACCCTGATCCCTCAAAACCGTGGAAACAGTGTAATACTTTTCGCTCAGTCACTCGTGCTCACTCAGTCTCAGAGAGATACACAGAGTAAACGATATGGACGTTTTTCAATAAGCATTTATTGAACATTCGCCATTCTAGTGTAAAATAGGTGTGCCGAAACAACCACTAGACAGAAACAGATATAAATGATTAGAAGCACTAAGAAGGTAAAAGGATGGTAGGTTTCTACCATTTTGCTATAACCATGAATACAGGCAAGTATATAAAATACATGACAATAAAATGCGTACTCCTACGATGCTACCCTAACTATATGTACCTAAGTGTACCTAGCATGTGTGTAGGTGTTAAGCCAAGAATCCCTCTAGGGTAAAGTCAACCCCATTACCTGAAGTGAGAGACTGTGGGACCCCGTCTTGGTCTCGAGTTGGACACCCTGCAAGGGATGTTCAGACCACTGCGAGCTGGAGTATCTGCATGCCGGAACCTCAGCATCTCGCGTCAGTGTGTCGGCATGGAAGTCATGATCTCCTCTGACTATCTCAGCAAGATGTGATGTTTATATACCCGAAGGTATCCCCAGGGGTTCTACCTTGCTGTGCCACTGTCGGACTTACAATGATGTCGGGAATGAACCTTGTACATAGTTATTATGCGGAGATGGTAGTCCTGCTGAGTTTCCAAGAATCCAAGGATCCTCATGCATAATGTATGAGGCTATTGTTCATGGAAAACCCCACGTTCTGTAGGCAGTACAGTAACTAGGTAAAAGGTCAGTCCTAGCAGCCCGTTACGTATGTAGTGTAGGGACAAATATAGGTGAAAGGTTGGGATGTTACCCGGACCTATATTGGGGTACCTATATGGAATATAACACCCACTCCTCATCCGACTGGATGACATAATCTAATTCTAACGTACTACCTCTCTAGGTACTGGTACGTAAACATATGTAGTAAAAACCATAGTTCTGCTAAAAAAAATTAAAAAACTCTAAAAAGTGCTAAAACAGAAGAATTGTCACTTAAGCAATAGCTCTAATGTGTCCGTATATAACAACTACAAGCAGCGGAAAGCCATGCAGGTCATAAAAAGTGTCAATTTGTTTTGGAGTTCCAATTTGGAGTTTGTTTAAAAAAGGCCGAATTTTTCTCAGCACACGACGAGCAAAATGTTTATGTGTCCTGGCTGGTAGACGCAACATTGCTGTTGCCTGCCTTTGCAGACGACGATCCCTGTAACACCTCGCAGATTACGTTAATTGAGCACAGATGATCTGCCATACTGCCTGCAGCCAATGCTGGGGAAGTCTGTGCGCAATCCAAAGCCTGGGTGTTAGTGGAGGAGCCGGTGTCCATTCCAACAGGAGCAGAGACTTCCTGTGGTGGCTCTAAGAATGCCGCCATCAACATAGGTATACGCTGGGGATACTGCAGAACATGGGCCGTTATCGGGTCCAGTAGTGCATCAACGTCCGGTTGCGCAACTGATGGAAGTGTCAGACAGAGATCCAACACGCATTCTTCTCCGCAGAACAGGCATCGGAGAACAGGTAAGATGCAGTCCATCCAGACTGGTATAAATGACAGGAACCAAGAAGCACTTAATTCCCGTAAGCGAGGTGTGCCCAGATGTTGTACCATGCGATCAAGGTATTTGCGCTCCTGGATTGCTTTTTCCATCTCCGTGGTGACTGGGACGTCCATTGCGCAGCAGAAAAAGTACAATCAGGATACCTGCTATTAGAAACAGGATCAGCGGAAGTCCTCCAAAAATGCTTCAGAATACGGAATGTATAAAGTTTGGTATAACTCCGAGGACCGTCTGAAAGGTGCTTAACAGTCAAGAACCTATGGTCTTAAATAGGTGTACTATACCCGTCGTATCACACATGTTAAAGATACGATTTACCATTTCTGCGAAATGGAAGGGGCAGTTTGTACATATGAGTGTCTGTTTCTCTGCCGAGGACCTTGCTATTAGGAGATCAAAAGTCTCCCGGGCGGAGGTTAAGGGCACGGTTTTCTGTAGAACCATGGCTTTCATTCTGCTCAGAGTATCAAACCAGATAAAGGAAACATTCAATGAAGGCCATAGCGGCGCCTCCCTGACTGTATGTGTTGGTGGAAACAATACTTGCATACAGCAAGTAACCCTGGAGCTCAAGGTGACTAGATATGCGATGCCCGGAAGCATCCCACAACAACCTTGATCGTTCAGCATCAAGTAACTCCCATTTGTAAGTAGCCCGAAAACTGGGGTAATCACGGCTGCCGGGGTACCCCTCAAGTGACAGGACAGGTTAGCTACTGAACCATTACAGGCCCCGTGCAGCATAATATCCTGGCATATGAGAGATCCACTCAAAGCGTTCTCAGTTAGTACAGCTTAGAAACACTTCAAGATCCCCACTCCTGCATCGAAATCTGTACGGTAATTCCCAAGATTCCTTGATGAATTCCCTACCCATCTCTTCATACCTGCTTGCCTGTTGTTGTTCTAAGCAATATCGAAACTGGAAAGTTGTGACCGGTAAAGTTATGTGGCCATGGATTAACCACTCTGTGGACGGTGATTCTGCCACAGTAAAAGGTAATCTGTCCAGTTTTTCAATACGCAGCATTGCATATTTTGCTCCCCTCTGTGCCATTTTCGTCTGTTTTTCAGTTAGATTGTATGCAGAAAAGAGGGACATACTGTTGATAAAATGCCAAGGCACATAACCTGCGTGCAATGATTGCAGCGTCCAGCTTAATAACATAATAGAACGTAATTGTGAGTGTCCGTGCTGTAGTATGGACAAGTCCTGTTCTAGTACGTCAATAGCAGAAGATACAATGTTGCCCAGTGAATAAATCCTGGA
The DNA here is from genome assembly GCA_963921515.1 of Calotriton arnoldi. Lineage (NCBI taxonomy): Eukaryota > Metazoa > Chordata > Amphibia > Caudata > Salamandridae > Calotriton > Calotriton arnoldi. The sequence continues at coordinate 447,628 of CAWUFW010013715.1, forward strand.
TGTTAACCTAGTCATACCATTGTCAACTATGGCTAATGCCTTTTCTAAGTTAATCCTATCTATTTCTCGTAGTCTCTCTGCTGTTTCTTGTTGGGAGATTTTCCAGATTTCATTATAGGCAGCATATAAGAAACATTTTTGACGTGGCTTTCTTGGGCCTAATAAAACATCCCGTAGGGCCACATCCTCTGTAAGTAAGGATAAGTGTTGTTTCACCTGTGGTAGTATTGAGGTCTTTAGCTAATCGAGGCATAACTTCCCAACACTGTATGATGTCACCACCCCCAGATGATCTCTTTGTACATAGCGTGGGTCTGGCCTATGGATACTAAACCCTTCGGTGGTACCCCTGAATCTTTTCTGACATCTGTTAGTATCTGTGGGCCAAACCAACAGTCCCTTCCAATTGGGGTCTGATCTGCTGTATTGTAGAATGTCATCTATCGTAGCCCCTTCATCTGATGTAATATTTCCCTCTGTATGTGTTGGTGTAGGAATTCAAGGTGTGTTCAAGTCCTTGTTCTTGGCAATACCAAGACAGGAAGTCTGTTTCACAGTTTCATGTAGAAATATCATCTGCTGAGGAATGAGGCATTCTCTAAATAGCACTTCTGTTCCCTGGACTTGCCAATTCCTAGAACCCCAGACTGATTTTAAGTCTATAGTGTCTTTCCATGAGTCAAAACCCTGTTCAGACAGTTGGGTAATAAAGGAAGCAGAGTAAATCTGTTTGGTGTTGGTTAGCATATATGTCTGTGCGGATGTAGGTGCAACCTTATAGTAATATTAGGTCGGGTCAGAAGTGTTAAACCCTGAAAAATATGAAAATTTCTGTGCAAACGTTTTCAAACTACTTTTCGGTGGTGTAGGGCAATGTTCCCATTGGTGAAATGTGAAAACATTCCTAGGGGTACTGGATTTGTGTAGAAAATGATGACCATAATGTTGATGACAATACATGGTGTTAAAATCTAATTTGTCTTCTAACATTTCATTGCTAGAAAATGTGGCAGATTGTTCTAAATCAGACAACATATTGTTCACGGTTTCAAAATCGCAATCATCAGAAAATGTACTGGAGGTAATGATATCATTTAAGGAAATTTTAAATAAATGTGGTATTTTTAAAAGTTCGGTCAGGCCAAATATATCATAATTAACCTTGTCCCATACTATACCATCAGGTTTAGGAACTGCTGTAATATTCACTGATGACAAGCCTCTTTGTTCACGATGTGATGAGACATGAGGTTTCAGGATCAAGTTCACTTTTGATGCTGCAGCGCTTTGGCGAAGATAAGTACCATTAACAAGTAAGCAAAAGACAGTTACTAAAGGGCCCATTACGATACCCGGCGTAAAAAAATCCGCCAGGCATGGAAGCGGCAAAAATCCGCCCGCACACACCGTCTGAACACCGACCACGCCATTACGATTACACAAACCAAAAACCGCCATCGGCGGAAAAATCACACAAGATACCGCCCGCCATCGTCCGAGTCGGAGTCAAACCGCCCGCCACGGACGGAAACACGCACGACAACACAAAACCGCCCGCCCTCACGGCCGACACACCGCACGTGAGATTACGATCGCACCGCCATGAGCGCGGGAAAACTACAAATATACCGCCCGCCAGCGCAAACAACGCCGATGAGAATCGACACGGCAGAAGCCATGGCGCCCACGTCCCTGCACAGAAACCATCCGCTCACAAAACCAATAGCACACAACATGGCCAACAAGTCCACACAGCAAGGCACGCACAAATACACAAGCACAGTACACATCCCGAAAACACCCCCGGACAAACAAAAACTACAAAGGCCAGAACCCCAGACACAACACACCTGAAAAACAACAGACCATGAGGACACACCCACATAGGTAAGTACAAAAGCAGCACTCCCACAGACCACAACCCCTTGCAACATTGCAAACCAGAGAGGAGAGGAGAGGACACAGTGACACAGCAAGGACAGCAGCACACCACAGAAACGCACACATCACAACCACCACCACCACCACCACCACCAAACACCGGCACCACAAACCCCCTGCACATTACACAACACACACCGCACCAGCACCACAAACACCATGGCACCACAAAGAATGCCCAAGTTCACGCCCATTGAGCTGACGGTCATGGTCGACGAGATCATCAAGGTGCACCCACAAATCTATGGGAACATGGTCCAGCACACACCACTAGCCACCAGAAACAGAATGTGGAACCGGATCGTAGACCAGGTCAATGCAGTCGGGACCCTGCCCAGGAACAGAGGAGAAATAAACAAACGGTGGAATGACGTCAAGAGCCTGGTCAAGAAGAAGGAGGGCAAAAACAGAGAGCTGGCTGCCGTCACTGGCGGAGGGAATCCCGCGCTCTTCAAGACCTTCAAAGCGTGGGAGGAGAAGGTGCGAGTCATCATACATCCCGAGATCCTCGCCGGATTAGCAGGGGGAGTGGAGGCTGGTAAGTACAAACTAATGTATACCAGCACACCGCTATGTACTCACATGCACTACCACCATGCCACAGCTCCCAGGGACAAACACCCCCATGTCCAGCACACAATACACAACACACACATGCAACAGACACCACCACACACAGCCCAAACAGAACAACTGTAAGATGCGTGGGGACATGTGTACACTCAGCCAGCCACGTAACCACCAACAGGTCCCCAAATATGCCAGAAGCGCCACAACGAGCACCCACCACACCCATGTGTCCGCCACAGCTGCACTAACCGACAAGTAACAGGTAAGTGGCAGGAACACAAAGTGCAGTGGGTGGGACGGTGGACAGCCCAAGTACAACACACACCAGGCCCCTAGTCCCACAGCACAGCAAGGAGGAGCATCCTCCACACCCCACAGCCACGTGTCAGCCACCGCAGTGCACAACGACAGCCGAAAGGCAGACATCACGGTCCACAGCAATCAGTGTCAGTGGGTGTCCAGCCACCCCCACGACCCACAACACCCCCCACCCCCACAGACCTGCAACATGGAGCACCCCCGCTTAGAACCATGTGGCATCCAGTACAGTGCACGCACGAACAACCTGCAGGTGGGAAACTGGACAGGGCTGGATTACTGGAGGCATGAGGACCGGAACACGACCAACACATGGGACATGTCACGTAGCAGACGAACACGCAGCACCGCCCACCGTCACGAACAAGTGAACAATGTGCACACGGACATGAACAACAGACTCACACCCCACATGACCCATCACAGACATAGCAACACCCAAGGAGCCACGTCTGCATGCACAAGCCACACTGAATATAGTACCACACGGCAGCCACTGTGCAACTCATCACACACAACCGAAACACCATTGAAGTCCTGTCCATGTAGCCCCTACTGCCTGTCAACCACACACCCCACAACTACGCCTATGTAAGACAAACAACACTAGACGCAACAGAGCGGAACAACATAAATGCACACGAACACCACTGAACCCATCAAACACACAGACACACCATGCACATACAACATCCCATCCATCCCATCCATCCCATCCGTCAGCCCCAGTCTCATGAAAGGCATGTCATCCGCATAGCTGCCACACATACAGCAGTCACGCTAAGATACATGCCCATGACCAACCATGTGCCAGAAGTCAATGAAGCGCACGACACACTGTGAGCAACAACACACAACATGGGCCACACCCCCCCCGAGCACTGCAGTGATGCACATGGCACAGGGCAGCACGCACACCAAGGAGATGGGACAACTGCAATACGTTGGCTGGCACACAACCATCACTCACTCATAACGATGCGTCCAATGCCATGTCCAGTAATCACAACAGACAGCAAATATGCAGGCCATGTCAAGCATGCACACACCTCAAACCATGCACTGTCATGCTGCCACAACACATGTCACGTTCGGCACCCATGGCTCACAGCATGTACCCCAAAAGCATATTCCCACCCAAATGCGAATCTGGGGCATGGCCCCCATGTTGCCATATGCGTTCCTAAGCGTTCCATTTGAACCCCAAAAGCATATTCCCTCCCAAATGCGAATCTGGGGCATGGCCCCCATGTTGCCATATGCGTTCCTAAGCGTTCCATTTGAACCCCAAAAGCATATTCCCTCCCAAATGCGAATCTGGGGCATGGCCCCCATGTTGCCATATGCGTTCCTAAGCGTTCCATTTGAACCCCAAAAGCATATTCCATCCCAAATGCGAATCTGGGGCATGGCCCCCATGTTGCCATATGCGTTCCTAAGCGTTCCATTTGAACCCCAAAAGCAAAGTACAAACCAGACCCAGGATGGGCCAGGAGCCCGCATACACCAGAGTCACAATAAGTAGGGGCACAGCAACACACCCATCGGCATGGCCAATCCGTCCCATGCCACATGTGCACAGCACACAGTCCCATTGCCAAGCACACACAACTACAAATGGTACAGCCACACACACGCCTCCGGGAAACCCATGTACGAGATTGCACGAACTGTTAATGTCAGACGACAAATACATACTTCGCAAGGTGCAACACAATAACAAATCTCATTCTCTCCACAGGTGACGAACTGCTGGATGCTGGGGATGGAGCCAGCAGCCAGCACAGCCAGCCTACAGGCCCCCAACGAGGACACACGGATGTGGAGGATCTGTCCTCCTCTTCGGACACGGACCACCAAGCAGGCCCATCTGGTGTGGCAGGGCCCAGCCGCTCCCCAGGACCCCTCCTACCCACCAACCCATCATCCAGGGCTGCTGAACATTCCCAGCCCCCTGCTGCCACTGTCGTTGCGGCCACACCCACGGTCATTGCGGCCACACCCACGGTCATTGCGGCCACTACCACTGCCGCAACCGCCACCATCGCCGCACCGACCACCACCGCCGCCACCACCACCACGTCTTCGCTGGCACCAGCCCCAGCGCAGGTGGTGGCCCGGCCGACTGGATCCACCCTGGGAGCCACAGCGAGGACCGTGGTGAGCAATGTGGCTAGTGGGCAGGCCGGTGGCAGCAGGACTGGTAGGAGGAGCAGGGTCAGGGAAACGCCAGCCACCCCTGGGAGCCATGCCCTGCCTCAAATGGCCAGAGTCCTTGGGGCCTATGAAGAGGCCCAAGGACAATGGGCCAGGTCAGCTACAGACACGCGTGAGGTGCTGGGGGTGCTGAGGTCCATGGACGCCCGTATGGGCCAACTCGTGGACCTCATGGGCCAGCTGGTGGTGGCGGTGAGGTCACAGCCAGGGACAGCAGCTCCCCCTCCGCCACCACCTGCCGGGGCGCAGGGTCGAGCAGCAGTGTCCAGTTCCCCTGCGTCCACAGCCAGTGAGCACACCTCAACCACCAGCATGTCGCAAGCAGGCACCCCCTCGCAAACGTGGAAGGGGCCGTCCGAAGAGGAAACAGATCTCCCGGGAGGACTTCGCACGCTCCAGACGCAAGTGAGGCAGCCAGCCAGCCTTCCTTGACCACCCACTGCATTGACTTGGACTACGATCCCACTCCACACAGCCATCTGGATGGCATGTGTGTGTTGGACTATGGACATAGAACCAGTGGGTACACCCTGAGCATCACGCAGCCATGACCGACAGCTCATTGTCACTGCACGCACCACTTTTGTCATCACCTTACACACAATCACATGTCACAGTTTGAAATAAATGCACCTCTTACACAAACTGCTGTTTGTGCCCTGTGTTTTATTTGTACGGAATACAACGGCCACCTTGGGCGGAAAGGCACCTGATGCGTGGCATGGCAATGGAACCGGAGGGCCTGTAGGGACCTAGGGGTGGGAGACAGAACAGGAGCACATTCAATGAGTGTGTCACACACCCATCACACAGTACATGTCAACAACTACAAGCAATGTACACACATCGCACAGAGCAATAGGGCACAATGCCACAGCCACCAACAGTGGCATACTACCCTGGCCATGGAGCATTGACACACAGCACGCAGTGAACAAACGGCCACCCTGACACAGCACACACACACCTGCACAGATACAGCCACATCAGCCGTCGTACATGGACACTCACCGTCAAGTGAAGTAGTGGGCGATGAGCTGCTGCCGCACATTCCCAGCTTCCTCCTCTCCGCTGTCCTCCTCACTCGAGCTGTCCTGGTCTGCGGGCTGGGGCCCTGGTTGATCTCCGTCATCCACGATGAGGGGGATCTGCTTCCGAATGGCCAGATTGTGCAGCATGCAGCACGCCACCACTATCTGGCACACCTTCTGTGGGGAGTACGCCAGCGCACCCTCGGTGCGGTCCAGGCACCTGAACCTGGACTTGAGGAGGCCAAAGGTACGCTCGACCACACGTCTGGTCCTCCCATGTGCCTCATTGTAGCGATCGTCTGCTGGGGTGCGAGGATTCCTCAATGGACTGAGCAGCCATGCCCCATTCGGGTACGCAGAGTCACCTGGGTGTGAGGGACACAGAGAACCGTTGCTATTCCAACTGGACAGGGGACAGCATCGCACAACCAGCACGCTACACCACTCCACATACTCACCGACAATACAGCCACGATCCTGTTGCAGATTGGACATCAGTCGTGGCAAGATGCTGTTGCGCATTATGTGTGCGTCATGGGCCGAGCCTGGGAACTTTGCACACACGTGGGTGATCACCATGTCCGCAAGGCACACCACTTGCACATTCAGGGAGTGCGTGTGCTTCCTGTTGCGGTACAGGTGCTCAGTGGCCTGTGGTGGAACAAGGCCAACATGTGTGCAGTCAATGGCTCCAACGACGTGTGGGATTCTGCCAAGGGCATAGAATGCACCCTTCACTGCCGCCAATTCACGAGTCCTGGGGAAGCGGATGTACCTGTTTCGGTACAGCATCATGGCTGCCAGTACATCCCTCAGCACCTTGCTGAACATGGGCTTGGACATCCCTCCTCCACTGCCCACTGTGTGCTGGAATGACCCAGTGGCGAAGAAATGCATGGCGGCCATCACCTTAGCCGTGGGGGTGACAGCTGTCGGATACACCCTGCGGGGACGGAGATGGGGTTCTAACATGGCACACAGTCGATGCAGGGTTGGCCTGTCCAGCCGAAACTTCCTAATGACCTCTGTATCGTCCATGTCCGCCAGCAATTGGTATGGGCGGTCAATGTTCGGTCTCCGCCTAGGGAAAATGGCAGTGGACACATGTCAAAGCAACACGACACATAGCAATTTCGCATACACATCACTGACATGACTGAGCAAGCACATGAGCCACAGCCCAGCTGTCAAGCTGGGACGGCACGGCCACAATACACTTACACAGGTCTCCCAACAATGGCAATGGCTAGTGATACAGACCACTGCCATGTGCATGCACATGGGGATCTAGGCCCCAATGACTTGCGGGGCGTGCTGATGGGGACTGACTGCATATTCGTCAAGCGGCAACGCCACGGCAACATGAATGTCTGCTGAGCATGGAACTGCTTCCGAGGTTGGATGAGTATGGCACACGACGACGACGATGTGGGCACAGGCTGAGCGGCCAAAACAAGTGGGACCTGTGGCACGAGGGGATATGAGACAGTAGTAGGTGTCAGCACTGCACCCTATGTACAGCACTGTACGGATCACACCTCCCGAAACATTGACAGGTGTCCACATTGACAGCCCCATGCCAAGTCGGCTGTGTGCTTGCAGTCACACGTCACAGGTGAGAGGTTACATTGCACGTGCCAGGTGGCAGACGTACATAGTGGGAGCTGGCATGTGTGTGCATGTGTCTCCTGTTCAGGATCCACCAGATGGGCGCTGACTCTGTACTGACCATTGGACACAGCATGTTCCGTGGAAGGCTTGTGTGTGTGGGATGGTGGCACTGGATGTGCCTCCGTTGGGTGGGGGGCCATGCACAGGGCGGGTACGTCGATGATTGCGCATTGTTGGTCACGGTGGGTGCACCCACTAAGATGTGTTGCCCTGTGTTCAATTCCTATGTCCGCATGATGATGGACTGTAGATGTGGGCAGACTACACATTGGTCGATGTGCTGTCTATATGCATGTGCCTTCACACCAGGCACAGCTGCCCCTGCACATGTGACCCCTGCTGGACTCGCTGCTGGGTCTGTGGAGCTGATGCACCTTCTGTGCGTGGGGCGGACAGCTCTCCTCACTTCCCTCATTGCGCATGTCATGACTTTGCCGCAGGTGACATGGATCATGGAGGGCCCACATGTACGCGTGGGTAGGCTACACATGATTGTTCACTGGTCGCCACCCCCAGTCAGTGTTTCGAATGGGAAGGTTGTCGTGCTGGTGGTATGTTCGATGTGGCGGATGGGCGGGCCTAGGTGCGGGCTTACATTCCGGACATGGGGGGTAGTTGGATTGGCGACTAGTTGCAGTACACACGGGACACGTCTCTTCCTTTCCACATCTGGGTCATCCCTTGTACTCACTGACAGTGATACAGTCATCTTCGCCCCAGCCCTCATGTCCTCCCCTCGCTCCCCCAATATGCATGTGCACCTGCGAGGCTAGCGCTTGCACAGGCAGCCCCAAGCTCGCACCAGAGAGGGCAAGGAGTGTATGTGTGGGTCCAGTTGCATGAGTGGGCTGTCTCAGGGTATGATGTGTTGCGGGACGCCGTCCACCTGCGTGGTGCCTTTAATGGAGACCCGGCCTGCATGGACTATGCATCACAGTCTTCGCCTTCCGGATCCGCCACCTGCGACACCCAGTGGCTGTGGCTGCCCTTGCGGCCATGCCGCGTCCGTCTGTGACTGATGGCCCACACATTCACTCTTTGGCCTCTCTGGGGAGGGCTCGGGGGTGGTGGCGCACGCGCTTGCACTTAGTCGCAATGGCATGTGGCGTGGTTGGTATAATGGGCAATGGATGGGATGGTGCGAGCCACCTCCCGTGACGTCAGTGCTGCTCGTGCTGTGGTGCGTCCCCCTACACTTCCATTTGACTTGTGCCATGCTAGACGTTGAGGTTCTATTGCCTGCGTGATATGACCAGGAGGAGCGCGAGGAGACCTCTCACACACCATGCTCCACTGCCATCCCGTGCCCTGTATCGCCTGTGCGGATTGACTATGTTGGGGTTACACCTGGTCGACTGGGGCTGTGTGTGCCTTGTCAAGGGGCATGGCGGGCGCACAACAGGATCCAGCTTGTCCACAGAGGGTGGGCTGAGGTGCGCCTGGTACCGCTTTGTACGTGTGCCCGGCTGCTGTGCACACACGTGTTCACTCCCCCCGACAGGTGTCCTCTCACAATGCCCAGGGAAGCGGTGGTGTACTGTTCATGAGCCCTCCCAACACGGAGTGCTCCAACTTGGCATGTGCGCATCTACCCGTCACACCCACCCACCTGAGCACTGCGTCCATACGACTTCACACGACACATGTGTGTCTTCCACAGTTGTGCTACTCATTTGCGTTGACATCCAATACCAGTGGACTACATGGTCATGTCACGACTGCCGTGTACTTCACATACTCTCATCCTCTCTCATTCGTACTTGTGAAATGAGTCAGCGGAGACAGTTTTGGTTTCAAACATTATATTGAGTCTTCTGTCCTCTGTGGTGCAGTATAGTGGACACTACTGGCAGCGGAATACATGTTGAGGATATACTGAGCATGATTGCAAATGGGATAGGGTGTGGGGTTACATGTGATTGGCTGTTGCATGTGGGATGTGGGCTTCAGAGTGACATCTGCTTGGCCAAGGCTGTGCTAATGTACATTTACGTATAGCTGCGGAGCTGCGGACTTTGACACAGACGGTATACATGTAGCCTACCAGACCGCTTGGCATCATGGGCACAGTCCATCTCAGTTCCATGTGACAGGTTTGCTGCGGTTGTTCCTCATGCACGCGTGCATGTGAGATGACATCAGGGCATGTGCTTGCGTGCATGCAGCGGCGTGCCACTTGTTGTTGCACTGTGGTGGTTACTGGACATGTCACAGTCACTGGGGTCGTGTTGTTGTTGTATGCACT